>OW119934.1:41647657-42247657 GCA_933210815.1 Meta bourneti
TCCAGCGGAGGAAATCGCCTTTTGTATACCGTTTCCGAAAAACAAGCCAAATGATGGCATGTTTTCGCATGAAACTCATCGGGTTACCTTAAAATGCAGCTTATTATTCGTTTTGGCGCTTAATCTAATTGGCATTTAGCAATAAACTATCCTTTATCAATTCAGAATTCAGGGCCGCGGTGGCCCGGTTGGAACAGTAACGAACTAGCAACCGAAGGGTTGCGAGTTCGAATCCAGCCAAACACCGTCGTGTACAAAGGGGGCTGGTGCACGTTAAATCTGTCGTGGCCTCAAATGTCCTCACGTTGGCGTGGTGTGGAAGTTTGGAGAGTGGGGTGCCAGCTCAGGTGTTGCCTCGTCATCTGACCATGGTTCAAAATTACGTGGTGTTGTCCTCGGATCTTTCCCTTTGGGATTGATCCCGGACCGTCACCAATAGCCCGTTGTGTTGCTCCAGTGTGACGTTAATTGAAATAATAAAAATAATAATAATAATAACAATTCAGAATTCATTCATTGGAATTTTTATTGGCGAAGTTCTGAAATCGTATTCGGAAATCAAGCCAAATGACGTCACGTTCGGAATAACTATAGGAAACACTTCGCTTAACAGAAAGAGCCTCTCATACTGATTGAAAATCGTAAGGCCAAAGCATGAAAATTGCAAACGGAAGGTTACTATATATTTTGTAAAGAATAGGAAAACTTTTTTTACCTAAGAGAGGCAGTTCTCTCTCTCTCCTGTCAAGTTAGGTGGAGGTGATGATCGTACTGCTACGGCGGAACATATTCCGAACGTGGTTTCACTGGGCTTATTTTTTAATTCGATTTCAGCACGTCACCAATAAAACTTCCAAAGAATAAATTCCGAATTGATATGTGGTAGTTGATTGGTCAACTCAAATTAGATTAAACGCCAAACGTCACCAAAATGGCGATAAACTAACTTGTAAGGTAATCTCGATATGTATCATGCGAGGGCATTTGAGCAGCGGAAGTAAAATCTTCGCATTTATCCCGGTTTGTTTGTTTACATTGAAAACACTTTTTATGTGCTTACAAAGAAAACTGTTTAAATAAATCCTAAATCAAAGGAAATTTTCTACTTTTTCTGTTCTGTTGTATCTCGATTGAATTTAAAATATAAATTGGTTGGTATTGTACCGTAGGAATTTTCAAAAGACAAAACAATTTTCGAAGCAAAAGAATTTGTTATGGTCTATTTCTTAAAAGTTAAAAATTTACCTTTCATGTAGACCAGCGCTGAAAGCCGGAAACAAACCATAAAAGAAATACGAAGATACAAAGCTCTACAGATTGATTACATTGCAGTGTGTTTTGTATTGCAGTTATCATTGCTTGATTGGACTCTGAAATGTTATTATATTTGTTAGAAAACCTGAAAGTTGAAAGAAATCACTTTAGCACAACATAACCAGTATTCAAGAAGGATACCTTACGAGTTTTTAATTTTCGTATTTCTTGGGATTGTGTTTAGATTTATAAATTTTAGATATTTTATAATGCAATTTAAAGAAGGTTGACATGCATCTAATGTATGGGACTGCCAATGGAAAAAGTTTTTTGTTTTTGAAAAAAATGAAAAGCATTCTGTTACAAAACTGATTGTAAAAGGCACTTTTATTTATGAGAGGGATTTTCGGTGTAAACAAAAAACCAGACGGTTTGCAAAAGATTTCGCTTCAATGCTCTCGCACGATACATATCGTGGTAACCTTAACCCTCCAGGTGGTTCCTATTCGTGTCAGAAACCATCTTGTAGTGTCCAGGCTAGAATGGAAAAAACCTGTTTCAAACTGTCGGCAATTCTAGGCAAGGAACAACTCTCCTACCTGGATCTTCATCCCACTTCGAGTAATGAGGCAGTTTTGTCTTGACGAAATACCTTGTCATTAACAAAATTGACCAGATCTTGGACGATATACCTCGACGAAACCATTTGGAGGGTTAATTATCATTCATCAATTCGTAAATTTTTTTGGCATTTTTATTGGCGAAGGACTGAAAACCTTTCAAAAGCAAGTCAAGTGACGTCACGTTCGGAATATGTACAGGAAACCCGTTCCACCCCTGAAACAATACAGCCACCTACATTTAACTTGACAGAAAACGCCTCTAATACAAATCTGCATTGATCGTATGTTAAATATGAAACTATTTTTAAATGGAAATGTGTAAAAGCTGCATTCAAACTGCGAAGAAATCGATCCCCAGAGCTAAAAAACAAAACCTACCTTGACAAATGGCAAAGGTGTTTATTCGTTATATCAGAGAATTACAGAAATAAATGACATCATTTACTCTGATGAAGTACGATTGCAAAGAAGCACTAAAAATGAAGGGTAGATGAAGTACTAGAAATGTAGGTTAGATCTAAAAACTTCAGACCTCAAAGAATTACATACACTCCGTAAGTTTTGTCAATCCCCATACCCATACCGTATTTCCAACTTCTGAATCTTGCGACTTCCTCTATCCTAAATGGTTTCGACTTCCGAAACGTAAAAACTACTTTGAAAATTGAAATACCTTGCACGTAATACGAGACCACGAAGGGGAGAATTTTTCCCTCGGAAATATCCAACCTGCACATTCCCATGCCAGAGGTTGCAGTTCGTCGTATTTTCGAATAACCAAAAACAGAAAAACTTCATACTCAAATGCAAACAGGCTTGATCTTTCGGTTTATTTTACTGTTCCTCAGGCAGCTTCGTGATACATATATGTACGAAGAGACAATGTACGATGCTACTTGATAATTTTTTCGTCATCGTAATTTGTTGAAACGATTTTAACCCTCTTGGTTATCATGACGAGTATCTTGTCATCAGTAAAACCATTGACAGATATGGTGGACGAGATATCTCGTCATCAGACGAAAACTGACTATATATTGATTTCATCATCGTCAAAAATCGGCAATATGATAACGACATATCTCGTCATTAGCAAAATTGGTCAGATCTTGATGGACGAGATATTTCCTCAAAACCACTTGAAGGGTTATTCTATGACAGCAATTTTAAACCGGGTGGAGAGGCACAATCACAATGGTTGTGCCACGAGAATGGCACTGGTGGTTCTTACGGGTGGTGAAAAGGTATAAATTGTGTAAGATTTATTAAATTGGTTCAGTCAACTTTTTACAAGTGTATGACAAGTAATTTTAAGTAATACTACAAAAATAATTTTAGAAAATAATTTGTTATTGCAAAGTAGCATAAATACCTTCAAAAAGATTTTAGAAAGCCACATTGGAGCAAAAAGAGTAGATAATTACTATCATTTTTTTGCAAATCGATCAAAATTATACTTAATATTTTGTTGGATTGACAAAATATTTTTTTATGTAACGCAGGACTTTAGTAATTTTCTTTGTACTTTATGCAATTCTGGACGACCAATGACTTGCGAACGTTTATACACGCCTACTGCACTCAATGGTTTTGATTCTATAGTTCAGAAATATTGGGAAGAAAGAAGTATAATCGTTTAATTGTCTAACACCTGGCATTTGTAAATAAATAAATAATATTACGATGCTTAAAAACCTGTAAATGCGGGATATTACTAGTTCAGAATTAGATGTTCCTTTCTTGAAGTCAGATGCGAACTATCTCTTCTGTAAAAAGTTCTTATCTGAGTATATGTTAAATGAATGAGTTATCAGCTTGGTATATATATATATATATATATATACTTATCTAAAGTAAAATTTTTACTTAGAAATAATGTCTTGAGACAGTTGATTATAATGTCCTCATACAATTAATTTCACTTTACCAGAAGAACAATAAACCTTCTTTTGTTGGAGTTCATTAAGTATATGTATAAGCAAGCACTTTTACCAAACGTATCTGAAAAGTTAAATTCTTCTCTAACACCCGATTAATAAATGTATGCATTTTAAAAATTACAGAATCAACTCTTAATAGCTTGCATGCGTGTAAAAAACAACTGTAAGTAGTTTGGTTATCAAACGCTACTCAACTAAAAGCTCTACATTGAAAAAGAAATCAATTCAGTCTTATTTAGACTATTGACAAAAATGTGAAATAGTTAAAAATGATTTTAAGAATTCCTCTATGTATGGATAGATGTCTCCAAAATTATGAATCGATTTAACAAAGTCGCATGAATAAATACATTTATTACTGTGTTGAACTGTATTCACAGCAATGATTTCATATTCTTTACTTTAACTTTCTGTTTTCTATATATTAAAGCTTAAAACCACCTTTATATTGAAGTCTAAATTACACATTTAGATCTGAAATTAATGTGCATATATTTTTCACCTGTTTGTGTTATTTTCCTACGAAATGTTTTATTGAACTATTAAGTTTACTACTGATAATTTTGTTGGTGTCAGTTGTATAACTACATTCCCTCAAAAAGTTTTGTTTAATAAGATTCAACCTAATGAGAGATATAATTGGTATAAAAGTTAAGTCGTCTAAAACACATGATCCCTACATTAATTTATTAAAAAACTATTTATAACATCAATACTATAATAAATGTCGATGCAAATAGCACTGAACAAAATTTATCTCAGTTGAAACGTAAGCAATATTCAAAGGAATAAATTTGTTTCCGCTTTAAATACAAGGCATTTTGTAGGGTATTATGTTAAATTATACATGTCCCATTGCGTAGGATGCATCATTAAGCACAGTATCATTTTTCACGACTCTCCCGAAGGTCATAGAGGCCGGTTTTAACGAAACCGAAAACGTACTTGAATTTCTAATAACGTTCGTAACATGCCAATATCCTTTCCCCCCAGCCGCTAACAACAAAGGATTTAATCTGAAGCTGTCTGACAGACAATATCTTTAACCCAAGAGACGAAGCACTCACTTTTCAATTCCAATCCTTTCGAAATCCTCTTGCTAGAAGGTTGCCAAGCAACGGTCAGTTTCCTAAAAGTATCCAGTGAGCCTCTGCCGCAGAACGCTGCTCATGCAGCCGCAAAGTACTAGATCTAATAGTGATGGACATCGGCCAGTGGTTGCTCTGACATCCGAATGTGATGGTCTTATAAATGAAATAGCATTAGTCAGAAGTAAAAGATTATTACGTGGAGGAAAGACGGTGATGTTTTTCTTCTTGCGGACCAAATGTTGTTTTGATGGGAAACAGTATGAAGATTTAATAAAGAGAGCAATCCGGTTTTCAAAAACCAGGTTTTTAGTGTCGCTCTTTGATAATTGCAATGCGTTGATTTGATTGAGTTTTAACTTCTAATTTAATAGTGGAATTTTATAATAAATTTAATTAAAACACGGTTAAAAAGTATATAGATTATTAAATGGAGGAAAGACGTTGCGTTTTTCTTCTTATGGACCAAATGCTTTTTTAATGGAAATACAGTATGAAGGTTTAATAAAGAGCGCAATCCGATTTTCAAATACAGGATTTTTTGTGTCGTTTTGAGAATTGCAATGCGTTGATTTGATTGAGTTTTAACTTCTAATTTAATAGTGGATGCGAAAAACATTCATAATGTATAAATGGAATTTTATAATAAATATAATTAAAACACGGTTAAAAGTATATAGATTATTAAATGGAAGAAAGACGTTGCATTTTTCTTCTTATGGACCAAATGTTATTTTAATGGAAACAGAGCATGAAGATTTAATAACGACAGCAATCCGGTTTTCAAAAACCAGGTTTTTTAGTGTCGCTCTTTGATAATTGCAATACTTTAGATTTGATTGAGATTGAACTTCTCGTTCAATAGTGGATACTAAAAACATTTTATAATGAAGTATGAATAGAATTCGATAATGAATTTAAATGAAAGTATGAGTCAGAAGTAAAAGAATAGTAAATGGAGAAGACATGGTGAGTTTTTCTTCTTATGGGCCAAATGTTGCTTGTATGTTCATTACTTAACATTGTCTGTCTTGTGTCTGTTACAGCATGGCCAAATATGACCCTTGCGCAATAAAACCCAACCAACCAGTTGTATGCATTGAGTAATTTCCGATGTAATACATAATCAATACAACTATTAGAATCACAATCTAGTAAATTATATACTACCTTCTAAATTTCTAATTGCATGGTTTCTTAACCTCCCCCGTTTCATCACAAAAACCTAATATTAACTTTAAAAAGGAGAAATCAGTTTTCTAACAGTACATAAGGAAACATTTAGTGCGCAAATACTCGTATGATTATTGGTAATTTGCCAATAAACAAGTTAATTACTTTATAAAGCGCTATATTTAAGTTCCATTTTTTTTCCGTCATTTGATTTATTCTTTCGAAATTCATTTATAAAAAATACATCGAATATATTTAGGTTCCAATACAAAAACACCTTGTACTCTCATTTTAAAATAATGTTTGTTTAAATATTTCACAACAGATAAGGAAATGAAAGAACACTGTCTTTCAGAATATCAAAACAGTTTTTTCAAGTGCTAGAAAATAAAAATTATCCAACCCAAAACCAACACAAAAATCTAAAATCACGACGTTAAATAACTACCCCCACGGGTATTAATGAAAGCTGTATTTCATAGCCAAGTAACTACATCTATCATTGCAAATAGGTACGTGGTTTCCATATAGAAACCGAATCTTTCAATTGAAAAAGTACCTAAGGATTCGATATAAAACTGAATGTATTGGATTGGATTTTGGAGTTAAAACTGAATGTACGTTGGAGTAAAGGAAATTTTAAATAAGACTTTGATGATCTTGGAATAATATTACTGTGAGGAAGTATTTGAACTATAACTTTTGAAAAATTGAATGTTTTTGTCTTAAGTGACAGATCGATTTACTTGAAGTTGTTCCTATGCAACTTAGATGCCTGTGAAACATTCGTTGAAAATAGATATTTCTTTTTAAAAACTCAGTAATATCTACGCTCTGTTTTCTTAAAAATTGTAATCGATTGAGTTTGATTTGTCTACACTGATGACTTATTTTTAAAATAAACTCCTTTATTCCACGTGCCGCTGAGTAAAATTTTCAAGAAAAAATGTGTTTGCTTCAAAATAAATTAATCACTAATGATGTAACAATTTAATTTGCTATTCTTTCATAATGATGAAATTCTATAACATCGCATCCTTGGTGCAAGAGTACCACAAGTAAAAAAATATTGATTGGAAAACTGAGTGCAAGACTATTGACTGGACGTTTTTACTGAAAATAAACTTAAGAGTATTTATTCGTAATCACTCCAAAACTAAAAAATTCACTTCTGTAGTAGTCACCTTTGAAAAATACTTATGCAGTTTGTCCTACAGCAGGAGTGTGATGAATATGAAATGGTTTATATAGATGCATATAGCATGTATACATATTTGTGTCCGAAGTAAATTGTAGAAGCTATGAGAAAGTAAAAACTTTGTTCAAATTTATTTTCTGTACACTTAAATGAAGCTTGCATTTTTCTATGGAAGAGAGTGATTATTCTGATCACTTTTCAATCAACATTTAACCAATTCAACCCGAGCAACGCTGGGTAATTCTGCTAGTTACTTTATAAAAAAGCCTTATATATTTGTTTCATTCAAGGAAATATCGTCTGCACAAATAACTTTAGTGGTTATTGATAATTTGTCAATAAATTGGTTGATTACTTTATAAAAAAACGTATTTATGTTTAATTTTGTTATTTATTTTTGGTTTATTCGTTCAAAAGCCATTTATAAAAAATAATACATATTATGTATTTATATTCTGATATAAAAACACTTGTATTTTGATTTGAAAATATCTTCTGTACTTAAATATTTCACAACTGATAAGGAAAATGAAAGAATATTATCTTTCAGAATACCAAACATACCTTTTTCAATAGGAAGAAAATAAAAACTACACGACCCAAAAACAAACCAAAAATCCAAAATCACGACATTATTTAAAAGTTGTAAGGGGGAGACGCATTTATTAAAAGTGCTCACGCATGAAAACAAAATATGTATCTTAATTGCGAAACATACGAAAACATACTTTGATAAGGATGAGCAGAAAAAAAAATTAATGATAAGAATACGCTCAACAAAAAATAATACTTGATCATCCACGAAAACGAAGTATTATCCTGGAGGATCATTGAACAAGTGTTTGAATTCCAGGTAGAATTCTCCAACCAAAAAAGATGGTTACACTCTTCCTCGAGTGTTTTTCTTTCCTTTCTGACAGCTCAAGAACATGATTACTACAATTTTTATTAAACAACCTCAGGCTATGAGGGCTGAAGAATTAAAAACTGCAGAATATAATAATCGCTGAAGCAGGATATTTTTTATATCACTTCGTCGACAAAATCGGTTGTGGTAACTCGTTACTTTCTACATTTTAAGTACGAAGGTGCTTCTTTTTATAATCTTTTCATTGTTCCAAAGTGTTCGAATGCGATTTTTTTTCTCGGTGTAGGATTCAGTATGGCAACAAAAAATTGCGAGTAACAGACAAATGAAATATTATGGAACGATTTATTTTAAGCAGATGTTATTTTTAGATTTGTCATGTTTTCTCAAGTATACAAACTAGATGAAATGGAAAGGTTTTTATTTATCCCAATATTTCATTTTATCATTACTCGTTTTTTCTACGCGTCTCAAAAGAGGATATTTTCAATGTAGAATTCATTTTTAAAATAGGCTACCTTAAACCTAATTAACCTAATGAAATAAATTTGTTCCGCTTGTTTTGGGCAATGAAAAAGGTTTTAGTGTTACATTGGGTCATCCATAAATAATACGATCTTTCTATTATGGATCCAACGAATGATGCAATGTTTTGCATGTTTAGATTTTATGCAATGTTTAGATTTTATGGCGCAAGGGCCATATTTGGCCATGCTGCACCAAACACAATACACTCAACGTCAAGAATTTAAGAGGGAAAAAATAAACATTACCATGGTTATCAAATCTTATCTATATTATAACTTCTTTCTGAAAATCAAACCATCTCTAAAGAGAGAAAGTATTGCGAAAGTTTAGTTGGTTGCATTGAGTTTTATGGCGCAAAGGCCATATTTGGTAAATCTACTCCAAACACAAGGCAAGAAATGTCAAGTACAAACACACACAATGAAAGTTTTACTGACACAGAAGAGAGAAATACACACAGAGAGGAATCGAATCTGTGCCGCCTACAACTCACATGTTGCTATAGCACAGTGAGCAAATCCACTGAGCCACGGCGACCCCGTGTATTGGGAACTATTGACATGGCTAAAGTTTATTAAAAGTAACACTGCGCCATTGTTGAAAAAATATCTGCACTAGCTATAACAGAAAGATAATATGTTTTCTCACACAGCACGAGAAGCCCTGCAAAATTTAAGACTATTTGAATGGAAAATTATGAATCATCCTCCATATTCTCCAGATCTGGCCATATTTTTCTGAACCATCAAACCAACCTGTATGGAAAGTTTTTGAATTTGGAATATGATGTCCGAAGAGAGCATTCTTTGGATTAAAACACAAGAGCTTCTATCACCAGAGTATTGAAAATTTAAAATTAAGATGAGAACAAGTTGTAAACACAAGCATATGCAGTGATCACAAAAGTACTCGTCCACTTCATGTTTCTTTTTATTATTTTCATGAATTTTATAAGATTGTTACGATTTATAAGGAAGTTACGATTTAAAACTTTATATGGATGTCCGAAGATAGGGCGATTCATTCTTTGGATTGAACACAAGATCTTCCATGGTTTTTGACACGTGTTTGCCAGATGTTAGTTGATTGATAATGCCCATCGATCTATTTAATCCATCACATGCTGAAGCACAATTTTTGAATACAAAGCGGAATTTGAGCTACGAAAATTCACGACTAAGAGTTCTTAATAAATCAATAAAAATTACCCGAAATATCCCTCGCGTTCCAGATGACTACGCAACGAATTTGGATATGCAGTTACTAGATTAAAGTATCTATCGTCATATTTCTGAGGGAAATTTTCTTACCGATCCACCGAATCGTAACAGATCGTTGAGCGTGTTTGTGAAGTGAAAATTCCATTGAATCTATTCTTAAATTTTTAAAAATGATCTTCTAGTAAGAAATGCTGTATTGATTTATTCCGTGTTGTTGAGATTATTTGATCATTTTTATTTTACTAAAATGGATATGAGAGGTAATAATAGTCCTGCAAAGGTAACAAAATTTTTAACATCGATGAGATGAAAACGTTATTTGACATCACATTAATTCCGGGACATGATTTTCTGCGAATAATGCGTTTTCCTTTTACCGTTTACTTTATGTCCCAGTATGTTTATAACAGACCTGGAGACAGAATTTCATGTAACAATTGTTTCTTTATTGCATTCACGAACAGACTTACTGGCTATGTGGAAGATGTGGACAGACCCATGTAGGGATTATACTTCAGGGCCTAATGGGTCGGTGTACTTGAGGGCCTAATGGGCTGTCTGAAGATTTATAATTTTTCCAATCATTCGAAAATACAGAAAAAAGGTGTAATAGATAGAGAATATAGAAAAGAATTACTCTGTCTTCATGAATGAGACTGGCTGACTATGTAGAAAATTCCACATGAGTGAGAATACTTGGAGGCCTAATGGACTGTCTAAAGATTCATAATCTTTTCCAATCACTCCAAAATAAAAAAAGGTGTAATAGATAGAGAACCTAAAAAAGAAGAATTACTCTGCATTCATGAACGAGAATGGCTGACAATGTAGAAAATTCCACATGAGCGAGAAAACTTGAAGGCCTAATGGGCTGTCTGACGATTTATAATTTTTTCCAATCACTCCAAAGAATAGAAAACAGGTGTAATAGATAGAGAATATAAAAAAGAAGAATTATACTGCATTCATGAGCAAAGGCTGACTGACTATTTTTAAAATTCCACATGAGCTAGAATACTTGAGGACCTAATGGGCCTCGAGTAATTGGTGGCCAAATGGGTTTCTGTATTTATAATTTTTCCAATCTCACCAAAATTTTTATAAAATAAGGAAGACTTGTTCACACCAAATTCGTTGAAAGAATCCTATGAAATATTTTATGGGGAAAAAGATCATAACTGGATAGAAATCATGCAAGGGAGGCTGAAGAACAAACGGATATATAGGAGTGAACTTCTTAGCGAGTTAGTTACGCTGTAGGGTTCAGATCTACTTAGTTTGCTTGTAGCAAAAAGAAATGGTAGGAGAGTGACAACCAAATCAAATCAAGTAAAACCCAGAAAAATTTATCTTGAGTATAAATCTGCCTGTCTTGAACATTTTCAAACAATGCATAAAGCAAAGCATCCGCAAAAGCTCTTAATAGAATGATTTCTCTTTTAAGTGCCCTTGAACAATCTCATCTGCACAAAACCTCTACGCGATCTCTCTCTCTCATCGCTTAAAACTTTAAGCAAAAACTTTACTCCCTTCCAAATTAACCCCGCTCATAAAGAGATTACATACTATTCATATCAGAATTAATTAAATTTTGAGGATTATAAGATTACGGAGCGACACGGGAACTAAACTGACGCAAAATAATTCATGGAAGAGTTAAATTAGTCTATAAATCAGTATCAGAGTAAACAGAAAAATTACCAGAATGAATAGAGAGAAAAATCGCAATGATTCGTGTGAATATATAATATAAATATATATAATGTTAACACGTCTTAGTCTCTAGGCTTTGAATACCGAGGTAGCATATTCATCATTATATTTTTGTTCCCAGCACTTTCGCAATTTATATATTTTGCAAATGTTGCGAGAACTGAATAGGAAGATTTATCTATATTTGCTTATCTTAAACTAGTATATTAGACAGAAAAATTAATAAAACTTATGAACTCTCCGCTACTAGACATATATCATATGCTCTTCATGAATTATGAATAGCAATACTTAATTTATTTACCCGTTTAGACGGGAATTGAGATTAAAATCTTCATATATGCATATTTTACAAAAATCATTGTATTATATAGCCACACATATATTACAGAATGATTTATTTTCAATTTTCTTCGCATGAGATGCAAACTATGAAATATATCTAAACGGTCATATATAAATTTCTATTGAGTAACATAAAATGAAAAATACTTGGCCATATAAGTGAACCTAAAAATCTTCAACTTATAAAGCAGTTTAGTTACTGAGAAGGCTAGAACTTCCTGTCGTCATAATTGTTAGAGTTCCGTGTTAAACGTTTTCTACTGAACTCAGGTAGGTAGGTATTTTAATTAACATCGCAGTGGAGCAACACAACGGGCTATTGGTGACTGTCCGGGATCAACCTCGAAGAGAAAGATCCGAGGATAACACCTCAGGATGTAGGGTGCTAGCTTAGGAGTGACCTCGCGGAAGTAATTATAGCGAAAAACCAGTAACTTTAGAGAAAAACAAAAGTGAATCCCTCTTAAAATTTATTAAAACCTTATTCAGTTTACATGATGTGCCGGATAACTAGAATTAATTATGCTCACAAAAAGCAAAAGTTATAGTTTGGTAGGTAGGTAGTTGATTTTAACTCAAACGGAGTAGTACACACACAATGGGCTCTTGACGACTGTCAGGGATCAACCCCGAAGAGAAAGATCCGAGGACAACGCCTCGAAATTTTGAATCACGGTCGGACCACGAGGTCAAACTGAGATGGCACCTCACTCTCAAAACTTCCACACCACGCCAACGTTAGGACATTTGGGGCCACGACAGATTTAATGAGCACCAGCCTCCGCGACACGACGGTCTTTGGTTGGATTGAGTTTCAAACTAGAGCAACCCTCCCATTGCTAATCCGCTACTCTTTCAACCAGACTACCGCTGCCCCATGAGATAACAGGAAAAACATTTGGAATAATTTGAAATTGTTCTATAAATTAGCATCTCGTGCCTGATTCTAAACAAAAAATGTATTTGTTTAAAATGAGAATAAAAACCAATTTTGCTCGCTATGTTTAACTAACCCTCCTTTAGAAAAAACTTGAAAATGCTTTTACTGAACATTTCTTTTGTCAATACGGCCGTGATGCATTCGTTGCAAATAATCTAAAATTGAAAAAGCAGCAATTAATTCTGTTAGCAGTTTTTTATGCAAATTAAAATTGAAGGTAATCCTATTAGCTCTTGAAAACTAGTGCTTTTCAAAGTACTAGATAAAAAATTCTCATAATAAAGCATTTATTTGCAGATGCATTGTGACCGCAATGACAAAAAAGAGTGTTCAGTACAAAAGTATTTTCAATGTTTTTAGGAGAGGTTTAATTAAACATAGTGAACACTATCGGTTTTTAAACTTCCAGAGTCCATCGAAAATCGTTTCAGCTAGAAAAACTGCAGAATATTTTTAACACAATATGGAGAATTTGGTAAATCTTCGTAAAGTCTATGCCGAGATCGATGCTTTGTAGAGATGGGGATTGAGGTCATTTATTTTTTATAAATTCTGAAATATGTTTTATTGATATCTATGCTAGATAAAGATGCTAAAAGTTTACTAAAAATACACTGCTGGCCATAGAAAATGCAACACCTTGAAGGAAGTATCCAATAGCCTTAAAATTCGAACGATCATGAAAGGATGTGCAAATGATTAACACTGCAGTATATATACAACTCATATGCGCCAGTAATGCCCCATGCAAGCAGAATAGAAAGGGAGAACAGAGAGCCCGTTTTAGGTATTGAAATTGTATTTTCTCGCTGTTCCTGTGTTAAATCTTAACCCTCCTGGTGGTTGTTTCAACGAGGTATCTAATTAGATTACTTGTTACTTTAAAAGATGCACAAACGTGTTAAATTACATGGGATGTGTGTGTGTGTGTGTGTGAGATGCTTCGGTAAATAAAAGTACGTGTTTTTTATCGAAATTTCGTATGCAAAACTGACCAGATTTTGATGGACGAGATGTCTCGTCATTAGAAGAAAACTGACCGGATCTTGATCTCGTCATCAAAAAAATCGGCAATGTCTCGATTACCAGATATCTCGTCAAGTACTAGCAAGTTTTATCAGATTTTTATGGACGAGATATCTTGTCAAAACCACACGGAGGGTTAAGGAAGTGCGGAGTCTTGTAAGTGGAAGTGGGTAAAAATCTTGTGGAAGCTTAATTATCAATCGTCGAAAAATACGGTCCTCATAAGAGCTTTCTTTGTTTGACGGAAGAAGAATCGTGGCTTATCGAGACTGCAAACCATCCTTCGGAGCAATCAGTGTTTGTGTTCTAGGATATCAATCCTCAGTGATATAGATGATCAGTGATAGATCAATATAGAAACGATGGGTGCAAGAGGGACGAACTGACCGATTGCAGTAGGCTCGTCACACCACCGAGAAAGAGATAAGGCATCTTGTGAGCATGGCTATTCCGATCTGTACTGCAACATGAAAACCCTTAGCTCAAGCATTAGGTTGTGTTTCACAACAACCTGTGTCATCACATTCAATTCGACGTTGTCAGCAGCAGAGGCGAATTTTTTCAAGGTGTCCATTGCTGCCACTACCTTTGATTCTTCACCATAGGTGTCTGCCGCTGCAATTGGTGCGTAGAACGCACCATTGCAGCAGCAAACATCAGGACAAACATGTGAACAAACGAGAGGCATGACAACGTCTGTAGACCAATCTCGATTCTGTCTACAACTTCACGATGGTCGCATCCGAGTCTGGTGGCCCCTGGACGACAGACTGCATGACTCGTGTGTTATGCATGGCCATACCGGTGCATCAACTGCGTTATGGTAAGGGGCGCCATTGGATTCTACTCTCGCACCCACCTAGTACGCATTGCCGGTACATTTAGCAGCCACCTCTACATCTCTGAAGTTTTGGAGCCTGTGGATCTTCAGGGCTGGCCTGCGGCCAATTACCAACAGGACAATGAGCGACCGCACGTTGGCATGCAACGTACAACCACATTTCAATGTCCACCGGGTTTCACTCCTTCCATAGCCTGTCCTTTCATCAGATCTGTCACCCATCGAACATTTCTGGTCCAGGATCCAGCAACGACTGGAACACCAGAGCTGCGATAGATGAACTTTTCAAATGTGTGGAAACAGCATGGACTTACTCCAAACACACATTCAAAGCCTCTATCTTTCAATACCGAAACGTTTGGCAGTAGTTATTGCCACTCATGGTGGCTACACAAAATACTGATTTCTTCGCGTTTCTCAAGTCGGACGGAGCTTTAATTTTAATCATTTGCCCCTTGTGTCTTATGTCATTTGTATAATAAATATGGTTTTAATATCTCTTGTCCGTCATGGTATTGCATTTTAGATGGCTAGCAGTGTATATTTGTCGAAAAGTAATTTTATTGAGCCTGAAAGGTAGTAAAAAATTTAGTAAACTTACCCAGAGCTATATATTTTAAGAAATTGAATTCTGTATAGATAAGTTGTCTTTTAATTAAAATATTTAACTATGAATATTTTCAACACGTGTTACTCTATACAATAGCGAGTCGAATATCAAATTCATTCAGTACTTTTAGATGTTTTGAAAGTAAAAAAATACTTAAATATATCATATACCTACAAGTAAAAATTGCTTCTTTCAACAAATGTTTTTTAATAAAATAGGAATTATTAGTACCATTTTTATTCTATGTATGTTTAGGGATATCAACAGATTTGAATATAGAGCACATATTGCAGCAGAGTATGATTTCTATTGAATTATATATTGTTTCATCATCCCATGATGTGACATCCAAATACGTAATATCATATTTTTGTGTCACTTGTGTCAGCCAGTGGTGTGACATAGCCCTATTATCTATGTTGATGCATTGAGTACATAAACAAGATAAAACATCTCGAATACCGTCATTCTTCCATATTATTATCTCGTACCTGATTCTAAATAAATATTTTCAATTATTTACTATAAGATTGAAGGAGAAATATTTAGAATAGCTGAAATCGTGTTCTATAATGTACTACCTCGTACCTGACTCGAAGTATAATTTTATTTTTTACTACTGTAAGATTAAACGAAAAATTTGGAATAATTTTAATTGCCTGTGATATTATCTCTCATAACTTATGCTAAGCAAATAATTTGATTTGTTTACTATAATAGCATTAAAACAGAAACGATTCAAATTGTATTGCTCTTCAGTTTCGTTTAGAAACGTCATATTTATTAAGCATCTGTATCAAATGTCCAAGTGGTACACAATAAAAAGTTGTTTCGTGTTTAGATTCGTTAAAATTTAAACCGTTTATTCAAAGTAATCAATTTTCCCAATGCAAATATTTTACTTCATGAGTCTAGTAGAGAGGGAATCTAATATTAGTAATTTAGAATATCTGTATATTGAGTTCAACTAGTTTCAGAATTGAGAAAATTAAGAAGGCTGCGAAAAATCATTCACTTTTAAAAGGTTTGGATCAATCAATTCCTAAACTTGATATCCAATATGTACTGTGTAGATTTCTAACACTATATCTTTAAAAGAGTAAACGTGAAAAATGATTCTGGTTCTAAAAACGTATTTGGTTTGTCGCTCTACTATTATTTTTTAATACAGGCAAATTACAAAAGCATACTTTGTTTGCACGATATAACCAAATATATTGTTTTAAAGTCATTCGTAAACTGCATACATACCACATTGAGGACTAGAAGCATTAGTCACAAAATTTGAATTCAACTCTTGATGTAATCTCATGTAAAATTTTTGAAATAAAAATATTTATTTCATTTCTTGTCCCATAAAAACACTTGATTCAAAGTTTCCGAATTTTAACCCGTACTTTGTTTTCATTTTGCTTAAAACAATTATAAATAACACTACATAAAAGCTTTGAAAATAGTACTTGTTTGTTATCAGCTTGAGAGTGGGAAGTAATATGCATTGTGTAAGCAACATAAATATCCCAGTGTTTTCACTATAACGCTTTATTAAATTCGAATGAATGAAAAAAATCGTAGTAACTTGTTTACATAAAGAATTTGAAGCGAACTTTCGTTGGTATACTGTTATTTGTGCACCAAAATAAAAAAAGGTCCTCCTCATAAGAAATTTCTAATACAGAGGCTGTTTGGACATTTTTTGAACGATTTTAATGGACTGAAGCTCAATTTTTTACATGAGATTTTTCTGTTTTAAATGTTCCATTTGATAGCCCTTATTGTTAACCATCCATCTACACCTCAATTTCCATGATAATAATGACTTTAGTAGTATCGACAGTGGTATTTTGTCCCATTCTTGTTCCACAGTTTTCCAGTCCTTGAATGATTTTCGGTCGACGTTTCGATAATGCCCTTTTTAAAAGTTCAAAAGTCCAAGGGTGAAACATCTGGAGATTTAGCAGGAATATCAGTAAAGGGTATTGAAATGATACCAGTTTTTTGTTCCATTTTTTCCAAGGATTTAATAGTCCATTTAGATGTGTGGCTGCCTGCTTTACCCTGATGCAGTTCTACTGATTGTTGGCACTGCGAGTAAAGATATGGTATTTCTTTTTTGAATATTGGGGATAAAATATGGTCTTGATAATATGTGGGAGTTGAGTTTTACATTTTTCCCCTCTTTTTACTTTTAATTTTCCATTATATGCAAAACCGGCAACAATCACAAATCTCTTAGAGAAAGTTCTCACGTTCACTTTGCTATAGTCCTTTGACTTGGCGGATTCTCTTTTAAAATTAAAATCTTGCCTTACAAATATTCTCAGAAATTCTTTTCTTTTTTGGATACGTAGTTGGAAGTATATTTACACTTTTACGTTTTGTTCCTTTCTCATTAATAATATTACTTATAGTGCCTTTAGATATCGAAAAACCATGACTTTTACAGCTTTTTTGAATAATTGAATAAGCATAATTCTCTTCGGAAAGAGAGGTAAACAAAATTCTGCTTTAACAGACGATAAGTTATACTTTAACTATTTAACTTCTGCAAAAAATAAAATTCTTTCGTAGCATACAATTCTTTACAGCTCATCAAAATCGTTCAAAAGATGTCCGAACAGCCTCTGTACATCCACACACGTATAGATATTTCTAATAGACATCTCAGCTGCTGATGGTTGCGATTAATGATTATGCAGAAAGATGTCACTTTAAAGTTGCCAAAATTGAACACATGCTTTAAAAGCATTTGACATAATTATTGAAATGGTATTGTTTCAAAACTTTATTAGTTTGAAAAAATGAAGTAATATGCAACACAACACACACACGAACGCTTGATACAGAACTTTCAGTATAAAGCTTCATTAAATTCGAATATATGAAAACTAATCGCAGTAGTTTACTTACATAAAAAAGGTGTGTGTGACGTTATTTGTGCACCAAAATAAAAACAAGGTCCCGTCATAAAAAAATTTCTAATATTTCCGTGCACAGGTACATCTTATTGACATCTCAGTTGACGATGGTCGCGCTTAATTATCATGCAAAAAGATGCCCGTGTATTTCAAACTTAAGTCTTTTTTGTTGAAAGAGCTCTGTCTTTTTTTCTATGGTATAAATATTATCTCAAAAGTAAATTCAGTTGAAGCCTTTCTTCTTGTCTGTGTGAATAATGTAAGACTTTAGCAGTCAAGGGCTGGATACCTTTCTGAAAAAATATTGTTGGGATTTTGCCAAAGGGATATTCTCTCCGAGTTGATGTTTTTCAACCCGCTTCAAATTTTGTTATTTTATTTTAGCTTCCTTTCTCGCGATAACCAAAACCAAAACATACATTTTGAAAGGAGAATCCTTAAGTATATTTCGCAGAGTCCCTAAGAGAAATGGGTAGACAATAAAACTGACTTACATCAGAAGTCCAGAACTAAAAGGTTTACTCTGATGCGCATCAAAAATTCCTGAGATGAAAAATTCTTAAATTTTTATTTTTTTATTCTAAGCTTCAGTCATAGGACTGGTGCATTTTAACGGCGAGGTTAATATACGTAAGCTATGAATAGATGTTTTTCTCCTACAGATAATTAGTAGTTTTGTTAGGAGAAATGTTCCTTACCATAAAGTGAAAGTTTTATGAGTAAAAACCTATTTTGTGTAAGATTAATGCAACTGAGAGTTTATTTTGCAAAAATATTTACTTTATTTTCCTGTCAAAATTGCACATGGACGGTGAAGTATATACACTACAGCACATCTTCGCTATCTAAAGGGATTTTTCTTTTGCATTCTCTTTCTAATATTTTCCCTATTTTAGCAAAATAAAATAGACGAATTTCTATCATCCTCTACGTTAAGCACTTACGAATGCAGTTGTTCAACACTAAAATTATGTTAAAATCTCAACGCTATAACGTTTCAGCGTATCAGATGTTATAGCATTCAATCACTGGCACCCATTAGCCCCTATAAAGTTAACACATTATTTACATACGTAGAACTATATTTTAGAAGAGAAGATTCTCCCATAATTTTCCTTTTTTTTTAAGTTATTTTCAAAGAGCGGGCATGATATTTTTAAAGCTAAATTTTGTATTATTATGTATTAGCATTTAAGTTACTCATGTTATATTTGAATATAATATAATATCGTCACCTGATGGAGTTAGTCAACTCAATGTTTTAATTCTTTAGATAAAAGGAAAACAGTTTGCCCCGAATCCCAATTTCTTATATCCCTACATTTATCATTTGCCTATAGATGGAACTTAAGTAGACAAAAAAGGTATACATATAAATACGATATGTATAGGAACGAATATCTTTAGTTCAGAAATTTATGAAATACAAATATTTGTGTCCGAGAAGTATCAAGTTTTACTAAAAAGTATTTATTTGTTTTTCTTTAATAATTTATGCAACAATTTTGTGGCAATGTAATAAATCATTATTTTACCCCTCCAAGTGTTTTGACGAGATATCTCGTCCAAGATCTGGTCATTTTTGCTTAGGAAGTTGTCATATTACTCCAAGAGGGAATGACGATCGGCTAGGAAAAATTAGAAGAATTATCTCTATTAGAAAAGAAAACTGATCAGATCTTGATCTCATCATCATCAAAAAGGGCCGCAGTAGCCCAGTTGGAAGAGTAATGGATTAGCAACCGGAGAGTTCGTTCGAATCCTACCAATGACCGTCGTGTACAAAGGGGCTGGTGCGCTTTAAATCTTTCGTGGCCTCAAATATCCTCACGTTGGAGTGATGTGGAAGTTTGGAGACAGGGGTGCCAGCTCAGGTGTGATCTCGTCATCTGACCGTGGTGCTGTTCTGGGCTCTTTCCCTTCGGGTTTGATCCCGGACCGTCACCAATAGTCCATTGTGTTGATCCAGTGTGACGTTAATTCAAAATACCTACCTCCCATCATAAAAGATATCGGCAATATCTTGATGACCAGAAATCTCGTCATTAGCAGAATTGGTCAGATCTTGATGAATGATATATCACGTGAAACCAATTAGAAGGGTAACAACACATGTACGCCACTATCACAATATTTTGTATCCGATAGTTGAACTAAATTCATAATTGCTACTAACAATCCAAACAAAAGATCAAACCTTACGACAGTCAGAAGGAAAAAATGTTCAGTTAAACACAGAGGTCAATTTTCTATGACTATTATTTGAAAGCATTTATTGCGTTTCTAGCAGCGAAGAATATATAATTGATTCCCGCCCAACTCCAAGTGAGAAAATCATTTGCGTAATTACTTCTGTTGGTTTTGAGGAAAATCAAACTGCTGGTAACAAGGTCTTCCACCTTTTTCTGAACAAGATATCTCGTCGAAACCGCTTGGAGGATTAAACTGTTCACCTTTAGCGAGCAAAAGTGCAGTTATAATTTATACAAGGCCATACTACTTCACATATCATTGACTACCATTTTATTCTGCCGTGATAGTATACCACATGGTTTTACCTGATCTTAAATTCATTGGGCAATTAATCGATAGATAGAAGATGTAGCCATCCTTTCTGGTCTCCTCTCGGTAAAGAAAATAACTTTCAATTCCTGACACGATCCACATTCCGATCGACATAAAAACAGAATGGCACCTTCTTAGTGGTGAAAGGTCTCTCAGATTATTGTACTAAATAACACTGGTAATCCACTCTGGGGCTTGTTTCTTATCGAAATTTTTAAAGTGTTTTTACGAAGATAAGATTTATGGGTAGCAGTTTGTATTTTAGCTTGATACTCAGTACATAGTAGAATAGGTTTTGCTTTTCTCTTGGACTCCTGGATTAAATTTATTCTACATAATATTGCACTTACAGCGAGAGTCATAAGTAAAACTCAATTTAAGCAACGTTTTGAATAATATATATTGTATTAACCGTCTGAGTGTCAGAGATTTCCGAGAGCTCTATTGCTTTTAGTTCACAACACACATAGTGACTAAATAGACAGTTATTATATGAAAAAATCCTAAGAAAGATTCTATTGGTCAAACGTCAAAAACTGGTTAGAAGCCATGCAGAGGTTGGGTAATTTTGGTGGTTGGGTATTCTTCGAGTAGCGTTCTATTGACCCCACAATACACATAATGACTCAATAGTCACATCCATTATTCGAAAGTATCCTTAGGAGGATTCGATAGGTCAAAACGTCAAAAACTAGTTAGATGTCATACAAGGGTTGGGTATTTTTGATGGTTGGGTATTTCTCGAGTAGTTTTCTATTGCTTTTACCCCTTAACATACATAGTGACTAAATAGCCACATCTATATTTGAAAGAATCCTTAGAGGGATTCCATTAGTCAAAACGTCAAATGTGGGAAGTCAATTCAGGCTAAACTGCAGGTTGCATGGTGGAATAATGCATGCATGACCCCCAGAAGCTTAAGTAAAAATTTAATAAAAGCTAGGAAGAAAATATCGCTATTGTGCGCAGTACATTTTGACATGAATACGTCTTGAAAATCAGACCAGTACTAGGTGGCCAGTACGGAAAATTGAGAGTTACAAAAAATGGACATCGTGTTTGGTTTAATAATTTTTTTCAACACGAACCAAACCAACCTAGTGTCATTCCATAGCTGAGGAAAAGTAAAATATATCGAATAATGATTCTGCAAAGAAATTATTTTAATGAAATTGGTTAAATTTTATATGATGGCATAGTAAAATATTTTCCATTCTCACATAACGTAAATAATTCTGTTTTACTACTCACTACAGCCAGTTATTTTAAATAGTAAATAACATGTGTAAATTTTATTTTTATGCTAATAGTAAAATTACATGTGGAAGTAAAGTAGGTAGATAGTTGAACCAACGTAGCACTGGAGGAACAATGGACTGTTGGCAACCGACGGTCAGGGAACAATTCCTAAAGGGAAAGAGCAGAGGACAACACCTCGTAATTTTGAACCACGATCAGATGACGAGGCGTGGTGTGAAAGTTTGGAGAGTGGGGTACCAGCTCAGGTGTTAACCTAGTCATCTGACCGTAGTTCAAAATTATGAGACGTTGTCTTTGGACCTTTCCCTTCGGGATTGATCCCAGACAGTCGCCAAGAGCCCATTGTGTGTGTGTATTACTTAGTTTGTGTTAAAATCAACTGCCTACCTACCAAACTATAGCTTTTACTTTTGTGAGCATAATTAATTCTAGTTATGCGGCACATCATGCTAACTGAATAAGTTTTTAATAAATTTTAAGAGGGATTCACTTTTGTTTTTCTCTAAAGTTACTGTTTATTTCGCTATAATTACTTCCGCGAGGTCACTCCTAAGCTAGCACCCCACTCTCTAAGCTTCCATACCACGCCAACGTGAGAACATTTGAGGCCACGACATATTTAACGTGCATCAGCCCTCACTTACACGACAGTCTTTAGTAGGATCTAGTTCCGAACTCGCAACCCTCCGGTTGCCAATCCGCAACTTTCCCAAACTGCTTACCATGGTCCCTAAATGTAGAAGTAAATTTCATGTTCACTAAATGCATTAAGCAAGAGTAAACTAAAGCTGCCTAATATGTAAATATTTTTATATCATGGTATGCGGCCCTCAATAAAATTCATATATGCTCATGCTCATACATTCTTTAATTCGGGGCCGCCGTGGCTCATGGGTTTGTCCATTTCGCTAGCAACCTGCGAGTTGTAGGCGGCGTTGGTTCGATTCCTCCCTGGATGTATTTCTCTATATTCTGTGTTAGTAAAAACTTTCCTTGTGTGTGTGTATTCATTAACTTGACATTGCTTGACTTGTGCTTGGTGTAGCTTGGCCAAATATGGCCTTGCGCCATAAAACCCAATGAACCAACCATTCTTTAATTGAAGTAGCTAGCTACAGTTATTATGCCTAATGTATATGCGAGTCATCTGATTACCTGTCATTAAAAAAGCATTATTCCTCTTCATATCCCTAACCCAATTATCTCGCAAATAGAAAACAATGTATAAGCTGAACCTCAAACAAACCGAATACCTTCGTAATATTCGATTTAATTTCCAGGCATGCGAGTTACCCCATACTATCTACCATTAAAAATCATTATTCCTCCCTTTCATTTCTCTAATACAGTTATGCAGATTAGCCATTCCAATATCTTATCTTAAGCTCATTAGGCATATTAAAGCCGCACCAAACATAAAATTGGAACGGGATAATACTTAAGCTCCCGTCTGCGAATCAATATACAACTATTATATATAAAAGAATTCCCCAATACGCAAACTTTAGGTTTACGGGCGGCATTTTTCTGAAGGTCTCTTCTTCAATTAAGGTGAACGTCAGTGATCGCGTCGCCATAACAACCCCGTTATCAAGCTCCCTTCCACCCCAAATTACATCCCGGCATTACTACTCCCCACCCTCACTAAGTCACCCGAACTTATACTTTCAGAGAAAACAAGTACTCCGTATCGCAATGATACCAGCTTATCGCGGCACCAGCTATTAGTAGGCTGAGTCAATGATTAAGCGCAAGGACACCCCCTTCGCCAATACCTATATGTGGGCCGATTATTTTCTATCGGATTCAAACCACAAAAAAAAAAATAATAATAATAATTTGAGATCAAATTAAACTCCAAGATAAATGCCACACAGAAAAGCATAGAAAGCATCAAGAATTGCTGTTTGGTTTGTGGCTGTTTGGCCATTGTTTGCTGAATGGTGGCTAGTTAGACTGTTTTCAGAAACATGTATATTATGTGAAGTGTTTCGACTGTAATGAAGCTAATTTACACTTTCAGAAAAACAAATGCACCTTATCGCTACGATACCTGTTCATCGCGGCACAAGCTATTAGAAGGCCAAGCCTATGGATAAGCGCACGATGTCCCCTTTGTCAATACCTACATGGAGCAGATTTCCTAGCAGGTTCAAACCACAAATAATTCAAATTTGAGATCAAATTAATATGCAAGAGTACAGCCAGAGAAATAAGAGCCATACAGAAAAGCGTGAAGATTTGCTATTTGTTTTGTGGCTGTTCTATCATTGTTTGCAACACCGTGGCTACTTCGACCGACTGTTTTCAGAACCAGATGCATATTACGCTAAGAGTTCCTATTGTAATGAAGCTAATTTACAGTTTCAGAGGAAACAAGTACATCGAATCGCAACAATACCAATTCATAGCATCGCGAGAAATTAGAATGCTCCACCAATGATTAAGAGCAGGGACGCTTTCTTTGTTAATACCTGTATGGATTTGCTTAGTTTCTATCAGATTCTGACCGCAAAAAAATCCAAACTTGAGATGAAATTAAAATACAAGTGTGTATAATCAGGGAAAGGCCACACAGAAAAATAACAAATTTAGCTGTTTTGTTTGGTTTTGACTATACAGTCATTATTTTCTAAATGAGAGTTAATTAGACAATCAAAGTTTCCTGAAGCAGATGTGTATTATGCTGAAAGTTCTGCATGTTAAGTGAACCCTGCCTTACCTTTAAAAAACACGTACACTATATCGCAATGATACCAGTTATTGAGGCACGAACTGTTAGGAGGCTGAGCAAATGTGATTATACACCCTTACCCACTCGTTTGCCAATATTGATTAAGGTCTGCTTAATTTCTGCGCATTACGGACCTCGAAAAATCGCATTTGAAATCAAATTAAAGATGGAAGTGTACAATTAGAGAACTACCACACAGAAAAGCATCAAAGTCTGCTGTGGTTTTTTGTAGGAAAGTTATTCCTTGTTAGACGAGGGCTAATTAGACCGTCCAAGTTTGATTTAACTGATGTTGAAAGTTCCTCATGTTATGAAGTCTGCTTACCCTTCAAAAAACCTGTACACCATGACGCAACGATACCAGTTTATCGAGGCACAAAGTATTAGAAGGCTGAGAGAATAATTATGCACATACATCTCTTATACCAATATCAGTTATAGCTAGCTCAATTTCTATCCGATTAAAACAAAGAAACATCTCCGAAATCAAATTAAAAATGCAAGTGTACAATTATAGAATGGTAACACAGAAAAGCATCAAAAATTGCTTATTTGGTTCGTCACTACACTGTCATATTGGTAAACGAGGGCTAATTTGGCCGTCACCGTTTCCTGAATCAGATGAATATTATGCTGAGAGCTCCGAATGTTATAAAGCTTACTTGCCCATTCAGAGGAAACAAGCACACCGTATCGCAATGATAGCAGCTTATCGCGGCACAAGCTATTAATTGGCAGAGTCAATCATTAACACACATACGTCCCCTTTGCGAATAATTATGAGGGTCTGTTTAATTTCTATCAGATTCAGACCATAAAAAACACCTTTCAAATCAAATTACTTAAAGATTCAAGAGCATAATCAGAATTAATGTACAGGAAAGCTTCAAAGTTTGCTGAAGCAGATTATGCGGAAAATGCAGCTTGTTATTAAGCACAGGTCTTCAATTGAGCATACTTTATCATGACTTGTCTAACTTCTGTTTAACGCAAAAAACATCTTACAAATTAAATTATATATGCAAGCTTATAAGGAGAGAATAGAGTCATAGAAATGCTTCAAAGTTTGCTGTCTTGATGTACATTATACTGAAAAATCGGCATGTTATGACGCAGACAGGCTTTAAGGGGAATATACTTCATGCCTTGTGTAAGCAAGCAAGACGAGAGGAAACGGAAGCTCAAAAACTGTAAAATACTCGAGTGTTTTTAATGCGTTTTTGATGGAGGTATCCGCATTCTGAAAGCACTTAAGCTTACTTTTTAACGTTAGAAACTTCCAAAAGAAGCATCTTTTATGCATTCTTTAATGATATAAAATAAAAGATGCGTAGTTAAAGGATATCTATTTTCCGTCAACCTGGATATTAACTGGAAATTATTAAGAAATAAACTCAATATGAGTTGTCTCTTGCTCGTTTAATTTCAAGATTCGTAATTTGCTGTGTTTCTAATAAATCAGTTTTTAAACCAAGTCTCATCATTAGCGAAGGCTTTTTCAGGGAAAGTAACATTTTAATCTCTTTATGTGGTCTTGGTCAATATTTATACAATTTAAGGGTTAACAACTAACCTAGAATGCCATACATTAATAAATTTGGAATAAAAATATTAATTCTGTTATTACGTCATTAGCAGTGATGTTTAGAGATAGTATAAGCTTGGAAAATTGAAAATAAAATGTTTTCGAGAAGTAAAACAGCAAAATACTCTTGTTTTCATTTAAATAAAAATAATTAATTTTTATTATCCTGCGATGAAACCTAATGTCCTTATGTCTTAAATTTTCAAATACTACTATTTTTAAAACTTTTCTTCTTTTTAAATTCTAGCTTTACTTTTAGATTTAATGATGAACAAATTTTATTTTATTAAATTTAAAAAGTTACTTTCATTAAATTTAAAAAAATTAATTGTTATTACATTTAAAAAATTATTTTGTTACAATCAAAAATTATATTTAAATAAAACATTTTTAAATCATCTTTAATTAATCCAAAAATTAATTTTTATTTCATTCAAAAGATTTATTTCAATACATTTTAAAATTTATCTTTATCAAATCTAAAATTTAATTAGCTTCATTAAATTAAAAAATTATGAAACACTTAAATAACATTTAAATATAATGTTTAAAGTTTCTTTAAGTTATTTTTATTAAATTAAAATAAAATAAATTCTAATTTTATTCTTTAGTTTAAAGTTATTTTTATTAAATTAGAAACATATTTTTAAGGTTAATTTTATTGATTAAAAGTATTTTTATTAATTTTTTTAATTATTGTTTAGTTTTAATTTATTTTTATTAAATTTTCTTATTAAACTCAACATGAAATATTTTTATAAAAAATTGTTAACTATTTTTATTAAACGTAACTTCATTGATTAAAAGATATTTGCATTTCATTTTAAATTTTAATTTAACTCTTATCAAAATATTTAAATATTTTTATAGGACACTCAATAAAACATCCCCATTCTGTTTCCACAGTGCTTTCTGTTTCCAAATAATCACCCATTGTCTACTCTCGGTCCCAGAGTCAAATTTGTCAACCTACATAAAATATGACTGCTCTGAATTAGACGGTGGAAAATCTTTGAAAGTCGGAAAAGCAGGAAACGGCATCGTTCAATAAACGTTAACAGCGCGGAGACGAAAAACTAATAACAAAATATGTAGCCTGCACGTAACAAAAAACTGCCCCTGCTATTGATATAAGCCTTCGTATTTTGGCTTGCCGCGACGCCAGGGGTGACAAATTGCTTCATCAAGTCATGCCTCAGTTTTGGCAGAGTTGGGGCGTTGAAGCAAATAATGGGGGTGTTTCTGCCACAAATCATGCTCTGAGAAGACGGGTTGATAAAGTAGATTCTAATATTGTAAAAAGTTATTTGTATTCGGGGCGAATGAGGTTAGAACATTTTTCCCTGTCATGAAATTTTTTCCCAATAATAAACTTTAGCCTTGTTTCGAAAAATGTTCTATGCTTTATTCCCTATCAGTGTATTTTTTATATTCAAAGAATATGTGCAGGGCATTTTAAAATATTCTGTGAAAATAAAACTATGCACACACATAAGGTGATTCGAAATTCCCTGACCAAACTTTAAAGGTGTGTGAAAATAAACATTTTTTGTCACAGAATATATGTCCGCAAATGTTGCACTAGATGACTCGTTTGCAAATAGATCTTTCTTTAAAACTTCGTCCTTCACAACTCGGATATTGTAAGTATTGAAGCATCACATGAATTCCAAGATGGCTGACATGCATCTAACGTACGGGGCTGCCAATGGAAATGGAAGAGCTGCTCAAACAAAAACTATGTGCCACATACAAGGTGAATCGAAATTCCCTGATCAAACTTTAAAGGGTGGTGAGGTGTATTAAAATAAACATATTTTGCCTAATAATATATGTCCGCAACTGTTGCACTAGATGGCGCGTTTGCAAATAGCTCTTACTATAAAATTCATTCATTCACAACGTGGATTTTGCAAGAGCATGATATGAAATCAGATGGTACGTACATTAGATGGCTGACATGCATCTAACTTACTGGGCGGCTAATGGAAACGGAAGGGCTTCTCAAAAATTGCACCGTGAAGGTTTCCCCAATAGGCGAGTGTAGAGGATTTGCATCGCCAGCTGAGTGAAACAAGTGCGTTTCATGACAGCATGTCAGCGGGTTTGCCGAAAAGTTCGAACACTCCAAAAATGGAAGAAGACATTCTACACGAGGATGAGAGGAATCCGGGCACAAGCACGTGGTTGTTTCACGTGGCCAAGGTTGTGAGCCAATCCATCGTAGGGAGGGTTTTCCTCTAGAGCAGCAATTATAACCCTTCCATTTACAGATAGTCCAGATATTGAAATCTAAGTATTATCCTCCACACGAGGAACTCGCCTATTGGTTTCTACTGCAGAGTGCATTACATTCAGACTTTCCAGCATACGTGCTCTTTACAAATAAAGCCTCTTTTACACATGAGGGAGTGTTTAACCCTCCAAGTGTTTCTACGAGAAATCTCGTTCATCTAGATCTGATCAGATTTGCTAATGACGAGATATCTGCTCTAGACAAAACTACTCTATTACTACAAGGGGAATGAAAATCCTAGTAGAAAAAAACAGATTGTACCTTGCCCAGATTTGGTGATAGCTTGGAACAGGTTTTTGCATCAGAGACTGGCTACTACAGGGAGGTTTGTTTTCGACGCGAAAGTAAGCCACCAGGAGGGTTAATGTGCAATTGTTTGGGATCACACTAATCCACACGCACATCAGCAATGATTCTCTGTCAGTGTTTTAGCAGATATCATTGACAACTTTTGGATTTTAACTGCTGCTACCTCGACTTACAGGTGGATTTAACGGGCATTTCTGGAAGAAACTTTGCGAGAAGTAATGAACGATTTTCCTGTGTATTTTCGCCGTCGAACGTGACTTCAACTCGATGGGACGCCACAATACTTCAGCTCTGATGTGCATAATTATTTTAACACCTCTTTTGGGGCTTTTGGATGGACCAAGGTGGGCCTGTCCCTTGGCCAGCATGATCGCATGACTTTACATGTCTCGATTTCTTCTTATGGGTATACCTAAAGAGCCTCGAGTACCAGACTCGCATTGACTCCAATGAAGATCTTGTCTCAAAAGTTTCTGTCGCTGCTACATCTGTACGCGAAATACCTGGTATCCTTGAAAACATACGGCAATCAATGCGTTGACGCTGTAAGATATGTATTACTGTTTCAATTTACACCAAAAAGTTGTGGACATACATCCTTTGGCAAAGCATGTTCATTTTGATGCACCCAACACCTGCTTTAGCGTGCCTTGCGGATGATGAAATGATTTAAATTGTGTAAGGTTTATTCCATTTTAATGGTTTAGTTTTGAATAATTTTTTAGATATGTGATCATAAATAATTTCAAGTAGTACCCTTGTAAATAATTTTGAGTATTAGTTTTTATTACAAAGCATCATAAATTGCTTCAAGAAGAGTTTTTGGAAAGCAACTTTTCAGCACAAAAGGTGTTATTACTATTGTTTGTAAATCACACAAAATTATATTTATTTTTTGTTAGACCTACAAAATATTACATTTTAGTGTGCCGCAGAATTTTAGTAATTAGTTTATCTGGTGTCATGTGATGAAATATATTGAACTTTAGACTAAACAAGGTAATATTTTGGACACAGGAAAATTTGAAATCATTTTTCAAGTAAAATATTAATTTTTTTTAAAGATTGGAACCCTATGTTAGTAAGAAACAGCAGATTTGCAGCTTGTCATCTTGTTCAGGAAGGTAGGTAGGTAATTCAATCAACGACACTCTAGAGCAACACAATGGGCTATTGGCGAAGGTCCGGGATCAATCCCGTACGGAAAGATCCGATGACAACGATTGTACAATTATCTTCAATGCAATCGAGATATCTATTTTACTTTTCAAATCACTACAGAGAAAGAGTGCTGTCGCAGTCATTAAAGCTTCATTAAAATTTAAAAATTGACCTCAGCATTTAAATATTTGTGTTAGCAATCACAAAATTCTACTGAATACACAACCGAGTAAAAAACTTATTTTTGATGAACTTAACTCTAAATTATTCGAATAATTAACCATTTTTAGATTTAAAATCCATCTCTTATTGCTTTTTTGCTTATCAAATTGAAAACAGATTTAGACGCTTATGTTCAGTTTAAATTAAGTCGCAATTCGCCCTATGGCTTTTGGTTTTCTTGATTTACATTCCCACTCAAACACATAGAAAACGCATTCCTTTACATCTCTTAGAGCCGAATAACACGAAAGTAATTCTTCATCCTGTAATTTGATTAGAGTGCGCATTTGAACTAAATTCACGAACGTTGAACAAAAAAAGTGATCAGGAGATGCCATAAGATTTCAAATTCACAACAATTGATGACTTAATTTGTTTTTCATTAAGTAAAACTATTTCTTAACGAAGAATTCCTTAACGAAAAACTAAAGAGAGAACTCATCTGAAGAAAACAAAATTTTTTTCCGAACAGCAGTTTACACTATTCCAATTGAAAAACTTAAGACCTTGGAAAGCTTTTCCTAGTTACACAACAATTCTTCAAATAGTTTTCTTTCAGAAGAATATTTTGTTTCATCTTCCAAATAAAATATAAATGTGTATTCTATGAAGGCGAAAAACTAAGGGATGAATTTTTCTCCAAGTTATGTATAGGAACGAGCATACTTTAAAGTTTTAAAAAGCAGGTATGCAAAATACATTTAAAAATGTATGCGCTACTATAAAAAATGTTATTTCAAGAATATTTATTTAACGTGAATATTTTTGACATCTTTCATAAAGAATTGTTATGTGCATTGAGATATTTGGTAGGTAAATAGATAGGTAGGTATTTTAATTGAAGTCGCACTGGAGCAACACAACAGGCTATTGGTGACGGTCCGGGATCAATCCCAAAGGGAAAGATCCGAGGACAACACCACGTAATTTTGAACCACGGTCAGATGACGAGGTCATACCTGAACTGGCACCCCACTCTCCAAACTTCCACACCACGCCAAAGTGATGACATTTGAGGCCACGACAGATTTAAAGTGCACCAGCCCCCTTTGTACACGACGGTCTTTGGTTGGATTCGAATTCGTAACGGAAGAGTAACGGATTAGCAACCGGAGGTTGCTAATCCGTTACTCTTCCAACCGGGCTACCGCGGCCCCTCATAGATATTTGGAATGTATGAATATGCTTTATTGTCACCTTGAACGATATATCTCGTCATCAGAAAAGATAATTATCAGATCTTGATCCCGGCATCATTAAAAAATTGGCAATATCTTAATGTCGATATGCCTCGTCATTAGCAAAATTAGTCCAACTTAGATGGACGAGATATCTCGTCGAAACCATATGACGAGTTGAACATGCAGGTTTTATGTCTGATGACAAACAAAATTAACCGTCCAATTGGTTTCGACGAGATATCTCCTCCATCAAGATCTGACCAATTTTGCTAATGACGAGATATGTCATCATCAAGATATTGTCGATATTTTTATGTTGACAAGATCAAGATTTCTTCAATTTTTTTTCTAATGACGAGATATCTCGTCCATCAACATCTGGTCAGTTTTGCTAATGACTAGATACCTCGTCGATACAACCACCAGGAGGGTTAAGTCTAAAATGAGGACTCCAATCCTGATTCTTTACTAAATTTATTTTAAATCGTAAATGAAAGAGGATGTGCTGTTCCTGAACATAAATGACTGTAAATATGGATAACAATGTTGCAGTATGTTCTCAAGCGGCTATAAAGATTTGACTTCGGAATTTTTAGAGTAAAAGTTTGAAAGTGTGAGCGATGGAAGTGAAAATGAGGAAATTCTTCCAACACCTAGTAAAACATCATTCCAACACCTAGTTCTTGAAGCCTTAGGAACATTTCTATATTACCTCACGTCAGTTCAAGATACTACAGATGATGAATTCAAAGCACTAAATGTTTCGGAGAAGAAAATTGCACTGACAATTGATAGTTTAAGTCGTAATTATGCACGTACTTGGCATTATAGTATGCAACGTAGTATTAAAGCTTAAAGGATGTTCAAATAAAGTTCATAAGAAGGGCAAAATATTTTTATAATTTTTACGCAATTATATTGCCCATTTCCTAAGAATAGAATCGTTCAGTAAGAAAAAGATGTGTATGAAAAAGAAAGTATGATGCGGTTGAAAGGTCAAAATTAGTTAGAAGTCATGCAGGGTAGACTGCAAGTTGTAAAGTGGAATTATGCTGTGAATCAATCCCTCAGAGGGTTACGTCACCATTCTGCTTAAGTCGTCAAAATTCCTTCGTCCCTTGAGTGACGACTCATCGAGATTTTACTTTATAATGAAACAAAACTGCCCGAAGACACAGAAAAATGTGCTTTACAATTGAGTAATAACGTAAATGTAGCCCATAGTTTTGTTTACCTTCAATTTATTTTTATGGATAATAATGGCTGTTTCACACACAAATCGCTTGTTGTAAATTGCTACTAGGTTTAGAAGTAACCACAACCTACTCGCAAAGAGCGAGTTTTATCCTCTAACGCAACCTAAAGGAAACAGTAAAAGGAATTGAACGGTAGAAAGAACAGTTCTTAAAAAATAACTTTTACTGGACACTTAAAAGAAACGCGTTATCTGACTGAAATCATCTTTATTGGAACAAAGGATCGAACAACACAACTGGGAAGATTTTTTTGTTAAAAATGCTTTGAAGTTTTCTTTTTCTTAAAATATATCTAATATATTCTCTTGATTATTTATTTAAATACAATAGTCTGATCTATGTGACCAATGGAAAGGTATTCCAAAGAAAGCTCACGTTATCGTGTTGAGGATGGTAGGTAGCTAATTAACGTCGCACTGAGGCAACGCAATGGGTTATTGGCGACCGGTCAGGGATCCGACGACACCTCCTAATTTTAAATCACGGTCAAATGACGAGATCAACACCTGAGCTGGCGCCCTACTCTTCAAATTTCCACTCCATGCCAACGTAAGGGCATTTGAGGTCATGACAGATTCACCAGCCCCCGTGTATGTGACATCTTTGTTTGGACCAAGTTTAGAACTCGCAATCCTCCTGTTACTAATCCGTGGTTATAGTAGGTGTTTCAGATTAAGTTGTAATTATTTATCGAATATTTATTCTATTACAAAACACTTTCATTAAAATTTAACTTTAAGGCACTGAGATAATTTTGTAGAAGTAGGAAAAAGGCACCTTATAAGTAAAACATTGTATACAGGTGGGCGAGATTCCTCCCAACTTGCGTCTTCGTTTTAGAACCAGCTATAAAATGTACTTTGAGAACGGAAAACCACTATTTGAATCCTACCAAAGATCAAATGAAAAGATGGAATATAATTTAAAGTATTTCGTTTAAGATGTATGTATAGACTAGGAAATTTTTTTAATTTTGACTACAGAAATACAGTTTTTTACTATCTATAAGTCATTCGTTTATGCTTTAAATAATTTCAGTGTGAAAAAATCAGATTAAGGTAAGGATTAAATTAATTTTCTAATTTAGATATAGTTAACTGATTCGCATATTTTTGAACAGTGATATCTCAAATTCTAATTTGTTCAGAAAGACAATTCCTATTGGAAGTTATTTTTATAACATTATTCTTTATATTTTGACCCTCAGTCAGTTGCTAGAGGGAATAGGTTTCTACAATTTTTTTATCAAGAAGCATAAAAAAAATCAAGATTTTTTCAGAATTTTTAACATTTAAAAATCAACTAAAAATTCATTTCTTAACTAAGAATTCTACTTCATTGTCAAAACATTCACCGTATTATATAGATTATAAGGATACTGAAACAATTATAATAGATCAATTCATTGTTGAGTTATCACGATTTGAACAAAATATATTGCAGAAATTGAGTTTAAAGTTTTGGAAACATGTTTGTACATGTTGACAGTACCTAATGAAACACCCTTGTAACTAGAAAAATCTTCCAAATATTTACAAGATATTGGTATCTTTTGAAAGCTTAGAGATTGAAAAATATTTTGAAGCAATACGAAAATCAATATTCTGGTCGATTTTCTTGGTTTCTAGTGTATACATACACCTTAAGATCACTGATAATCAGTAATAACATAAATAAGGTACGAAAAATCGCATGACTGGTTATTGCAATGTATGCATAGAAAAATTGAATCCCGCTATAATCAATTTTAAAGCACATGCAAGTGCATAAGGCCAATGTATGAAGCGGTTGATGTTTTCACTACGGCAAACCTGTGTATAAAGAACTTAGGCCACACTGAAATTGAGGGTGGTTTAATCGGAAAACGAAGGGGTAGGGAAAAAATTCGATATAAAGACCAGTTTCTAAGTTTGAGTGACGTCGCTCTCATAGAAACCTTTCATTCGAATATTACATTTATCGGCTTTCTGAATGAGAAGAATATCTGAAAAATAATAAAATTGGCGAAAAATACTTAAGGGAAAGAAAGAAATAGAGGATATTACCTTTTCCCCTAAAAGTTACAGGATGTTGGGTTAGGTTGTCATCCTGAAAGCCTTTCTGATAATAAAGTTTATGAGTACCCTACCAACAGTTACTGTTACCAGATTTTATTGTTTTCGGGCACTGCATCTTTCCTTTTGATGCTTAATGTCATCAGAGTTTTTGTGTGTAAATGCCTACTGTTTTTGGAACTTTAGCAAGACGTGTGAGAAACTACAAATTTTTCTGCAAAAAGTTTCTCCTGTAACCTAGTGGAGATAAGGTATGAAAAACTATCATCTCTACTTCGTGGTGAAGATAAAATGCACTGCTATGCATAAACTCACGTCCAAAAATTAAAGAGGCTACGGTAGCCCCGTTGATATACTCACTGTTTAGCAACCGGTGGATTGCGAATTTGAGACTCGATCTAACCAACGACCTTTGTGTAGGTTTGGGCTGGCGCACGTTGTGCCGCAAATGTCCTCACGTTGACATGGTGTGGAAGTTTGGAGAGTGGGGTGCCAGCTCAGGTGTTGACCTCTCATCTCACCTTGGCTCAAAATTAGGAAGTGTTGTCCTCGGACATTACCCTTCGGGATTTATTCGGGACCGTCTACAATGTGTTGCTCCAGTGCGACATATATTCAACTACCAACCAAAAATTAAGTATAATTAATTCGTCTCAAGCAAAGTCAACTTATCTTAATTCAATAGATGCATGCCTTGGGATACTCTCGGACGTCGCATTGCAGGCTACAAAAACCACACATGGACCGCACAATAGCAAAGATGAGCTCTAGTGCCCGAATGGGACTTCTTTCCGCAAGAACTATTGTATAGCTTTGTAAAGAGTGTGTATGCATCTTGCGAGGGCTGCATTAAAGTCAAAAGCCGGCACATTCCCTATTAGGTTGCTTTTAACATAGCAAAAAAAAAACTATTTTTTTTTCAAAACTTCATTTGTTCCAGACACGAAAAATTCTGTATTTTCAGTGCTACCGATTATTTTCTTGATTTGGTTTTGTTGTCCTAACACAATTTTCGTATATTAAATGGAACAATATACGAAAAAGTGGCAAGTGTTGGGTTGTGTGTGGGGGAGGGTTATGTCGTGAGGTCATAAACCCAACCAACCAATAGTGTCAAGTTCGTATTGAAAAGGAAGTTCAAAGTTAAGGAATTAGACGTGTTTATTTTGACCTTTTTTTAGAAATACTTTGTAAAAAGTGGTTACGTTTTATGGCGTAAGGGCCATATTTGGCCAATCAATAGTGCCAGGTTAGTAAATTGAATCAAGTATGAATGCATCGCCGGTTATAGACAGAATAAAACCCTCGATACAAAGTTAAGGAATTAGGCATTGATTTTGCCTTTTTTTAAATTTGCTCTTGCATAAAATGATTGGTTAGATTTTTATGACACAAGGACCATATTTGGCCAATCTGCGCTAAGAAAGCTCATAGTATTTTTATCATTCTTCCTAGTACTCATTTCATATAATCTATCATTCTCTCCGAGATACTCCCTGAAACTTTCTGGCCTATTTCTGGGTTTCATACTTAACATAGAAATTAAGCTGGAGTTATAAACTGATAAAAATAAAGTCATAGAACACTAACGAGAAGTCGCTGGACTAGAAGAAGTTACAAAATATAAGCTATCATGAGTACAGCACAGAAAACTTGATTTTTCTGATGTCGTTGATCATTCATAAATATTAAATAATCCAACAAAACCTATCTGTATTCGATCATATGATTTCTTATAAAATGGAATCTTAAAATTCTATTTCCATTTTAATATAAAACCAACAAAGAGCAATGATATCCTTGCATTAACCCATTAACCCTCCTAGAGGTTCACACGCATACATCCGTTCAGCAACCAGTCTTCCTTGTATGACTTCTATAACCAGTTTTGACCTTTAGGTGGAATAAAATCTTTCCTGGGATTCTTTCAACCAATCGATGTGATTATTTGGTCATTATGTGTGTGTTGTGGTGTAAGAGCAATACTACACTGCTCAAAAATCTCGTGACAGCTCATAGGGTTGATATTATTAAAGGTATTTTATTGTGGGTTAGCTGAATATTTTACCTAAGGAAATTCCGAGAATTCAGTTTAGCTAGGAAGAAGTATTTATGGGTCAAGTCGGCGGCATTATGGAGTACTTGGATTATAACGTTAAATCTCCGAAATTCTACCCTTTGGATAGCCTCCTTGATCAGCTAAAATTTCATGCCTTCCGTAGGTAAAGGGATATCTAGTCAGACCATAAGATGAAAATTATTTCGTAGATCACATTTTGAAATGTCGCGAATTAATATCTCCACAGTGATGAGCTCCGGCAAATGAAGTATCCTCTGATAGCTGTGACGAGTTTTGTGAAATAGAGTTACAAATTGAAAACAAAGACTTCCAAGTTTTCGTCGTTTGTATTTAATAACTCCATTACTTGATGTTTGATTTGGCATAACGCACTTCAATAAAGATTGAATTCAACATAACCAGTTTGAGAAATGGGGTAAAATTCCTCTTCTAGGGGTTCTTTATCAGCTAAAATTATAACACTCCCATAGGGAAAGGAATTAATCAAAGCAGACTATAAGATGAAAATTATTCCGAAAGAGCGCATTTTGAAATGTCATGAATTGGTATCTATACAATGATGGGCTCAGGCAAATGAAGTATCCTCTGACAGACGTGACGTGTGAAATGTTGTAACAAATTGAAAACAAAGACTTTCACGTTTCCGTCGTTTGTACTTAATAACTCACTTATTTTATGTTTGATTCTGGCATAACACACTTCAGTGATAATTGAATTCAACATAGCCAGTTTGAGAAAGAGGGTAAAATTCCCCTTCTAGGGGTTCTTAATCAGCTAAAATTATAACACTCCCATAGGGAAAGGAATTAATCAAATCAGACTATAAGATGAAAATTATTTCGCAGAGCACGTTTTGAAATGTCATGAATAGGTATCTCCACAATTATGGGCTCAGGCAAATGAAGTATCCTCTGACAGCCATGACGAGTTGTGTGAAATATAGTTACAAACTGAAAACAAAGACTTCCAAGTTTTCGCCGTTTGTATTCAATAATTCAATTAATTGCTTCATATTTGATTAGTCAGAGTGCACTTCAGCACTGAGTGAATTTAACAAAACCCATTTGAGAGAGAAAAAGAGGCTAACATTCCTCTCCTAGGGGTTCTTCATCAGCTAAAATTATATTACTTCCATCAGAAAAGGAAACTCTTCCACAGGGAAAAGAATAAAGTCAGATCATAAAATGAAACCTGCATTTTGAGGTGTCGGTACTTGTTTTTCGCAGAGATGAGCTGCTACAGAAAATGGAGGTTCCTGACAACGGTGACAAGTTGTGTATAAATACAATTATAAACTAAAACAAACATTGAAGTTCTCCTTTGTTTTAGCAATACAATTAATTATTTCAGCTTGGAGTAGTCAGAGTATGCACTTCAACACTGAGTGAATTCAACATAACCAATTTAAGAAAGAGTGTGAAATGCTTATGATCCTAAATCCAATTTGAATAGAAGTGCAGGAATAGAATTGAATCCGAAAACGCGTTTATAGTTGCGATGACATTCTTGCTTTAATGCACCGAAAGAGCTTAATCCAGCTAAAAAGATGGCTCCCCTTTTTTAATGTTAACTTTTTCGCCCGCCTCTTCCTTTTCTCCTTCCATTTAATGGAGTCACCTCAGTACCTTGATTAACAGAAGCAGCTAAAACGTTTCGCTAAGTCCTTTTCAAGTCGAGTTATTAAAGAAAGGGTAATGCATTACGGCTCATTTAACATTCTTTTGTGAATATCCCGTGCGTAGAGGAATTTGGTCAGACCATTAAGACCAGGTTTGTTTTTTATTGTGCGGAAAAGAAGAAAAATAGTTTTACTTCAAAACAGAAACCATGACCACGGATAAAAACTACAGGACATTTTATGATTAAATGGGAAAGTGTCGATCGTTACATATTCTCACACTAAAGCAAAGTTTCCCAAAAAATTTTGGTTCCAAGTAATGTATGCAATAAATTTCTAAATTAATATGTTTTGTAATCTGGTAATGCCATTCGAAGGTACTCTTGTATACATTATCACACCCAACACTTACAAATGGAGCACCTTGTTGAAAAGTTTGTATTCCCTACAATTAATAGCCATATCCCAAATTTTTTTTACTCAAATCCCCTTTCCACAGACAACTTTCATCGGAACCACCCTCTGCAAAACTCTACATCAACTAATAATAAATTGCAAGTGTGTGCCTATAATTTTTGAATTTCACCAAAACATTTTTGTGGCTGTGTACGTAATTTTAGAATTTTAAAAAGCTACTTTAGAAAAAAAGCTACTTGGAACTAAAATTATAAAAAGCTATTTATTAGAATAAAATAACAAAAATTAAATTGCACATAAACACTCTAGATTGCTTACTATTATTAACCATTGATATCAATCAAATCAGTAAAACACATAATCACTAATGAGACGGATGAACTGGTGCTGTGCGACCAGTTTGTCTATATTAGGTTCTATTTTCGTCGGCAGCGTTCTTAAATCTCCACAGACAACTCTATCTGCTGTCGATTTCGCTTTTTAGTTAAAAGATTTGTTACTACACTTAATTTGCTTTCAACTAAGTAGCATAACTGGAATGCAATCAAAAATTAAGTTGGAAGTAAGTACAAATTACACATAAATTTACTCACATAACTGTGAGTATTTGCCTTTATATAAGGCAAATACTCACAGTAATGATCTAACATTTTTTTACTGAAATCTCGTATTTTCTATATATAAGGCTTAAGAACTAATTAAATATTTTGTCCAAATTACTTAACCAATTAACCCCAAATACACTGTTAACTGTTCAAATTAGACCCATTTATATTTCCCCCTGTATAGCTTTTTATAGATTAATTAAACTTTCTATTGATAATTAGTTTCTCTGTTGTTTTTTTATACTATATTCCCTCAAAACTATTATATCTGGTAGAATTTAACCTAATCGGTTTTAATTTACATATAAGTTAAAAGGTTCAAAATATACGGATTCCCCTATATAAATAGCAAATTAATATTTATTTATTTATTTCGTTACATTTCATATCGTTGGCTTAGAGCAGAAACTCATTAACTGACATTTTTCGGAGACATTAAATGCTTACTTTCATGATAAGAAATACATAGTTATATTGTAATCTGTTTTAAAGACATGTAACACGATCACAATGCTTGCTTATGTTATTTTTATTTTGTGACCTAAAACCTAATAGTTGGTCTTTAAACAGTTGTAACCTGAAAAACATTTTTGGTCAGTTAATGAGTTTCTGAGCCGACGATATTGACTATTCAGTAATAGCATGAGATTTGATGCTTAATTTAGCCTATTTCTATGCATATTGAAATTAACTCATTCAATTAGTTAACCCTCCTGGTGGCTGTCTCGACGATATATCTCGCCATAAGCAAAACTGACCAGATCTTGATGAACGAGATATCTCGTCGTTACAAAAAAACTTGAAGAAATCTTGATCTTGTCAACATGAAAAATCGACAATATCTTGATGACGAGATATTTAGTTATTAGCGAAATTGGTCGGATATTGATGGTTGAGATATCTCGTCAAAACCACTTGGAGGGTTGATCATTGACGACGATATGTGTGCATATTGTTCAAATGATACAATATAACTCAAAATACTTTATTACTTTATTTTGCTGAATAAGCAAGGGTGGCAAAAATCTTCAAAAAATACATTTTCTTTCCGATTCTAGCGAATTGTTCCCTAGCTTAGATTTTTGAGTTGCCAGTCTCTTAACAAATACCTAACTACCCCAATCTGGTGTCTCTTTGTTGATGAAGCAAAATGCAAAATTCTTGAATATCACTCATTTCAATGCTCCTTAAAAATAAATTTATTTCAGTACCGATGGCTTTTAAAGAAATAGCTCGAAAAAGGAGGACGAGTCCGTTAAAAAACTGTTTCTTCTTCTCCACCTGATGTTTCTCTTCTCGCTATAAAAATCTTCTCAATTTTTATCGTTTTGTGTTAGGGAAGGGAAAAGCCACAAAAAATGACTGAATTTATTGGGTAGCAGACTAGTAGCAGGCTCTTTATTTTCCTTTCGGATCGATAGGCGCCATTAACTGCCTCATTAGGTTGCAAGCGGTGGCTATTATGCACTTTTCGTGTTTCGCCAAATACGGTCGCCAACAGGTTGCATGACTCTGGCTCACCAAAAGATCGGAAGCAAAGGTTTCAACTTTTTTCACACGAAGCCCCTCCGAAAGATTGACTCCTTAACGACGCTTTTTAAGCGATGAACGATCTTATGAGCACTGAAAATTATTTGGAACATTTTCTCATTTTTTTATCGAGCACTACTTTGTTCAGATAATGGACTTCATTCTGCACACGTTTTGCTTTTATGCACTAGAATTAGAAAAATTATTTAGAAACTTTGTTCAGGTTTTTATCTTGCACAATTTTGTTCCAAAAACGGACCTCCTTCTGCTCACGTTTTATTCTAACGTATTATAATTAGAAAAATTATTTGGAACCTTAGTTCAGATTTTTATCAAGCACAGTTTTGTTCAGAAAACGGACTTCCTTCTGTACACGCTTTTCTATAGTTCACTAGAATTAGAAAAATTATTTAGAACATTAGTTCTGTTTTTTTATCAAGCACCTTCATTCAGTTCAGATAACGGGTTTCATTCTGTACATATTTTGCTATAGTTCACTAGAATTAGAAAAATTAATTGGAACATTAGTTCAGATTTTTTTTACTGAGTACAATTTTGTTCAGATAACGGACTTCAGTCTATACATTTTGATATAATGCACTAGATTTATTAAAAGCCAGTGCAGGCTGCTTGAAAATGTCTTAGCAAATATTTTCCTGGGAAATTTTAACAAATATAAATAACTGAGTAATATTTTAAGCTATATTTCAAAAAGAGGTATTTGAATTTTCCATACCAATGTGAATTTCAAAATAAATGAGTATTTTTAACTAGTTGGTTGTATTGAACCATCGTGTGAACTTTCTCAAATTTCCGTTGCTTTATAAGGAAAAAATTATCTCTGATTTTAAATAAAAAAAAGTATTGCTAGGTAGCAGTATTTTAATGCCAAGAGTTGTTTGCAGCTATAGTTATATCGAAGAGACAAAAAATGCAGTGAAACAGACGTAGTGAAAATATTATTCACGCAAACAGCAATACATTACAAAAAATAGCAACTTCGCATACATATCGTACACTAGACATGCGAAGCTAATAAACAAATTTCATTCCTTTTATTCCTAGTCCATTTTTAAAATACATATTTCGAACCGTAGTAAAATATGTATTCAAGACATGGACTTTTTAGTTCTCGAATATTTACTCTCGAGATATTTATTGAAATGTATTTCTTCTGAGACTATTTCTTATTTTTAGAATTCCTTTTAATCTATTGAAAAATATGTCTGAGGAGCCATTTGTGAATGTCGTTTACTGTTAAAACTCGTTACACTCTAAATATTTTCCTAAATGCAGTGTAGAATAATATATTTCTTTCATTAACTGCAAATTTCATTGCATTTCCATTGTTTTTATTAGATAAGATTCTTTTAATCATTTTATATATTCATTAGAAAATATTTTCTCACCTTTTCGTAAGTGGTTTTATATATGTGAAACATTAATTTTATATATTAAGCATTAATTTAAAAAATTAAATATTTAAATATAACAGATTTTAAATATTATATATTTAAATTTTGAGCATTAAATTTACATATTAAACATTTAAAATAAGAACAGTTACCAAGTTTTAAAATTTTAAAATGTATGCATTTTTCTAGTTATAAATTAAGTCAATATACTTCTTCACTATTAAATTAATGTTAAAATTAAAGGAATATAAATCTGATTATTATATGAATAAATTACTATAACTTAAATTTACTTTGAAAGAATTTATGCATGTTCCCATGAAATGTTGAGATGGAAAAGTTAAGTGATAATCTCAACAGTTTTATAGTTTTTCATGCGTATGTAAACATGTCCTATGTATACAAACATGAAGTCAAATTAGTCGTAGTACTATTTCGTAGTAAGCACGTCATACACACTGTTTTGCTATGACGCTATTTAACGTTTTATCATTTATTTTTAATACACTGTTTTATGCTTAAGAATAGAAGTAAACTATTACACACGCAAAAGGAACCTTAGTGTTCTTTAAATCTCTAGCAAGAACAAAATATAGCATGACATAATATTTCATGTACTTTATACAGTATGTGATCGACATATTTAGTTGACATTTGATTTTGTTATTTGTTATCTGTAATAGATTAAACAATTAATTGCGGTACACAATAAATAAACATACATTCAATATTCTTAATCAAGGTAATTTAAATTTCTAGACAACTCCTTTTAAATAGAGGGTGAATTCTAATATAAAAACTTCTTTTCCGTAGAACTCAAAGGCATACTATTGTAACTTAATCCAGATTTTATAATTCTAGTTTAAATCTGACAAGCATGTGGAAATTTTGTTTGTTACCTTTATCAAAAAACAAAAGAAGCTATGCTATTGTAATCTGTTGTAAACTTTTCCTAAAACTGGTAACATGCAATAAATCCAGTTTCTTATCTTAGTTCAAGTAAATAAATTTTTGCACTACTTAAAGCATATCATATGTTATATTCTATACTAGCAGTTTTCAGTCGGTGTGCCGCAAGAATGGAAGAGGTGTGCATTACGTTTGGGGATATCCCGTCAAAATTGGTCAGATCTTGATGGACAAGATATCTCGTCTAAACCACTCTTGGAGAGTTAAATTGTGAAAAATTCATTCCATTTCAACGGTTTAGTTTTGAAAAGTATATTTTTTATTCTAAAGTATAAATTGTTTCTCAAAAAGGTTTTTGAAACCTTTTTGGAGCAAAAGGATTGATAACTGCTGTTATTTTTTTTGTAAATCAATCAAAGTTATTCCTTTTTTTGTCAGATCGACAAAAATACAATATATTTTTGATATACCGCTAAATTTTAGTTATTATATTATGTGTGCAGTAAAATGAAAAAAGTTGAAAATCGTCCTACAGAGGCTGTTCGGACATTTTTTGAACGATTTTGATGAGCTGTAAAAAAAATTGTATGCTACGAAAGAATTTTATTTTCACAGCAGTTAAATAGTTAAAGTAAACTTATCGTCTGCTAATGCAGAGTTTTGTTTACTTTCAAAATGGCTCTTTTAAATAAGCAATGGATGGAAGGCTATGTTTCCTCTCTTTCCGAAGAGAATTATGCTTATTCAATTATTCAAAAACGCTGTAAAAGTCATGGTTTTTCGATATATAAAGGTACTATAAGTAATATTATTAATGAGAAAGGAAAAAAACGTAAAAGTGGAAAAATACTTCCAAAAAAGAAAAAAATTCTGAGAATATTTGTAAGGTAAGATCTTCAATTTTAAAAGAGAATCCGCCAAGTCAAAAGACTATAGCAAAGTGAACGTGAGAACTTTCTCTAAGAGATTTATGATTGTTGCCGGTTTTGCATATAATGGAAAATTAAAAGTAAAAAGAGGGGGAAAATGTAAAAAAAAAAAATCAACTCTCACATATTATCAAGACCATATTTTATCCCCAATATTCAAAAAATAAATACCATATATTTACCCACAGTGCCAACAATCAATAGAACTGCATCAGGGTAAAGCAAGGAGCCGCACATCTAAATCGACTATTAAATTCTTGGAAAAAATGGAACAAGAAACTGGTATCAAGTCAATACCCTTTACTGATATTCCTGCTAAATCTCCAGATGTTTCACCAATGGACTTTTGTGCTTTTGGACTTTTAAAAAGGGCATTATCGAAACGTCGACCGAAAACCATTCAAGTACTGGAAAACTGTGGAGCAAGAATGGGACAATATACCACTGTCGATACTACAAAAGTCATTGTTATCATGGAAATTAAGGTGTAGAGAGATAGTTAACAATAAGGGCTATCAAATGGAACATTTAAAACACAAAAATTGCATGTAAAAATTGAGCTTCAGTCCATTAAAATCGTTCAAAAAATGTCCGAACAGCCTCTGTATAATCTAAATTTTAAAGGCTTTTCCAACTTTTTCATAAAACTGAACTCGCCTTCGTCATCTAACTTTGAAATTCTTACAATATATATTCTGTATATTTAAGAGACATAATGCACCCATAAATACGATTTTTGTTTTGCAATTTAGAATGTTTAACACCAATCTTACAAAGTAAATAAACAAATTCTTTAAACCTTTCACGACATTGTTTTAACATACGTCGGAACTGATAGTTACAGTATAAGAATAACGTTTCAACAGTGCTTTAATAAATGTTGATATGTTTATAAATTAAATAGCAGGTAAATTTTGGAGCGAATTATTGAAAAAAATTCTAAAATATAAATTCTGTTGTGTATAAATTAAATAACTCGTAAATTTTCAAATGAAATATTGGAGTGTTAAAAATGCTAACATTTGTAACATTCTCAATCAACTTAAGCTTCGATCGGGACAAGAAAAATAGTGTACATCATAACGAAAAGACAGTGAACAACTTTTCAGCTTTCTGGGGAACAAACGGCTTTTATTTTTTAACTAGGTTTATTTTTCTTTATAGCTCATCTTTCTGTTGTTTTTAACTAGGTTTATTTATTCTTTCTTAATAGCTCATCTTTCTGTCATTTTTTAACTAGGTTTGTTCATTTTTTCTTTATAGCTCATTCTGTCATTTTTAACTAGGTTTATTTATTTTTCTTTATAGCTCATCTTTCTGTTTCCTCGTGAATAAGAGGACAATATTTTTCCAAATGTTTTCCACTATTCTCAAACAAAAGCATTCCACCGCGATCGTTTGTACGATTTAACCTTCAAAAAACCGACTAACGAACCTAACGAATAACCCCAAATAAACGTATGGCGTGGAAGACTTTTACAAATTCATTTCCTTTGACTATAATTGCTTTCATGCCGAAATTGAGAAACACAATATTAAATTAGGGATTTTACAAAAACGAAATATTTTCACTCTCCATTCTATACGAGCCTTTTTCGTATTATCAATTTGCTGCAAGCTATTCTTACGATCAGTTTTATTCGCGCATAATCATTTTGTTTTCGCATAAAGAACCAAATTCATACGAAGCATCTCAAGCTGAACTCTCGCTAATTCAATTAACCTCTCTGCATGAAACAGAATGAGGATTAAATATGCTTACAAGGGGGCTCTTGTGTTTCGGTATCCTAATAAAATATTCGAAAACAGTTTAATTATTTAGAAGGCTCTGCATCGAAGTTAATGAAGAAATCAAGGAACTAAAAACACGCTCTGCTAATAACTTAATCCTTATTTTAGGCTCGCTTTTGTGCGACTTCTTTTTTCAAGAGAAGAAAGGGGACTAACCTTAAAAATCAACTTTTGTTTCTGAAAGAGTATTTATTGCTTGGGAAATAAATACTTCGAGCTTTTCGCTCACAATTATTATCAGTGTTGCTGCAATGCACACTCACGCTACTAGAATAAGTTTTTATGATACAATTAACATTAGATAGAGTGAACACGCAAACATTAGTGATGTTTTCCTATCTCGGAAAAAGTGACTACAACTTAACACGTATTCAACATAAAAACAACTTTATAAACTTGAAATGATTGTTTTCTTAGAGTAGAAACTCATTAACTGACGTACTTCGGAAATGAGTTTATTGACACTGCACATGTTAGTTTTCATAATGATGAAAAATATATCGCCTTATTGTAATCTGTTTGACGAAATGTATAAATTATTATTGATGTCTTACAGACATTTCAGAAAGTGTTTAGGAAATGAAAGCAAGATATATAAATTATCTCTAATGAATAAATTACATTACCCCTAATTTTAGTAGAAATTGTCAAAATTGTATGTATTCTTGCCTGTACCATAACTTTATGTGGTTTTGATAAATGTTGACGATAACGAAACGGTTCAGTGTAACATTTTTCAACTCAGTTCTTTTGCAGCATATAAATTTAGATATACCCGCGTAAAATAGTGCATCATAGTTTAAATGATTTTAATAGTTTTATGCAAACTAAATTACTGTTTTTTGTGAGGGTGAACAGAATAACGAAAATATCTATTGGTCAACAGTTATCTAAACTTTTTTCTGTACAGAAATTGATTTTACAATTCAAAATACAGGATTTCTAGCATTAAGTAAAGGATTTCAAATTTTTAAATATAGAATTTCTAATCTTAAGGTGAAGGAGCTCTTGTTGTTGATCTTTGGTACTACCACCGACTTGGTCCAGTTTGTATACATGTATACCATTTCTCAAATGTTCTACTCAGGACATCACATTTTATACAAATTCTCAGCATGTTAAGAGTACATTTTATGTGGTTTTTAACCCTCAGAGGGAACTCACACGCATGATTTTAACTTTCAACCTGCAGTCTTCCCTGCATGACTCTTCTAAGGAAATGAGCAATAGAATCTTTTCAAAGATTCTGCTCCAAGGAAAGAATCAATAGAATCATCTTAAAGGGTTCTATTCCGGGAAAAGAAACAAAAATATCTTTCCAAAGGATTCTATACCGAAGAAAGGATCAAAGGAATATTCGAAGAATTCTTGGTGTTAAAACTAGGATTCCAAAAAATGCCAACAGAATCTTCCCAAGGGATTCTATTGTAAGAAAACGACCAAGAGAATCTTTATAAAGGTTGAAAATATCCGTGGATTCTTTCAATCAATAGATGTAGTTAATTAATCATTAGGCGTGCAGTGGGGGAAAAGCAATACTACACTACTCGGAAATCTCGCTACACTCAGAGGGTTAAAACCTGTATGCTTTTGATGCGATGACATAGATTTTTGATACAGTTTCAGTACAGTCTTATTTTAAACGCTAAGAAATGTCTATCAGGACGGCGGTAAATTAAAAAGTAACTGTGGAATTTAGGCAAACACGTTCATTCCAGAAATAATTGCTACTGTGTTCCATGTTCCCCAGTGTAATCCACCGTAGTAGTGTCTATCTGGTAGTCATTCTAGACACGACTACGGCGTTTTGACACCATAGTCGTGTCTAGAATGACTATCGGAAAGTAAAATGCCATAGAAAATTAAGCATTTCCATTGCATTGGCAGGCATTGTCATTTTATGCTTATATAGAACTAACATGTAACTAAAAATTAAAAAATTTCAAATTACAAAGGAGATTATATTAAATTTCAAAAACCATTGAAATCATATCAGCAAATATATTACAAGTATTCTTGATAAAGATACTTATAAATTCCAAAATTTTCAAATTGCTAACTTAAATATGTTAAAGATTTAATCGGGTTAGATCACTTTTTCTTGATACCCTTTTCTGTAGCAAGTTATAATTAATTAAAAAGCTTTTGCGCGCCTTTACATTACGTGATTATACTTTATAATACAGTTCTTTAAAAATAAAATCTAGCTTCCCTTCTTTCCTAAACCTTTGATATTTTTATTATAGTATCGAATTTAACATTCTGTTATGAAAGTCATTAACCTTATATAACACACATCATATTAAAAAAGGCTATGTCAATCACGCCTAGAGGAATTTATTTAAAAATTAAATACATCAAAATATGTAAAAACGATTTTTCTCAAGACAATCTCCGTCGTAAAACGATTACCTAGTAACTCTAAAACAAAGGATTAAACAATTAAAAAGGGAATAAAATGCACACAGGGAATGAAGGATAAAAACTCTCTATTTTTAACAAAATAACTTGTAATTTTTAAACGTTAAATAATTTAATTTATCGATGGGAAGTACCAGGAAATAGATGTTCATAAATATTTTATTTTGGACTAGAAATTTGAGTTTGCACTGAAAATATATATAGATATTAAAATTTTAACAATTCCAACTATACATTCAGTAAGCTGTCTCAGAAATTGGAACTAAAGTTTACAAATAAAAATGCATCGTTTATAACGTAAGATATTAATAAATGAATAAAAATGTTATTGTTTTACTAACGTTACCCATTAGTTTTCTTGTTATATCCCCAACAGTGAAGAATAAATTCATATGTTCTTCTACTATATTGCTGAACAGACACAACAGCTAGTTTAATTTCAGACATACTACAAACTGTTACTAGGAACACGTCTGCAGATGTCGCTTTTAATATCCGCTATGGGTGCGTGGACTGCATTTCGTATGTGTTGCAGGAAGAAAAATGCTGAAAATGGCAGACTGTTTTATGAAACTTTCCCTTTATTGAAAGAGAAATTTCTTTTATTTTGTTTTAAATTCAGATTAAGAGCTGTTCTGAGTTCTGCTGGATATGGAATAGGATAACTGATTTAAAACAAAAACAACCAATAAACTAATGCCTCGCAATGTTTTATTGGTTGTTTTTGGACAATATATATATATATATATATATATATATATATATATATATATATATATATATATATATAAGTAAAAACTACCTTAAAATAGATCTCAGAAAAATCTATTTTTGAGGTATTTTACTTATTATTTCCCTGTATTTGTTCTCTGCGACTTCCAGCGCTCTTGGGTATTATTGTAGTACATCTCCAACATATTTAAATAAAAAGCACTAAATTGCTCGCAACTCATATCAACTACCTCAGAAATATTGAAATGCATCTTGTTCCTGATATGAAATTATTATATGCATTATCTGCATTTAAGTAATATAGGCAATGTGAGAATAAAACACAAAATAATTTATATACTTTCTTACTTTTCTCTTCACTTCTACTTTTTCTTCTTACTTTTCTTAATTCTTACTTTTTTGTGATTTCAAAGCACCAAAAGAAGTTGAGAATAGTTAAGGAACTATTTGAAATTAAATTCAGTGCACATACAACGCATTTGAATAAATGGCACTGAATCGCTTGCAACTCATATCAACAACTTAAGGAACATTGTAATACATCTTACTTCTAATACGAAATTATTCTCTGCATTATCTGCATGTAAAGTAGCACAGACAATGTGAGAATAAAACAATAGTAAAACAGTTTCATAGTTCATTTTACTTTCCGTGGTTTCAAACCACCAAAAGAAGATGAGAACGATAAACCGTTTGGTATTAAAACTTCAATACATCTTCAACATATTTTAATGACTAACATTTAATCGTCACAACTCGTATCAATACACTCAGGAATATTGTAATGTATTGTCGTCTTCCAAAATTAAATTTCGATATACAGTATGTACACCATAAAGTAACATAGGCAATATGAGAATAAAACATAATAAAATAAGGTTATAGTTATTACTTTTTCGTGACTTCAAAGCACCAAAAGAAGTTGAAAATAATGAAGAAACTGTTTAGCATTAAATTCTGTGCATAACTAAAGTATTTGAACGAATTACAAATCGCTTGCAACTTATTGACTACCTAAGGAACATTGCACTATATCGGCTTTTAATACATTATACTTTGTATTACCTGCATATAAAGTAACAAAACAATATAATAAAACACAGTAAGATAATTTTATAATTCTTTCTACTTTTTCCATGACAACTTGGCTCAAAAAGGAAGTATACGAGAACAAATAAGAACTGTTGAGTAAAAGGAATGTACGATTCTTTTATGAAATATTCAATGTCATTATTCTAGTTTAATTGTTCATCCTTATCCAGCTAGTAACACTCAGTAATTTATATATTTCTTTGTCGGAAATTTATTGTGTAACACAGAGATTTTTGAATAATGGAACAAACAAACTTAAGATAATGAATACTCAGATAATGGTTAGTATTGTATTTCGCTTAACATTTTTTCATGGCCTAACATTTGCACAAAACTAAATGTGGTTTACAATTAATGATTCTCTGATAAATAGACAAGAAATGTTTATAAGAAATTATCAGTTTACAATAATCAATTTACATCAAATGATTATCGAAAAATTTTGCAACTTCAATACATTAAGCCTCTGAGCGTCATTACATTTCCGAGTAGTGTAGTACTGCTTTTTCCCCAGAACACATATTATGACTAATTAACCACATATAGGTTGAAAGAATCCTAGGAAAGATTATATTGGTCAAGAAAGTCATTATTTTGGCTATTAATTGGTCAGAAGTCATGCGAGGAAGACTTGGGGTTGCAAAACGGATATATCAGTGCGAACCCCAAAGGGTGAAGAGAAACGAAAGAAAAAGTGAAAAAGCATTTCATTCAACAAAACAAATACCTTTAAGGGTGATTTACTAATTCTTTGTGTCAGAGGATAAAGTAAATATGATTGGTAGGTATTTAATTAACGTCGCACTGGAGCAGCACAACGGGTTATTGCCAAGGGTCCGGGATCAATCCCCAAAGGAAAGATCCGAAGACAACACCACGTAATTTTGAACCACGGTCAGATGACGAGGTAACACCTGAGCTGGCACCCCACACTTCAAACTTCCACACCTCTCCGACATGAGGATATTTGAGGCCACGACGGATTTAACGAGCACCAGCCCCTTTCTACACGACGGTTTTTGTTGGATTCGAACTCGCAACCCTCCGGTTGCTAATCCGTTACTCATCCAACCGGGCTACCGTGGCCCTAAAGTAAATAAGAGAATACGATTTTTACACGCGTTATTAAATTTTGCCATGACAGGATTTTCATCTGATTCTGTATTCTATTCGTATCAATCAGGGGTGCACAACATACGGTCCTCAGGCCAGATCCGACCCACGAAGATCTTGCATACATTAACAGTGAACTAGATTTGAGAAAATTGTTTTGATTGCGAGCGATTTTTGGAAACGTTTGGAGGGTTGTATTTTCGGAAACGAAATATAAGTACGTCCTTGAAAAAATACAAAGAAAACGATCAAGTTGAGTTCTACGAAGACGCTTTCAGGACGTTATATTAAGTCTGAAAAAGCCAAGTTTATTTTCATGGATAGACTAGGGAGCATGTATCATCGACCTTCAACTGGAGATAATTGATCTTTTATATTCAACAATATATATATAAGTCAAAATTTACTTTGTTTAGTTGATTTGTACGGAAGCCTAAAGAAAGGTAAGTAGGTAGTTAATTAACGTCACTCTGGACAACACAACGGGCCGTTGGCGACGGTCCGGGATCAATCCCGAAGGGAAAGATCAAAGACACCACCTAGTAATTTCGGCACTGTCAGGTCAACACCGGAGCTGGCACCCCACTCTTCAAACTTCCACACCACGTCATCGTGAGGACATTTGAAGTTGCGACAAATTTAACATGCGTCATAATATTTTTGAACATGCTCAAACAATCTTAATTCTTGAATATAAAATGAAAGAGAGGACGTATTTAATATAATTACAATTTCCTGCGTGGAACAGGAACTTATTGCGTTCACTGATATTAACCATAGACCCTAAAATACCATATCGATAGCACCGACTACGTTGTAGATGTCCAGTATGGATCTGCATGCTTAACACTCTGTGGACGTTTAGCACAAATACAATTTTTTTGTGTTCAGTTCAATAATACTATATTCTATATATGGGGCATAGAAGCTTATTATAATATTTCTCAACAGTACGTAAATAGGTGGAAGTTAATTAACATCGCACTGGAGCAACACAGCGTGCTACTGGCGATTGTCCGGGATCAATCCCGACGGGAAAGAAACAAGGACAACGCCTCGTAATTTGGAACCACGGTCAGATAGCGAGGTCAACATCTGAGCTGGCATCCCATTCTCCAAACTTCCACAACACGCCATTATGAGGACATTTGAAGCCGCGACAGATTTAACTTGCACCAGCCACACGACGGTCTTTGGCTGAACTGAGTTTCGACTCGCAACCCTCCGGTTGCTAATTCGTTACTCTTCCAACCGAGCTACCACGGCCCTTAAACATCTATGGAAGCCCATTGGTGTATGAAATCTTTTTCAGTTATGAACCAAAGTGAAAATTGCTGGTAAATTTAAAAACGAGAGAATTTAGGAGAAATAATCGAGATTTCTACAATTAACTCCCAATTACATGTCTTAACCCTCCAAGTGGTTTTGACGAGATATCTCGTGAATAAAGATCTGACCAATTTCGATAATGACGAGATATTTCGTTATCAGGATATTGCCGATTTTTTTATGATGACGAGATCAAGATCTGGTCTAAGTACGAGATATCTCGTTCATCAATATCTGTTCAGTTTTGCTAATGACGAGATACCTCGTCGAGATAACAACCCCCCAGGAGGGTTAACAAAAAAATCCATGTCACATTGATTTTTAATAAATAATTTACCTTAAAAATGGATTATTGCTGTTTGTTCCTCCATACTAGCAGCTACCATCTTTTTTCAAACTAATTATTGCGGCCCGCTTTATTCCCAATCCGGTCCGCAACACTCATGAAGTTGCGCGCTCCTGTTAAGAACATTCTTAGTGTGTTTTCAGAGCAAATCACTTGTTTTCGATTTGCATCTTTCGTGAAACATTCTACACGAAAGAATACTATATTCAATGTTGGAATAGCTTAAATAAGCATTTAATGCATTGCAAATTGCTAAAGAGAATCATTATTTCGGCGAAAAAATAGGTTTTGTATTTTTCACGAAATTTATTTCAAACTAACTCTAAAATGCGCTCAAATTAAAACTCTCGACAGTGAAAAAATGTAATAGAAGCTAGGTCATTATCCTTTAATCCCCCGACAAAACGGGTGGGGCGTATCTGGTCTGTGTGAAGCAGGTTAAATCTGTAAGATGGGGCGGTTTTAGCTCAGTAGGAAGAGTAACAAATTATCAAGCGGAGGGTTGAGAGTTCGAAACTAGGTCCAACCAAAGATCATCGTGTACGCTGGGGCGGTTGCATACTAAATCTGTCGTGACATCAAATTCCCTCACGTTGGCGTGGTGTTGAAGTTTGTAGAGTGGGGTGCCAGCTCAGGCGCTGACCTCATCTGACCGTGATTCAAAATTACGAGATGTTGTCCTTGTGATCTATCCCTTCACGATTGATCCAGGACCGCCGTCCTGGAGTCTGTTGTGTTGCTCCAGTGGAACATTAATAAACTACCAATTAGTTAGGAGGGCCGTGTCTGGTCTATGAAGCAGTTTAAATCTGTTAGGAGGGCCGTATCTGGTCAGCGGGCCAGGGGTAACCCAATTGTCTACAATTCATATCTTCCACGTACGGTCCTTTATCTTAACGTGTATGGTTTGTGGACGCCACCTGATCCTAAAGATCCACAGCTATTTCTCAAATATTAAATTCAAATATTTAAAATAAGGAAAAATGGTATTTTTATTCAGTGCAAATTTTTTAATTTGAGGGAAAACGTTTGCGAATTATTAGCTTTGTCATGTATTACGAAACCACAACAAGATGTCAAAATAAAAAATCTATCTATGTCCTCTCCTATATACAGGATCAAGGGAACAACTGTCAAGGGACCAGCAATCTTTATGAGCCTGAGGCTAGAGCCTGTAATGATGTCGAAATCCGAAAAAGGCAGACTCATTTCTTCTATACCACTATCGAAAACACATTATTGGCATGCTATAGGCATGATTTATGAAGACCATTAAAAAGGAGTTGTCATATAGGCGCAAAGGTGTTGAGAAGAGTTAAAAGGTTGATTTTTATTTATTTATTGCAAAATTAGATACATATTATTGAAATTTTTAATAACATGAAGGAAAATCTTATGTGTAATAATTTATGTTTAAATCCCCTGGAAGTTGTCTCAAAGAGGTACTTCGTCATTAGAAAATCGACCAGAACTTGATGGACGAGATATCTCGTCATTAGAGGAAAACTGACTAGATCTTGATCTCGTTATTATCAAAAAATAGGCAATATTTTGATGACGAGATATCTCGTCATTAGCAAAATTGATCAGATGTCTATGGACAGATATCTCTTCGAAACTTCTTGGAGGGTTAAAGAACTCTAAACATTGATCATTCAAGTATTCAGTCCAACAACAGTCCTTATGACTTATCACTAATTGCACAGTAGGATTGTCATCGAGGTGGATATGTGTTGTGAGGCGGGGTCAGAAATGCTTGCCATCAATTATTGATGGCAAGTGTTTAGGAGGGTGGTACTCACCGACTTTGATCACGTGTTTGGGGTGTCGTTGATTCCGGCTGCAATGCTCCAGGAACGATGCTAAGATCTCAGGAGACTCGGCTTTAACTTTTTAGTTCATTGATGAACATGTGTATAACTGGTCACGCGTTCAAACCGTCCAGAAGATCTGTCCCCTTCTTCCAATAAATTCCAACTCTCTCCTCTTGCCTCTTCCATCCCAATAAAATTCAGTTTCATATAACCAAATCTCTAACCAATTTCAGTAAGTCCACTGATCCTATAGTCAATTATTGTGATTGTTTGACTTCTCCCAATTCTCATAGGCACAGTGAATTAAGTCTTCTTAATATCAATTACATCAGGTGACGTCATGGTGACAATATTCCTGGTGGCAGGAGTAAAATAGGCTATAAGAGCAAATATGTGTACACAACCTATGGACTATGTTATAATTGTGTTCTGCAGATAAATAACTAAAACCTGGAGATGTTTAATCCTTCAAGTGGCTACGATGAGATATCTCGCCAACCAACATTTTAACAATTCTGCTAATGACGAGATATCTCGTCATCAATATATTGACAATTTTTGGTGATGATGAGATCACGATGAGGTCAGTTTTCTTCTAATAACGAGATATCTCGTCCATCAAGATCTGGTCAGTTTTGTGAATGACGAGATACCTTGTCAATACAACCGCCAGGAGGGTTAATGTGTTCATGTCGTGAGAGTTGTGAATTATTTGCATGAAAAATTTCATCGATCGCTAAACAAGAAAAATTCATACTGCAGAAGTTTCGAATATATTTCCTTACACAGGGTATCGGTTCTTTTTGAATTAGGAAGATTCAATAGTTTTTCTCAAAACTTCAGAAGTGAATGAATTACTGTTTAAAATTTCAAGAATTTAATATCACGAAGCAGAATATTTTAAAGATGCTAATAAAGGGAGGCTAAATAAAATATTTCTAAGACGCTCAAATTTGCCTAAATCAAATATTCTAGATTACCAACTTCCGAATATTTCACAGGTTTGAAACAAATATCTCGTTAATCCCTCAAAGTGCTTGAAGGAATACAACGGGGTATATCCAATGCTGCTTTAATACGATGAACAGAAATTCAAAACTGATAGATTAAAGAGATCTTCATTAAACTTAAGATATTCGATGTATTCATTCTATGCAAAAGGCAATTAATTAAACCAATTGTAGTTTTAAATAATTCTTGATTTTAGTAATCAATCTTTCATTGTTACATTTATTACAAGAATTAAGTATTTAACTTTTTAACCCTCTGAGAGGTTCACAGACAATTTAACATAGAAGACTTGTAGTCTTTACTTGCATGATTTCTAACAAGTTTTGACCAATAGAATCTTTCCGAGGAATTATATTTTAAGGTAAGTACCGACAGAATCTTTTCTAAAGGATTCTATTCTAAGGAAAGGAGAACAATAAAATATTTTCATAGGATTCTATTCTACAGAATGGGCCAATATAATTGATGCAAAGAATAATTATATTCCAAGGGAAAGACCAATTAAATCGTTCCAAAGAAAGAGTCTATTCTAAGGAAAGAACCAATAAAATTGTTCCAAAGGATGATTGTATTTTAAGGAAAGAACTATAGAATCTTTCTCTAAAAGTGAAAGAATCCATGGATTCCTTAAAAATATGTGATTATTTAGTCATTAAGTGTGTTTTGGGGTAAAAGCAACACTACACTACTCGCAAATCTCGCGACGCTCAGAAGGTTAAAATGCAATCTATGAAACTTCAAACCGCTCAAATCAAAATGTTTTCTCTAATAAATCATTCAGACTCGTAAGTGTGATTTTTCCAATCGTTTTGTGACAGAGATTCGCATGGCAAGAAGATTGAGGTTTCGTGCACAAAAACTTCAAATTAAAAACACCCTCGAAAATAGAAATTTTAAAAATCACACTAGTTTGTAAGCTAATCTTAATTCCCCGCGAGGATGTGATAATACGCCTTTGACTTTCAGTCGTGTAAATAATAGGCTTTCGAGAATGCTGGTCACATTTGTATAAGAATCACGTACGGGTGATGCCTTTTTGAATTCCAAATTCACCAAGAGTCGTAGGGCTTTAAGTTACCCCCTCTTTTATAGCAAATTAAATCCGTGCAAAGTCGTAAAGGAAAAGGAAATTTTAAACTTTCGATTTAGGAAACCGTCCCCTAAAGCAATAGATATGGTAGCGGTCGACATTTTGCTCAGGAAAATGTCCCGAAAACGCTTAGAATTTACATTAGTACGCTTCGACGTATGTGTGTATAGCCAGCTCGTCAGAGCTGTTGGACTTTTTTCGATCTGCTTTTTGCTTCTCTTTCTTCGTGATATCGAAATTTCTCCGATGGAGGTTAATATCCTAAAAATGTCAAAGAGATTTTCCTCGGAGTTATAAAATGATGAAGACATATGTCGTATATTTAATTTTCTTTTTCATTTATGTACTTGACTTGAATCACTTAGCTTTTTTTTAATTTCTTGTAGAGCGATTGTGAATTTTGCTTTGTACAATTCTTTTAAATAAATTGGATCACCTTAATATAAAGAAATAGGCAAGCAGGTTTATAGTTTAGAATATTTGGACAGCGCATATTTTTATTTCATACATAAAATTTGAGATTATTTTCTAATTTCTAGAAGTGGAATTTTGACATGAGATTTTCTTCGGAGTTATAAATTGAAGACATACGTCATAAGTTTAATTTTCTTTTTCATTTATGTTCTTGACTTGAACCACTTGGTTTTTAATCTTTGTAGTGCAATTTTGAATTTTGCTTTGTACCACTCTTAAATAAATTGGATCACCTTCATACAAAGTATTAGAAGTAAGAGGGAAAATAGTTTAGAATAACTTATTTTGTGCATCGCATATTTTTATTTCATGCATAAATAAAATTAGAGGTTATTTTCGAATTTTTGGAAGTAGAATTTTAGTATATTAAATAATTTAATTTATTGATGGAAAATATCAGTAAATAGATTCTCATAAATATTTTCTTTTAGGCTAGGGATTCGAGCTTACATTGAAAATCCATATAAAGATTGGAAAATTATAAATTCTATCCATACCTTCAGTAAGCTATCTAAATATTTCTACTAAAGTTTACAAATAAAAGTACATCTTTGATAACCTAAAATATTAATAAATAATTCAAAATTATTGCTTTACTAACTTGTGAAATGATCCGTGAAATATTCGCTTATATATATATATATATATACATATACATATATATACATATACATATATATATATATATATATATATATATATATATATATATATATATATATATATATATATATATATATATATATATATATATATATATATATATATATGAATTTAACATGATGAAAAACAAAAATATTTCATTTATGAAAACTTAATGAAGATATTTATGTTGAAAAGCATTTCTTGTTTCGGTTTGATTTGGTTTGTCACTCTACAGGGATCTTCTCTACACTAGTTCTAATTAGACTCTAAAAAACATATTTCTAACATAATAATAATTATAAGTAATCTGAAAAATTTTCTTATCCATTTATATTACGACTGCGAAGGCCAAGTAGAACTTTATTTTATACGTATTTTTTAACATATTTAATAATTTATTTAGTTGTTAATTTCATTAATTATGTTGCAGTATAATCAACATAATAAATACATTCCCCAATTAGCACACATAACAAAACTACATTTTGTACGAAACACTTAATTGTTATAGGAGAGTATCAAACCTTTAAATGGAAGCCCTTAATTCAAACAGTAGACTTTCGTTTCGATTCAGTTTCCATGTCATTTTTTAATATATATTGTTCTCCTAAGGCTTTAAGAAGGTTCATTTCTAGCATTTTATGAAAGATCAAGCAATAAAAATAACAGTTTTATTGCAATTCCTTGACGCAAAATGAATTGCAGCATGCTGTAAAATGAATTGCAATAATGCTGCGGGAATTAAAATTACATCCATAACAAAGAATTCCCTTGCAGGTAAATTATGAAAGGCGCAGGTATTCAGCATATATGGAAATTCTACAACCTTTGTTCTTTAAAACTGAGGTTTTCTAATGTTAAGCTAACACGTTTCACGGCTGAGAAAAAATAATGTTTCACTTTGAAATTCATATTCTTAGGGAATGTGTATTTCGTGGAATGACTCTTTCTCTATTCAAACTCTAAACGATACTCGTCCAACTGAATTTATAATCGGACATAAAAGTAACACGTGACTCAACATAGAAAGGTCAAAGTAGTTGTTTTTCAATTCTAAACTATTTAAAGAATGCTAATCATCTTATTCTTCTCATCCAGTTTCTTTAAACACTCTATTAGCAAACTGATATTTATATTCACACAAGCTGATTCAGTGTCTTAAAGAAAATTTCATTAAGACACTGACATTACATTTATCATTTACTGGCTTACATTTTTAACATTTTCACATTTTAAACTCTTTTGCATCTCATTGAACAAAAAATAAATTCAGAAAATGATTATTTAGATATTTTCTCAACGCAATATTGATTTTCAGGGTTGCGAGTTCGAATCCAACCAAAGACCGTCGTGTACAAAGGGGTTGGTGCACGTTAAATCTGTCGTGACCTCAAATGTCCTTACGTTGGCATGATGTGGAAGTTTCGAGAGGGGGTGCCAGCTCACAGGTGTGACCTCTTCTGACCGTGGTTCAAAATTGCGTGGTGTTGTCTTCGGATCTTTCCTTTCGGGGGTTGATCCCGGACCGTCGTCAATAGCCCGTTGTGTTGCTCCAGTGCGACGTTAATTAAATACCTACCTACAATATTGATTTTAATCTCCAGTTAAATAGTAAAATTAATAGCAAGGTCAATATGTAAATGGCGGTAAATATATGGCGCATTCCATGATATAGCTCTTTCTTAATTATCCACCCATGAATTTTTCGTTTCAGAACTTGTAGATAGATAGGTAGTTGAATTAACGTTACACTGTACACACCATACTATTGGCGACGGTCCGGGATCAATCCCGAAGGGAAAGATCAAGGACAATGCCTCGTAATTTTGAACAGCGGTCAGATTATGAGATCACCTAAGTCGGCACCTCACTTTCCAAACTTCTACATCACGCCAACGTGAACTAATATTAGAAAATTTCACAATCCGTTATTCCATTACGATTTGCTTTGTCTACCCGTAATTCGAAAGACGGTAAATATTTAGGTTTGATTTTAAGCAATGAGATTCATATTTATTAAAGTTATACATATTGTAACTCCTTTTAGATGATTATTTAAATTATAACAAACCTAAAATAAATTTCAAAGTAATTTCTTTTGTCTACATTACAATACCAGTGTATTGCTTTGTAGGATTAATCAAGAGATTGAATTCGTAACGAATTGTACTTTCTATTTTCCTAAACGTATAATGAGAAAGATTAATTTAGTTTCAATCCAAATTGTCCTTCTGTATCTGTGCTTTTAACGAGTTCCCATGAGAATGGAAAGACATGTGTTCATCCCAAAAGACTCATTCCTTTGCATTCTGTCATTCATTAAAAAAGTCTTAAAGTTAGAGATTAGTTGAAAATTGCTAGTATAATATCTGAGCTCTATGTTCCCTCAATTTATTGAAGGGACAGCATCTCGTAATTTTGAACCACGGTCAGAGGACGAGGTCAACACCTGAGTTGGCATACCACTCTCCAAACATCCACACCACGCCAATGGGAGGTAGTTGAATTTAAATCACACTGGAACAACACAACGGATTATTGGCGTCGGTCCGGGATCAATCCCGAAGGGAAATATTCGATAACAAAGCCTCGTCATTTTGAATTGGTCAAATGAGGAGGTCAAATCCTGAGTTGGTACATTATTCTCCACACCACTCCAACGAGAGAACATTTGAGGTCACGACAGATTTGCGTGCAACAGCTCCTACGTATACTATGGTAAATTGCTAATCCACTATTCTACCAACTGAGCTACAGTGTGACTCGGTTTGAGAACAAAAAATTTTAATGTTTCTTTAGAATTGGAGGTCCAATGTCACTTTTTCAAGCAGTTATCTGCTTAGGATTGGGGTAAAAGATTTGGGATTCATGAAGGCGTGAATGAGGAATTTTCAAACGCTGTATAACACATTTAGGATTGTTTAAGGGGGACAGCACTTTCAAAATCATCAAAATACATCAAAAAATATTTTTTACTAATTTTCATTTCAAGATTAATTGATATCAAGTTCTATAGATAGTAAAAAGAATTTTTCAATTAAGATTATTTTGACGGAGTTATATTGTGACAACACGAAACATACAGTACATAAATATGGTAGATCACTACAGAAGGAGGTTTTCGTATCGATTCCCTTAGAGAACTTTTTATGGATAATCCTTGAAATCCGTTGTATATATCTGAGTGCAAATGAAAAATTCATCGCACTTCCTAGTTTTGAAATTCTGATTTAAAATATTGCTTAACGCTTGCTTTTTTGCAAAATTTTAGGTGTTCCTGTACAAATTACTTGCTTTACAATTGAATGCTACTCTTGCCAAATGGAGTTGACTTGATTTATGTGTATAGAAACTATTATGTGAATTAAAATAATGACAATATATGTAAAATTAAGCACTGGGACCTATGAGCGTGTGTTTGCTAATTTTTAAAAACATTTGACCGCATATTATATAATAATTTCCCCGCACATAATAATTTCCCCACACGTAATATTTATAATATAATAATTTTTACTATACAGTCTATGTAGTAGCGTAATCTATCTCCACCACGGTAGTCCGGTTGGTAGAGAAACGGATTAACAACCGGAGGGTTGCGAGTTCGAATCCAACCAAAGACCGTCATGTACTTAGGGGCAGGTGCACGTTAAATCTATCGTGGCCTCCAATGTCCTCACGTTGGCGTGGTGTGGAGGTTTGGAGAGTGGGGTGCCAGATCTGATGTGACCTCGTCATCTGACCATGGTTCGAAATTACGTGGTGTTGTCCTCGATCTTTCCCTTCGAATTTAATCGCGGACCGTCGCCAATTGCCCGTTGTGTCGCTCCAGTGCGACGTCAATTAAAATACCTACCTACCACCAGGAAGTACTTTTGGGTAGACAAAGTCGCACTGTCTTTCTAAAAATTCAGCTGATGTAACTCACGGATTTCGATCACTTCTATTGCACAGCGCCTCAGCTGAAGTAAGTTGGGTCGGCTTAACAAGTTTGAGTGACATCCAGTTGTCTATGACACTTCGATTTCAATTGTACTCCCGGATACGAGACTCTAAAATCTGTTATACAGCTGTAGCGGCCCCGGGGGGTACTAGGATTTCTTCAAGGATAAACGCAGCTATTGCCCAAACTATTGTTTTCGAATTCAATTTCCCATTGATACATTTTTCGACGGAAACAGATTTCCAATCTATGCAGATGTCGAGAGTAAGTTGATTACGCTCTACTATTGAGAAGTCGAGGACTGCGGTATTCCAGTTCGAAACAAAGGGAGCTGGTGCACGTTAAATCTACCGGGGCCTCAAATTTCCTCACCTTGGCGTAGTGTGGAAGTTCGGAAAGTGGGGTGCCAGCTCGGGTATTTACCTCGCCATCTGACCGTGATCCAAAATTACGAGGCTTTCTACTGGTCAAAATGAATGACAATGTTTTACAGTCGTTGCAATTTGCAGTAATTATAATTAGTACTCGCTTTATTTCATTTTCTATTTATGAATTAAGATTGCTCGAGCATGTTTAAAAATATTGTAATTGGGTCATTCCATAAGTAATGTTGATTTTTTACTGGTCAAAATGAATGATGCATTGATTTAGTTTTTGCGTAATCGTACAATGTGTGCTTTATTAGAATTTGCAGTGTTTTTACTAATAGTGGGGCGTCGGTTTAATTTTTCACGCGTGGATTTGAGAGTAAAAACTAAACGTTATCGTGATTATCAAAAGTTATTTGTGCAGAGCTGCTTCCTAAAAATATAGCCATCAATAAAGTGCTGTGTTGAGAACAACTGACACGGATAGGGCAAGATATGAAAAACACTTGCACTTGCCAACAAATGCTGGCAACTACCAATCGGACTTCACTCTATTGTCGCTTTCACGCGAGCCAAAATAATCTCTCCTTCTCACCATCAAACATAAAATATGACACCAGAAATTATCTTTGTATTGTCCGAACTCTATATTCTGCAACACTGCTTTCCAATCAAGGAATCAAAATCTCCAAGCTTAGTCATATATGCCCATATATAAGTATCAAATACAATACTTAAAAACACCAAATGACTGTAGAAGCACTCAACCGAGTGATGATTGAGTGTGCTGAGATTTTTCCAACAATATCAGAAAGTTTTATTTTTAGGATTCAACAACCAATAGCCCTAAAGATGAAGCCTGCAGATACAAACTTGACTAGCACGGCAGTAGAATAAACCATGCCAGAATTTGTGACATACCATCTGTTCTTAACACATGCTGTCAACTATCTATTGGATTCCACTCCAGACCCTAATGCCATTTTCACGCGGTCTGTATCTAAAATATTATCCCCTACTCTCCATCAAATATAAAATACAACACAAGAGTGTACCTGTGCATTATGCGAACTCTAAATTTTCCACACTGTTTCCCAATCCAGCAGAATCTCCAAGCTTAGCCTTTTTGAGTTGGTGGTCACATATATTCATAGATAAGTATCGAATACTTAAAAACACCGGATAACAGTATGATCACTGAGTCAACTGATGATTGAGTGATCATGATGCAGATGTCGAGATCTGATGATCAATCAACTGATGATAGACTGTGCTCTAATTTTTCCAGTAATATTAGATGGTTAGTTGGTTGGTTTTGCGGTTTTATGGTGCAATGCCATATTTGGCCACCAGTAATATCATAAAATTTTACTTTTAACAGCATTTCAACAACCAATAACTTAAATATGAATCCTGGAGATTTATCTTGACTATCACGACAGTACAATAAACCATTCAGGCATTTGTGACATACCGTCTGTTCCTGACACACGCTGGCAACTACCTGTCGGACTCCACTCCTCACCGCAGTGTCGTATCCTCGCGGGGGAGCCATCCAAAATAATCTCCCTTCCCTCCATCAAAAATAAAATATGACTTGGGAGTTTACCTGCGCAATTATCCGCAACGGCGAACACGGAATTTCGGAGACGCGGATGAACATTTCCGCGCCGTTAAATCCGCGCCTTTAAACTTCTTTTCCGGCTGCTGCCTGGTTGAAGATTTATCTGCATCAAAAATCCTGAACCAAAGTCTTCCGGCTCACAGCTCTCATTTATGCCCAGATCCCCTTTCAGCAGCCCCCCTCATTACACAGCGGAACCTCCTCCTTTTTCCATTATTATTATTATTACATCTTCAACATTCATCTATTTATTTATTCCTTCAATTCCGTATCCTTTCATCAGTCCGTGTTTGATGTTCTTTAAAGCCCTCGTGGTAAAACCAGCGATGACTCGCTCCCATCCGTCAGAAGCTTAAGAGCTTTTGTTGGAACCTTTTCTTCCGGTATTGTACTGCCCCTGCTTCATCTGTGAGAATTAATTGAGTTTCGCAAATGAATTGACTTTTCTTCCAGCGAAACAACTAATGACTTAATTTTTAAGAAAGATTCCTCCCTCGTCAGGAACGATGGTGTTTTAAAATAATATGAGGAAGAAGGGAAGGACCCTCTCATTATCAAATTTCGGAATATTAACGTGCATAGGGACATCACCACGTTTTAATTGTTTTACAGTCATTTCGATGGTAGATTCAATGGATTCTCGGAAAAAATCATCGCATTAAAGATTAACGTAGGGTTGTAGGATCCTATTAGCAACGTCTACGCTGTGTTGTATGAAGTGGAAGGGAATCATTATCAAGTTTTAGTATATTCATGTGCATTGGGACGTCACCATGTTTTAATTGTTTTTCGGTCATTTTGACTGTAGATGCAATGGATTCTCTGGTTCACTGAAAACAAAATCGTTGTATCAAAGATAATACAGGGTTGTACCGTCTATGCATGGTTTTATGAAAAGGGAGGGCCATCATTGTTAAATTTCGGGATATTAAGGTGCATAGAGACATCACCATGTTTTAATTGTTTTTCAGTCATTTTGACTGTAGATTCAATGGATTCTCGGGTTCACTGAAAAAATAATCCCATCAAAGATTAACATAAGGTTGTACAATCTTTTTAGTACAGTCTAAGAAGGGCTGTATGACGAAGAGGAAGGGCCATCATTGTCAAATTTCGGGATACTAACGTATATAGACATCACCATCTTTAATTGTTTTTGAGTCATTTTGATGGTAGATTGGATAAATTCTCGGGTTCACAGAAGCAATTTTCAACTGGTATGCCGCAAGAAAATTATTGATGTGCCTTACTGACCGTAAAGCGGTTTAAAGTATTATTTATTTCGTTTCAATGGTTTAGTTTTGAACTTTTGACAAGAGTGTTTAAAAATAATTGCAAGTAATGTCTTGGAATAATCTTGGGCATTTGTGATGCAACGGTAGCCCAGCTGGAAGAATAACGTATTAGTAACCAGGAGGGTTGGGAATTCGAAAAATAGTCCAACCAAAGACCGTCGTGTACAATGGGGTTGATGCATGTTAAATCAGTCATGGCCTCAAATATCCTCACGTTGACGTGGTGTGGAAGTTTGGAGAGTGGGGTGCCAGCTCAGGTGTTGACTCGTCATCTGACCGTGGTTCAAATTATGAGGTTTTGTCCTCGGATCTTTTCCTTGGGGATAGATCCCGGACCTTACCAATAGCCCGCTCCTGTAGTGTGTAGCTAGCCAGTGAAGTTAATTATCTAACCTGCCTAACCTTTGAGTATTTGTTTCGAATTGCAAAGTATGAATAAATTGTTTCAAAATGATATTTTAGGAACCAACTTTGGAGCAAAACGAAACGAGTTGGTAATTAATATTAATTTTGTAAATCAGTCGAAATTGTACCTATTCATTTGTCAGATCGGTAAAAAATATAAGATACTTTTTAGTATGCCGCAGAGATGAAAAAGGTTGAAAATCGTTCAACTCATTTGAAAATTAAAGAATGTGCCTTCAAAATGATTTGAGAAGATAAAGTAAAACATAGCCAGTGAAAATCAATGCTTTTGTTAAATCTAATCTGCTTTTCTTCTCATTGTTAAATTCATCAAATCTTATAATTTCAGTTAAATTTTATTTGCCACTGTTTCTTTGTTAAATCAACTTACTTCTGTAAGCCCCTTGTACTTCTGCTTTGTTCAATAAAAATTATTTAAAAAATAAAAAAAATTCAAGAAAAAATAGTATATACACTTATTTTCTCCTATTATTTTATGTTCTGAAATCTAAATTTTAGATCTTAAAAGAATTAGTAAGAGATTCCAGAGTATTTCAGTATTTATTGATTTAAACTATTCTTGAAGCTGAGAATACCTAATATTGAATTTCAGATCTAATTGCTAAAACGCAGCTTCATCCCCACTGCTTCCCATATTAAAATAGGCAATACTAGTTCCTGTTTCGGAATAAAACTATCTGATCGGCATTATTTTTTACAGTACATCCATTGGATAGTTATATCTACTTTAACGGGAATCTTTTCTGATAATATTTTCTTCCTGCTGTTGTAAATAAAATATGATGCATTGCCAAATGTTTTGAAGTTCCGTCGTTTGTTTTATATATGTACTAGCAGAATTACCCGGCGTTGCTCGGATTGAATTAATTAAATGTTGAATGAAAAGTGATCAGACTAATCACTTCTCTTTCATAAAAGAATGCAAGCATCATTTAAGTCTACGGAAAATAATTTTTATAACATCGTTTTAACTTTCTCATAGCTTCTACAATTTACTTCAGACGCAAATATGTATACATGATATAGCCATCCATATAATCCATTTCAAATTCATCGCACTTCTGCTGTAAGACAAATTGCAAAAGTTTTTTCTACGGTGACTACTACAGAAGTTGAGTTTGAGCTTTGGAGTGATTACGAATATCCCCTTACGTTCATTTTCAGTAAAAGTGGCGAAATTTCGGCGTATAATCTTGCACTTACTTCTCCTATGAATATGTTTTACTTGTGGCATTCTTGCACCTGATTTGCGATGTTTTCGAATTCCATCATCAATATGAGAGGATGGTAAATTAAATTGTTACGGCATTCGTGATTAATTTATTTTGAAGCAAACATTTTTTTCTTGAAAATTCCATTCAGCGGCACGTGGAATAACGGAGCTTGTTTGAAAAATAAATATCATCAATGTAGACAAAGCAAACTCAATAGATTACAATTTTTCAAAAAAGAAAGTCAATTTTACAACGTTTTTTAAATGAAAATCACTGCTTTCAACGAATGTTTCACATGTATCTAAGTTGCGTATGAACAGATTCAATTTGTAGTGAAAGCAACTTCGACCTTTTGTCACTTATGACAAAAAATTTCCATTTTTCAAAATTCCTAACTGATATTATTCCAAGATCAGCAAAGTCTTATTTAAAATTCCCTTTACTCCAACAGACATTCAATTTTAAATCGAATCCTTATGGTAGTTTTTAAATTCAGAGACTCGGTTTCTAAATGAAAACCACGTACCTATTTAGAATGATAGATGTAGTTACTTGACTGTGGGTACAGCTTTCAATAACACCAATGAAACATGAAAAACAAATGTAAATTTAATTTATTTTAATCGTCTTGTAATGAAAATCTATATCAAAATTTTGAAATATATTTGAACTACAACGTATGACTACCAGTTTTAATTTAACGTAACCCATCTTATTTAAAGTGATTTTTTAACTTTACCGATCATTTTAAAATAAGAAATTACATACCTTACTTTAAAATGTTTTCTATATTTTATTTATTTTTATGAAACAGCATTCTACAAACCATTAAGGTTTCAACCAGACTTAAAGAAAGTTGGTCGAAATATGCATATACCGCCAAGAAATTACCCATGTCTGATATTTTGCTGGGTATCTATAATGTCTGATATCTGCAATATCTATAATACTGGAACTCATAAATACAAACAGAAACGAAATTCCAATCCTTGAAAAAATGCAGAATTCTGAAAAAAGAAAGATATGTGCAAACGTGTCGAATTTCGATTTCCTGAATATATTCTGAAATAGAACAATTCGGCAAAAGACTTTTGAACAATACTGATAAAGACAATAATGACTTATTTACAAAAGAACACATATTTATAATACTTGGAAATGCTCAAATATGACCGCAACATTTCGCTGTCAACTGAAATACACAAACACAGGATTCAAAATCAAATTAAGAAATTAAACATCAATTCTGGCGTTGCCAGATATCAAGAAAAATTACTCTTTTATGATCAATGAGTTTCTCGTTTGGGCTTTTCGTGTTCCATTACAAAATGTAAGCTATGCAAAATTAATTTTTTTAAATATTATTTTTTCATGAATCAAATATTCATAAATTATTTATATAATGGGAAAAAATAAAAAATCAATTCAAACATAAGTATTATAACTTAATTTGCTTTGGAAAAAATTATTTTTTGACCAATACTGGGGAAAAAATTTTATTGCAAAAGTTGTTTTTCTAACAATGCGGGTCAAACAAACTGCTACGTACAGCAATCGTTTTATACTAAATGTTATTCCTATGGCGATTTCGAATTGTTTTTAGCCCCTTCTGCACACCTTGGACAAATAGAACGGGGCTTAATATGTAGCCTACATTACTCGCGGGCTACATGGCTACGTATTAACCTTCTACTGATTGCTTTATTTTTTAATTTTATTTCAGAAGGACCATATTTAGGCCGAGCTGCACAAAACAATGACTAGTAAATGATACAATGAAAGCTTCACTAACACAGCGGAGAGATATACAGGGTGGGATCGAACCTGTGCCGCCTATAAATCACAGGCTGCTAAAGCAGTGGGCAAATCCAGAGCCACGCTGACCCCACAAATCTACTATTCCGGAACTTATTATTCGTATTTATGTATACTATTTTTACAGTATGCAATAAATGAGTTGAATGCTTGAGAATTACATACAACACTATCATTTCCATTTCATTGAGCAAAGTAGTATTAAATCCAGAAATTATCCCCGATAGGACCAAACAAATGCCACCAGTTAGTTTACATCAGCTACAAATCCTTTCTCCGAGGAATACCCAACTATGATATTGTCCAACTAATAGCGCATCTAAACATCCCAGATAGCTCCCGAAACCAGATTAGATTTCAGCTGCTTTGTTTTCATTTCAGTGAAGCGATTGCACGCTGACAAGGAAATGTCTGCTACTCAATTATGTTCCCTTCACAAGTAATTAAACATTTGAGCTTTTGCGATTTCATGTAGAAACGTCAATTACTGAGCGAGATTGCAACATTGGCAATTACTGCAGATGCACAGAAAGTGGAACGATTGAGTCTTCTGATTTGAAATTCCGTTAGTGATTCTAGTTTAACATAAGTATTCAGGTAAACCTTGCAGTTCCTCGGATTAGCGCGTTGCGCTTCAGCAGCGACGATTACACCCGTCCAATGAGATTCCTTGTTTCAAAGCTGCAGTTAAGCTATTCCCCGGCGGAATCGTCATTGACGCCTTCAACATTCAACGTCCGATGTTTTATGTATGAACTATTACTATTCGCTAAGCGAGCTACTTATCTAATTACGAAAAGAAACTCGCCGCGACTCCGGTGCGAAATGTAGAGGATGGAAGACGTTAAAGATGGAGTGAGGACACGCTACCATTCAAATCCAGTACTGAGACTGACTAAAAGATAAGAATTTCAAGGATACACCTCTTTGGATTCAATACCACGCGCTGTTTGTTATACTTGTCATACTTCGGAAATGATTTTTTCTGTTTCTGAATGTGAATTTTTCAGCATTTAGAACATGCGTCAAAATAAAGCTGTCTTCAATAATATTGGACCGTTAATATTCCGACCTTCGTTGACGCCTTCAGTATTCAACATCCCATGTTTTATGTATGAAGTATTACTATTCACTAAGCGCGCAACTTATCTAATTACGAATAGAAACTATCGCCTTGACTCCGGTGCGAAATATAGAGGATGCAAGACGGTAAAGATAAAGTGAGGACACGCTTCCATTCAAATCTAGAAATGAGACTGACTAAAAGCAAGGAATTTCAAGAATATGCCACTTTGGATTCAGAACATGTGCTGTTTTATATTCTTTGGAAATGATTTTTTCTGTTTCTGAGTGTGAATTTCCCTTTTTCCTTTATAGAGTTGAACATTAACATTCTGGCCTTCATGGACACCTTGGACATACAACATCCAATGTTTTATATATGAGCGATTACTATTCGCTAAGCTACTGCTTATAACTACTTATCTAATTACGAAAAAAACTATCGCAGCGACTCCAGTGCGAATTATAGAGGATGGAAGATGTTAAAGATAGAGTGAGCACACCCTTCTATTCAAATCCGGGAATAAACCTGAGTAGAAGCGAGTAATTTCTAGAATATGCCTCATTGGATTCAGTACCACGCGCTGTTTGATATTTTTTGGAAATATTGTTTTCTGTATCTGAATGTGAATTTTTCAGAAATCAGAGTATGTGTCAAACTAAAGCTTTGTCCTCCGTAATGTTGGATCGTTAACATTCAGACCTTCATTGACGACTTCAACATTCAACATCCGATGTTTTATGTATGAACCATTTCTATTCGATAAGCGAACTGTTTATCTAATTTAGAAAAGAAATTATCGCCGCAACTCCGATGCGAAATATAGAGGATGGATGACGTTAAAGATATAGTGAGGAAACGTTTCCATTCAAATCCAGGAATGAGCCTGACTACAAGCGAGGAATTTCAAGAATATGCTGCTTTGGATTCAGAACCATGCGTTGTTTGATGTTCTTTGAAAATGGTTCTTCTATTCCTGAATATGAATTTTTCAAAAATCAGAGCAAGTGTCGAAATAAATTTTTGTCCTGAATAATGTTGGACTTTAACATTCTGACCTTCATTGACGCCTTCAGCATTTAACTTCGGATGTCATATGTATGAACTATTACGATTCGCTAAGCGAACTATTTATCTAATTATGAAGAGAAACTAACAGCTCGACTCCTGTGCGAAATATAGAGGAGGGAAGACTTTAAAGATAGAGTGAGGATATGATTCCATTCAAATCCAGGAATGAGCCTGACTACAAGGAGGAATTTCAAGAATATGCCACTTTGGATTCAGAACCATGCGTTGTTTGATGTTCTTTGGAAAAGGTTTTTCTGTTTCTGAATGTGAATTTCCAGAAATCAGTGTATGTGTCAAAATAAAGTGTCATCAATAATATTGAACATTAATATTCTGGTCTTCATTGACGCCTATGACGTTCAACATCTAATGTTTTATGTATTAACAATTACTATTCGCTAAGCGAACTACTTACCTAATTAAGAAAAGAAACGCCGAAACTGCGGTGCGAATTATAATAGATGGAAGATATTAAAGATAGAATAAGGACATGCTTCTATTCAAGTCTAGTAATGGGACTGACTATAGAAGCGAGGAATTCCAGAAATATGCTGCTTTAGTTTCAGTACCACGCGCTGTTTGTTATACTTGTCATACTTTGGAAATTTCTTAGCATTCAGAACATGTGTCAAAAAAGTTTTGTCCTCGATAATGTTGGACATTGACAGTACGACCTTTATTGACTTCTTCGGCATTCAACATCAATGTTTTATGTATGAACTATTACTATTCGCAAAGCGTACTACTTTTCTAATTAAGAAAAGAAACTATATCAGCGATTTTGATGGAAAATATAGAGAACGGAAGACTTCCAAGAGTGAAGACACGCTTCCATTCATATCCAAGTATGATCCTGACGAGAGGGGAATTTCAAGAATATATGCCCCTTTTGACTCAGTACCATGCGTTGTTTGGTATACTTTGGAAATGAGCTTTTCTGTTTATGAATATGAATTTCTCATAAATCTGAACATGTGTCAATATAAAGCTTTATCTTCAATAATATTCGACCGTTAACATTCCGACCTTCATTGACGCCATCAGCATTTAACTGCAATGTTTTATGTACGAACTATTACTATTCCCTAAGCGAACTACTTATCTAATTACGAAAAGTAACTATCGCCGAGACTCCGGCGTGAATTATAGAGGATGAAAGACGTTAAATATGGAGTGAGGACATGCTTCCTTTCGAATCCACAAATGGGTCTGACTAGAAGGAATTTTAAGAATATGCCGCTTTGGATTCAGTACTACTCGCTGTCTGTTAGTTTCGCAAAATATTACATTTTTTCAGTTTCAGTGCATGAATTCTTATGGAAATCAGAGGATGTGTTGAAATAAATATTTGTGTTCAATATATTCAATATGTCAATTTGTTGCAAACGAATCTAGTTCATTATTGTATGTAAAATTCCACAATGTTCTAATTATGTATTTATATGTGTTAATAACTTTATTTTGCGTTGTATATGTTTTTATGTTGCAGGAAAATGTAATGTGGTAGAACATTTTAATAAAACTAAATAGTGATATAATTATCTTGACCTTTTATGTTCTCACCTTTTTTGCAGAAGTGTAACACTTGCACACATCCTTCCCTCAAACAACAAACCCAAATTTTAATCAAATCAACCTTGCAACAACCCACAATACAACTTTTTCCAATTCTACAATAAAATCATTAACCAAAATATTTCATCTCTTAATATTTTGATTCAGTTAAACTTAGAGAATTATCATTACTCTTGAACCATTCATTGAATTTTAAATAGTATTCTAACGAACATTTCCCTATAATACCATGTTCAAATTACTATATAAACGTCATTTTTGAATCTCTTAAATGGTCCGATTTAAGAATACATTGCGTTTACTTGTTTCATTTTAAAATAGTTAAAAGAATATCTTTTCTCATGCAGTAAATTGCTACAAAGTAGCACTTCTCTTCTTAGAAGCTCTTCATTATGCACAGTACAATTGTTTCCCAATTCTACAAAAAAACCTTAACCAGAACATTTCACCTCTTAATATTTTGATTCAATTTAACTTTCAAAATTGTCATTACTCTTGAACCATTCATTTAATTTTAAGCATTAACCTAACGAAAATTTCCCTGTAGCACCATATTCAAATTACACTATAAATGCAATTTTTTAACCTCATAAATTCTCGGATTTCAGAAAACACTAAGCTTACTTATTTCATTTCAAAATAGTTAAAAGAACAGCTTTTCTCATGCTGAACATAGCGATAAAGTACTGTGTGCTGTACTCTTTTTAGAAACTCTTTTATCCTTAAAAACAGATTCGACATTATACCATGTTTTCGAATCCAACAGTGCCCTTGGGAAAACTATGGTGGATGTTTTATCTCCTGCGTAAACAACGCAGACAAATTTAACCTGCTATTTTTATATTACACTCAAAAGTATTCTTGCGTAATTATTGTTTGAAACAGAAAGTTAATTAACTCTTCGTCAAACAACAGAGCGAAAGAATTTTTTGGAATTATACATGCTTATTTTTTTGTTTTATTAAATGCGCAGCAAACGCATTTGCGTTTTATTTGATATTTATTCAAGCATAAGGCTCAGAGCTCTTCATACAAGGATTTTGGAGAACAAAGTATTTTTCCTCGTATTTCGTTGAGCTCGATGAAGACTAAAAAGAAACAAACGTTCGATGTACACGGTTTTGTTTAATGGAGGAAGTTCCAATACCGATGATGTTAATTTACCTAATTTACTTTTCTCGGTATACATTGAATGTACCGGTCTGAAGTTCTTTATATAGAGGAACATTTTTTATATAATGAATCAATAATTTATAATTATATTGCAAAACACGTCTTTAATGGAGGACATGATTTTTGATTGCTATATTTTCAGTGAAAACAGGTTTCAATGTTCTGTAAGAACTGTATTTTTCAGTGGAGGGGGACTCTATTAAGTTAAAATCTTTTATAGCATGTATGTTATATATAAAATTCTAATTTCTTAAATGCTTCTATCGTTTAAATTTTTTCTCTTCGTGAAGAAAAAAATTTTTAAAGAAGTTTTGCCCAATTAGCTATTTTCATAGTTTTACGGTCCTCAAGATATCTCAAAACTAATCCCTCTCTATATAATAATAAAACTTTTCACACTTATAATACTACGTATAAAATGACTTAGAATTATAATGATAGGTTCACAAATATTTGAGCTATGAATTTAAAAATATAACCTTTTCTGAGTGTAGTATATAACAGATTATGATAACGAAAAATATTGATTATTTTAACTTGAGATTTTGAAAATAGCTCATTTAACAGAAATTATATGCTTAAATTAAATCAAACCGTTATCAATTAGATGCATTATACGTTGAGTTATCTTGCGGACCATAAAACTGAAATTAGTATTTTAATAAAGTTTCTTCTATTTTTGTTCACGAACACTAAAAATTTATTGATAGCAGCGTTAAACTAATTTCATTTTTAATAACACCAATGTTGCAAAAAGTTCTGAATATGAAAATAATTCACTCAAAATAATTTTTTAACAGAACTCTAATACTTCTACCTGTTTTTACTGAAAATATAACACATAAAAGTCTCCCTTCAAAATGTTTTATATGCTAACTGTAAAATCACAAAACTCTTCAGGGGGTGTTGAAATGTAAAATATTTACTCTACATCTAACAATTACACTTAAGTATAATCTGCAATGCTTATAAACATGTTGGCTGAGTTTTACTTACAGACTTAAAATCGTTTCTTAAAAAAAGCACTCAAGATAAAAAGTTCCATTTAAGTCTCCAACTTTAGTTTATTTAAATAAATTGTATTTATATTTTTAAAATGTCTATTAGTAGTTGAAACAAAATAAATTATCAGTGATAAAGCTTAAATTAGGCTATTTAAATCTCTAAAAATCTCAAAATAGATATATATGAAATATTCGCGTTCCAGCCTACCATAGACTAAAACATAATTTTAAATTCACTTCGGTATCCTGATACAATGAAATACAAATAACACAATTTACTTGATTAATTGACCCTCCAAGTGGTTTCGACGAGTTATCCATCATGATCTGACCAATTTTGCTAATGACGAGATATCTCGTCAACAAGATATTGCCGATTTTTTTATGATGACGAGATAAAGATCTGGTAAGTTTTCTTATTGAGGACTCGATATCTCATACATCGAGATCTGGTCAAGGCCGTGGTAGCCCGGTTGGAAGAGTAACGGATTAGCAACCGGAGGGTTGAAAGTTCGAATCCAACCAAAGACCGTTGGGGGAACGTTAAACCAAAGGGGCTGGGGAACGTTAAATCTGCCGTGGCCTCGAATGTCCTCACGTTGGCGTGGTGTGGAAGTTTGAAGAATGGGGTGCCAGCTCAAGTGTTACCTCATTATCTGAACGTGGTTCAAAATTGTGTCGCCCTAGGATCTTTCTTTTGGGGATTGATCCCGGACCGTCGCCAATAGCCCGTTGTTGTGCTCCAATGCGACTTTAATTAAAATACCTACCTACCAAAATCTGGCCAATTTTACTAATAACTGCATTTTTGATGAGATATCTTGTCTAGAAAACCACGAGGAGGTTTATATAAAAAGCACTTACATGTCCTGGCTATTTTAAATGGATCTTCACTGTCCACGAGGTCGACTACAGGTTCTACTTTAAATCGAGCTTGGGTATCGTTATTATTATGAATGTGAAAAGTATATTTGAGAGCAGTCTGCAGTTCATCTGTACCTGGTGGAAATATGGCCCCTGTAAAAACAAGATAAACTTAATGAAACTATGTATATAATACTGAAGCATATTACACGAAGAACAAAAAATTTCACTCATTTTTAACTAACTTAATATACTATATAAAGGGGCGAATTGTCAGAAGTATCAAAACAAAGATGTTTCTTTCATGAAACATTACTATTATGATCAAGATATATAATTAAACAGTTCTTGTTTCACAATTGTCACTTTGCTGTCAATGTTCTCAGTATGTTGTTAGTTTGATGGAATTTTATTGTTTCAAGTTATTTGATACAGTCGTTTCTGCATGAGGAGTAGACCATCATCCTATCACGCAGAAATATTTTTGATTATATTACTACTAAAGAACCCTAACAAAATTGGCATAATCTTTTTTAAGTTAATTCGTAGTATGTAATATAATTTGAAAATTATATTACATACTACGAATTACATTACATACGAAATTATATTACATACGAAATTATATTACATACGAAATTATATTACATACTATTACTTTACATTAATTATATTATAGATTTTCAAAAATCTGTGCATAGCAACCTTGGCATATTTTGATGTAACCATGGAGTAAATATAAAAGTAGAGGAAGCAGTGGTAGCATTTTTATGTGCCCGGGATCATGTTACCAAAACTAATAGTAACGACCCTTAGAATACTTTTTTATTGCAGGGTGGAGATGAGCATTCACCATCTGATTGATCCACGGGACGGAAGAAGTAGCCCATCTATTGGTCCATCATCTGATTGGCCTGCGCGAGTTAATAGTAAACTTTGGTGATTTTATCATTTTTGTGACCCTATAGAAATTCGCCATTATACAACTAACATGTGCTAAGATGTTATATCGCCAAGAGAGGCGATAGGATACCAAATCGACTAACCAAGTCAATTTTTCACAGAGCAGTCACGTGACTATTAGTTGACATATTAATCACACTTTTTGAAGCTCTTCTCAATTTATCAATGTTCTTATCTACTTATATTTTGCGTCTATGGATATAACTCGATTCAAAAAGCGAATAAAATCTATTTGTGAGAAATGAATTCAAGTCATAATACACTGCTGGCCACCCAAATTGCAACACCAAGAAAGACAAGAGATATCACAACAAAATTTATTTTATAGATAACATGTTGACCAAGTATCAAATGATTAAATTTATAGACTTCTGTGAAGTGTGGTTCCTGCCAAAATCAGTAGCCAGAGTAGCCGCCATTGTTGGAGATCACCGCTGCCACACGCCTCGGCATTGATTCAAAGAGACTTTGGATGTGTTCTTGGGGTACAGCAGACCAAGCAGCTTCCGCACGTTGCCAAAGTTGATCTGGTGTGACAGCTGGGGATGTATTCTGGGTCAATCGTTGAGCAACTATGGACCACATGTTTTCTATCGGCGAAAGATCCGGAGAGCGAGCTGGCCAGGTAAGCAATTCAATCTGGCGATTGACGAAGAACCCTTGAACAATGCGTGCCACGTGTGGTCGCGCATTATCCTGTTGGAATATGGCTGTGGGCAAGCCCTGAAGGTACGGAAGGACAACTGGCTCCAACACCTCGGAAATGTAGCGCTGGCTATTTAAAGTACCGGCAATGCGTACTAGAGGAGTGCGAGAGTGATATCCAATACCGCCCCATACCATAATACCCGGTGCAGGACCAGTGTGGCGGTGCATAACGCAGCTGTTCAGCATCCTCTCTCCACGGTGTCTCCAGACTCGAATCCGACCATCGTGGTGTTGCAGACAGAAGCGTGACTCGTCAGTAAAGACAATTTCATTCCATTCTGCCGTCCACATCCTTCTTTCATCGCACCATTGGCGGCGGAAACGTCTGTGGTTCTGCGTCAAGGGTAGACGAAGCAATGGACGTCTTGCGGACAGACCACTCTGCTGTAAACGGCGTCGAATGGTACGCGCAGACACTGGATGATGCGGTACAGACTGAATGTGCTATGCTATGGTTCGTGATGTGGCTGAGCGATCCGTCACTGCCATACGCACAATATGCCTGTCATTACGTGAAGTAGTGCACTGAGGTGGATGCGATCGAACACGTCGGTCCGTCGTACCCTCCTGCATCCAACGATCACATATCCGCATTACAGTTGTTTGGTTTCGTCCAACACGACTACCGATTTTCCTGAAAGATAATCCACAATCTCGGTAGGCCACTATCCTTCCTCTGTCGAACTCGGATACTTGATCAAAAGATGATCGCTGTTTTCTACGAGGCATAATTGATCGTTTTTTTGAAAAACCACAAGAAAAACACAATTGCCGTACTTGAAATCGTCGAAATCTCCAAGCCTTAAATAGCGCTTTGAAATGGCGCCACAGGCGCGCGTGATGTGCGTCTGCGCTGAAATTCTAATCATTTGCATATCTCACCTCCGCTAATGCATGTTGTAAATTTCATATTATTTGCATGCTTCCTTCAGGGTGTTGCATTTACGGTGGCCAGCAGTGTATTTATACAGCACAAACTCTCAAGTTATAAAAAATGAACTCGCAACAAATCGAACTTTTCTTTCTGAAAAATCGCCAATTCAGCATCGATATCTCATTTTGAGATCAAGTTAAATTGGAATTACTGGCTGGTTTGATGGCTATGGAATTCGAACGCACGCTACCCAAACACTACCCATTAGTGCCTCAGATTCAGAAAAAGGATTACCTTTCATCAAAATAATACCCCCTGCGTTCATCTGATAGTTAAATACCTAGGTAAAAGTGCGAATAACGCCACCCACGACGGCTAATCACATGTCAAATGCAGCCTTCCGGTTCCCTGCAGTTGAATTGGATTCTAAAATTAGAAAGATAAAATCGAAATGAAAATTGATGAATCCGAGTTTTATCTATTGATTTGAGGTCCTCATCTTTACAATAAAAATAAGATCATTTTGTATTACTTTGAGGTCTCTTGGAATCGAATGCTAAGAATTTTAATCTGTGCTTTAGTTCATCCTGCATTGTTCTTTGTTGGGAAATTTAATGTTGGAAAGCTCTTCGATCCTGGGATTTCTTGTACTTGAACCAATCCTAACCTGATAGAGCTTGAAGATACTGTGAGATGTAAACATTCCCAAGACAAGAGTCGAAGTGAAATCTTCTTTTCCCATCAAGTGGTTTTGACGAGATATCTAGTCCATTAAGATCTGACCAATTTTACTAATGACGAGATATCTCGTCTTCGTTTTCTTTTTTATATGATGACAAGATCCAGATCTTGGTTGATCTTCTACTTACAAGATATCTCATCCATCAAGATCTGGTCAGTTTGAATAGTGACGAACCCTCCTGACCCCTTTTGCTAACGACGAAATACCTCGTCATCAAGAAATTGCCGATTTTTTTATGATGAGAGATCAAGATCTGGTTAGCTTTCTTCTAATGACAAGATATCTCGTCCATCAAGATCTGGCCGATTTTGCTAATGACAAGGCATCCCGTCATCAAGATATTGCCACCTGTTTTATTCTAATTACGAGAGACGACAAGATCTTGATCAACGACATATCTCGTCCATAAAATCTTGGTCAGTTTTGGTAATGATGAAATACCTCGTCGATACAACCACTAGGAGATTAATAGTTTTGAATGTTTAACTCTGATGATCAAAAACTCATAAAATGCTTATAATTGGAGACTTTATTCCCAAAGTACGTGTTAGTATGACACAAATATAATGAAATCGAAAAGGATTTTTATAGTTTTGTATTGTATGCATTTAATCTAAAGTGTGAAATTCACTTTTACTGCATTTTTGAGAGAAATCTTCTGGCAGGCTTGAAAAATTACCCTGATTATGGCTTCGTCAGACATGATTTGCTTAAATTATAGACCCGCTAATTGAGATGGATGCATTAATTTAATTATTTAAAGTGCAATTGATTTAATTATCAGGAAATAATAAATTCTTGGAGGCAATGAGAAAAGTAACCAAGCCAGAAGAATGAATATTTCAAAAATAATTCCAACATAAAAATTACAAGTAACACAACTGAGATATTCCTAAGCAGCCATCTTAATTTCTGCTCTTGGTTGTGAATGATAAAAAATGCTAAAATCTCGTTTGTTTTCTGAAGTGCTCAAAAAGAGTATAATAAATTGATTCCAGGTTAATTTATTCAGATTTATTACATTCTTGCATAAGTGAAGAGAAAAAGTTTTTTATCGACAACTTTTTTTCTAAATAAATGTAATGCAAATAAATATTTGAACGTATAAAATGAACAAGTAGATTTCATCGTTGAGGCTCTAAACTAAAAAAGAATAAACGGCTATTTTTGACAAATTTAGCAATAATTAAGATCATCTGGAAAAACCTAGGTGAAAAAGGGCAAAAGGATATCAGTTGGGTGAATAACAGTAAAAGGTATGGATTAATTTTTGTGTAGCATTTTATATATTTTTACTATTGCATTAATTTTGTTCAGTATTTTATGTTTTTTCATATTTATTTTCTTATCAATGGGATAATTTAAGCTAAATTACGAAACAATAAAAAAATTAGAATCATTTTCTCTCAAGCTAAATATAACGTCATCTGGCCGTGATTCAAAATTACGTGGGTTGTCTACGGATCTTTCCCTTTGGGATTGATCCCGGACAGTCACCAATATTCCGTTGTGTTGCTCCAGTGTGACGTTAATTAAAATACCTACCTCAAGCTAAATATAGGTTAAGGTGGTGTTTCTGCGGTGATACGTGTTTCCTGTACATATTCTGAACGTGACGCCACTTGGCTTATTTTCGCATATGATTTCAGTCCTCTAAAGACAATTTCAAAGAATAAGTTCCGAATTGATGAATTATAGTTGTCTGGTCAACACTAATTATATTAAACTCCAAACATTGTCAAAACGATGATAAACTACTATATTGTAACCCTCCTAGTTGATATACTTACCAGTGTTAACCCTTCTAGTTATTCTCTCAATGAGGTATCTCGCCATAAGCAAAATTGACCAGCTCCTGAACCATTGTCTTGTATTGTTGTTATGTGAACAATGTTATATTATAGCAACGGCATACTGAACATATAATTAACTTTCGTTGCATTTCTAGTGAATAGAGGGAAAAATTAGTTTTACGAAGTGCAGAAAAAAAATCATGCCTCTTTATACCGGAGTATGCGTTTACTGCAATGAGAGTTCCTAAAAGGAGAAACTTGCTTTACAGATACAAAACAGGTTTTTAACACTAGATCGGGCATTAAAGCGTTGAACATATTTCTTAATCTTAGCATGCGAATCTCACTTGTAATACATATAGTCTACAAAGTGGTATTTTTGTTATGTGAACAATGTTATATTTTAGCTACGGCATACTGAACATATAATTAATTTATCGTTGTATTTCTTGTGAATAGAGGAGGAAATTAGTTTACGAAGTGCTGAAAAATCATGCCTACTTACACCTGAGTACGCGTTTACTGCAACGAGAGGGTCTAAAAGGAGAAACTTGCTTTACAAAAATACAGTACAGGTTTTAACACTAGATCTGGAATTGATGGTTGAACATATTTCTTAATCTTACATGCTAATCTCACTTGTAATATAGTCTACAAAATGAAATTCACTTTGACTCTGTTAATTCCGAGATAACTCCTCTGGTAACCGTGAAGCAATATTAGGTTTCATCAGAGACTTGTGTGTATTTTATGTAATTATAACTAAAACTATTATTTTAATTTAAAACATTTTAGTAGTAAATAAGCATTGATACATATATAAAGTAACAACTAGCTGTGTCACCATCGAGACTGAGAGAGCAAAATTTTATCTGAACATTTAAAGTAAGTAAATAAGCACATATACGTAAAGTAAATATCTAGTATAGTAATCGAGACTGAAAGCTCAAAATTTTATCTCAATATTTATAGCAAGTAAATAAGCATTTATACATATAAAGTAAATAACTAGCTGTGTCACCATTTAGACTGGAAGTGCAAAATTTTATCAGAACGTTTATAAAAGTATTTTAAGTCTTACTCTTTAAATGTTCTATTGCTCATGTAGCAAAATATAACCAAAGAGAGAAAACCCACACTAGGCTTACCTTTAAGTTTACTAGACTTAATAAAAATTATCAGTTAGATGTTGAAGTTAAAAACCAATGTCTCTTACCAAACAAAAGCTGTATTGCTTTCTAAAACAGCACTGTAGCTTTTTATGAAATTTTCATGACATCATCTGCTAACAGAACTATTTATCGTGCAGCCCACCATTGCAACGTGTAGTAGGGAACAAAAGGAAATGCTCTTTTTACTCTTTTATACCTTTTGAAATCCAACGGACCCTTATTTGCTTTAGTGTAGCAAGGAAGTAAAAACAGAAAGGGTATACGGGAAACGTTTACATTGTTTGAAGGAGTTTGTTTTTGCGTCTCACAAAATAAAAAAGATACGTTTGGCGTGAAAGAACTTGGCATGCGATATTGACTTTCGAGAAAGAGTAAATTGTTGGGGAAAACTTTTTTTCGATATGTTGAATTGGATTAATGCATTCTGTCGAGACATAATATTTCTAAAAATATATTCGAATCTATTCAGGAGTGTCACCTGGAAAATTATAGATAAAAACTTTCCTCGGAGTATTCTGCTTTCGAGATTTGAAGAAAAGCATAACACTACTTGAGTGAGAGCCACGAAAAATAAAATGTAGCCTAGAGAATTGGAAAACTTTGTAGCTGTTCAACAGAGGATTCAGAAGATTCTTCAATATTCAAATGCAAATATTAATCTTTACACAATACCTAAGGATCTTTGATGTTGAACCTTCTAAACAGTGGTTTAGTTTGTCGTTCTACCATTGTTGTTTGCTATACGAAGGCCTTTTGGACGTTTTGCTCCATTTAATTCGCTATTGACAAAAAAATTTCATATGCTTTTAATCTTCGTTAGTCATATTTTTAAGTTTCTAAATTTTTACTATTCGTTTGAATAAGGTTTTATCTGCTTATCTTGTCATTTTAATGATATTCTATAATATGAGTCCCAAAATAGAAACATGAAAATATTCAGTACTTATCCACATAAAATTTAACCGTCCAAATCTGTTCAGTTTTCTTGAATGCTTTACAATCTAAATGTAAGCAATTGTTTAATTTCCTCAACTTTTAAATTCAACTAGAGTTAAATTAAATGGTAATTTCAATGCAATTATATAATTTGCGTCCCGAAGCAGTAGCAAGAAAATATTTAGGACTTGCTTTAAAATATAATCGCTCTAAAAGCGGTTCTGAACCCTTGAATGCTTTATAATATAAATGCAAGCAATTGTTTCGATTCTTCTCAGTTTGCCTCCACCATAATATATCCGTTACTGTAATTAAAAAACACTAAATCTCTCCTTCACCTAATTAATTATAATTCTTCATCTAATTAATTAGTATGATTTAATTAAAAAGTAATTGCAATGAAGTTCTATACTGCAACAGTTCCCATTTAGCAACAGGAAAATATTCAAAAGTACTTATCCCCATTTCTTAAATCGCCCGAAAAGCAGTTATAGTCCCTTAAATGCTCTCAATCTAAATGTTAAGCAATTGTTTCAATTTTTCTAAGCTTTCACGTTCAATTAAATATCTACAAATAATGTAGTTTATTTAACCCTCCAAGTGATTTGGAAGATATCTTGTTCAGCAAGGTCTAACCAATTTTGCTAACGAAGAGATATCTCGTCCATCAAGATCTGACCAATTTTGATAAAGACGAAATATCCCGTCATCAAGATATTGCCTATTTTTTATGATGACGAGATCAAGATCTGGTCAGTTTTTTTCAGATGACGAGATATCTCTCGTCCATCAAGATCTAGTCCGTTTTGCTATTGTCGAGATACCTCTCGAAGCAACCATCAGGAGGGTTAAATAGTAATTTAATGTACTTTTATAATCTTTGTCTAGAAGCACAGCAAGAAAATATTTAAGACTTATGTACATAAAATTTGTTCGTCTTAAAAGTGTTTTTGAACCCTTTGTATGCTTTATATTCTAAATGTAAGCAATTGTTTCTATTCTTTTAAGTTTGTCTCCACCATCGTATCTTCATTACTGGAATCGAAAAACACGATCCTTCTCGTAATTAATTTGAACCCAAAACCACATTCAAAAGCCTGAGGTGCATCCCCCACCGTGACAGATACTTTCTTGGGAAATAATGAAGTTTACTTAAGAAGTAATTTAATGCCCTTTTATAATCTGTGTCCAAAGGCAGAAGTAAGAAAATATTTAAGACTTATGTACGTAAAATTTGATCGTCCTAAAAGTGTTTTTGAATCCTTTGTATGCTTTATAATCTAAATGTAAGCAATTGTTTCGATTCTTTTTTATTTGCCTCCGCCATCGTATTTTCTTTACTAGAATCGAAAAGCACGATCCTTCACCTAATTAATTTTAACCCAAAATCACAATCAAAAGCCCGAGGAGTATCCCCGTGACAGATGCTTGCTTCGTAAATAATGCAATTTACTTAAACAATAATTTAATGCCCTTTTATAATCTGTGTCCAAAGGTAGCAGAAAGAAAATATTTAGGATTTACGTGCATAAAATTTGTTGATCTTAAAAGTGTTCTGAACCCTTGGATGCTTCATAATCTAAATGTAAGCAATTGTTTCGATTCTTTTCAGTTTGCCTCCGCCATCGTATCTTCATTACTGGAATCGAAAAACACAATCCTTCACCTAATTAATTTGAACCCAAAACCACAATCAAAAGCCCGAGGCGTGTCCGCCATCGTGACAGATACTTTCCTCGATATAAACTCGTCACAGTCCCAGAATAAATGTTAATTCTTTCTCATTAAATCCCGCGATGAATGTAGAACCACTAACCAAATGCTATTCACTTTTATTCAAATAAACTCGGGGAGTGCAATAAATACGAGATACTCTTTAACTCCATCTCCCACACCCAGGTGAGTAACTTGAATGGTTCGTCCCATCTTATAATTATATGGACAAGATGAATATTCAGATGGGGAGATATTTAAAACGATCTAGATAACAGCAGCCTCAGCAATTAGAACGAGCAACCCTATCAATTAATTAGTGAGCAGAACGCAATATTTAAATTCACGCAGATAGTTCTAGGTGAACCGTTCACATTTATCGACCCTGAGTTTTTGGCAATGATAGCTTTAAACATCGTTTCCAGTTTCGACAAAAATTGTTTAAAGGTAATAGCGGTCGTATATATTCTACTTCAACCGCTAGTCTAAAATTGCTGCTCATACCACTGGACTACGGTATTTCAATAGAATTTTTTCAAAACTTATCATTTGGTATGAATACTAACTGAGCTAGTGTTAGCAATGTTTCTTGCTGAGCAATTCCGGTAACTTTATATTCCGTACTTCAATGCAATATAAATTGTTGGTTGGATAAGTTTTGCCCAAGCTTAGCCAAACGGACCAAGTAAACCGACATAAACATACAAAGATAGACAGATACAGCCATCGAGGAATAAAACCTGACAGCAACATAAATGAACACATTAAATTATAACATTAGTTAACTCAATACATTCTGTGCAACTAGTCATGTTTCTTGATGAGAAATCTCCGGTGCTCACTTATATTCAGTGATCTAATGCAATTTTAATGAACATATTAAATTATAACGTTAGTACAAACGCTAGCTCAACACATTTTGCGCAAATAGTGCTGTCTCTTGATGGAAAATCTCCGATGAATATTTTGCAAACTTTTATGCTTTGATCTAATGCAACATAAATGAATATAATGTATTTGAGGTATAATATGTGTAAAACGCGTCATCTTTATATCATGCTCTTACGGAAAGCATAGCGTTAAGGGTCATTTCGAGTTTTGTCAAAAATTGTATAAAGGTAAAGGGATGGTCATATATATTCTACTTTAACCATCAGTTCCGAATTGCTGCTCGTATGACGGGACTGTAGGATTTCATTAAGACGTTTTTTCAAACCTTAGTATTAGGTATGAATTTTAACTGAACTAATGCTGTGCAATATTTCTTGCAGGAAAATCTCCGGTAAGTTTCTAACTTATATTCCGTGATTTAATGCAACATAAATGAACATATTGTATTATAACATTAGAACAAACCTTAACTGAATGCATTCTGTGCCAATATTTGCGGTTTCTTGATGGAAAATCTCCGTTAAGTTGTTTCCTCATTTATATTCCGTGGTTTAATGCAACATAAGTGAACATATTAGATTTGATATATAGCATAACATAAACTCGTCATCTTATATGCTATTACAGTTAAACGGACTAGAAACCTCAAGAGATCTGTATCTTAGTATACATAACAGTTCCTAAACTACCTGCAATAAGCTCTATTCACTACAGCTTAAAAGCTTACCGGAAGATATGTTATGCAATTTAATGCCTGTGGGTAGATTCAGATTTAATGTGTAATGCATGCCTTCTACATTATTGACATTACGATCCTTGACAGTTGTGTAAATACATTTCAATTTCTAGGCCCAGGGATGGTTCTGAGAAATACATTTTTCGTTAATTTCTTTTCAAAAATTTACAAAACTCCCAGATAAAGCTGTATTGGATTTAATACCCATAACAGTTAGTCAAGTAACAAATAATTTCTTAAGTGAAAGCAGTTCTTTTATTAACATAAAGCAAACGGGGTGGAAAGCTTGCACCTGAATACTTCAAAAATTACCTGGCATATATTGGAAGTGTGAACTCAAAATGATATAGATGGGTTAACCGATAATTGTAGGGTCGCATGTAAAATATCAGCGAAGACTTGTCTAGGGAAAATGGAGCGTGGTAACGTTTTCAGAAAAATTGGATTCAATATTATGAGGGCATACTTAAAATGGTCATTGAACAGCCCAAGAGGTTGGTCCCAGTTTAAATGCTCCTGGTATTGACGAAAAAAGTGAAAGGAAAGAATTATTGCTTGAAGAACGGGGTTACATCGTTATCTCGTGATTTGTGACGGCAGAGGAAAAAGTAAAAATCAATTCTTTTGGGAAAACTTTAATATAATACCTGTAAGTATTGGAATATTTTCTATAATATCTGTGCAAATCGGTTTAGAAAACTGATTATCAATGAAGGACTCATCCCTAATAAAAATGACTTGTGACTATATACACAAAATAGAAATATAACTTGGTTCTTGTATATTAAAGCGTACAAAATAAAAATACTAAGTACTTTTTATATATGAAAACGTACAAAACAAAAACACTAAGAGATTGATTTCTATCCATGAAAACGTACAAAATAAAAATACTAAGTGCTTCTTTTATATGGTGAAAAAGTACAAAATAAAAAATACTAAGTGATTTTTTAATGCATGAAGAATACAAAATAAAAATACGAAATGGTTTATATATGTAAAAAAGTGCAAAAATAAAAATACTGAGGAGTTTTTATAATTGAAAAAACTGCACAAAATAAAAAATATTTAGTTATTTCTATGCATGGAAACGTACAAAATAAAATTACTAAGTGGTTGATATTTAGAAAAAGCACAAAATAAAAATAATCTGTGTTTTCTATATAGGAGCGCATAAAATAAAAATATTAAGTTGAACTAAATTAACGTCTTCACACATATGGTCAGTTCTTTTAATGCATAATTGTATAGTTTGGGTTGATTTATGACGTAATTTTAATGTGTTCCTTAAATCAGAAGATATTAACTTTAAAAAGCTAAATATACATAAAAGCCTACATATTACCAAGACTTATAATTTTGTTGCAGAGTACTACTATAAGAAGTCAATGAACGAAATATAAAAGTTTATAAATACCCAAGATATCCTTGAGTAGCACAAATACCAACAAACTGAGATACAATTAACTAGATTGTTTATGTTTCGCTCTTCAAGTAAAATCATACAAGAGAAAAACTATTAAGATCAAAACGTGGGGAAATGATATTATTTCTGTTCATAAATAAATAGTACAGTGCCTTCTATTAATATATAAATCAGGGGTTAATGAATTCAGTCACGTAATATAAACACGCAGAAACGATTTCAAATCAATACATCATTCTAAAATCACCGGTTTATGAAGTCAATATTTATAAACTTATGAACCAACTTACAAAAATCAAACATTTTCAGTCATAGTTGAGATTATATTATTCATTTCTAGAAATTCAAATTCCTCTCACTATTATCCAGCTAAAAGTAGAGTTGTTTTAGGTAGTTGGTAGTTGAATTTACTTTGCAGTGGAGCAACAAAACAGGCTATTGTCGACAGTCAGTGTTCAATCACGAAGGGAAAGAAGCGAGGACAACACCTCGTAATATTGAACTACGGTTAGATGACGAGATCAACACCTGAGCTGGCACCGTACTCTCCAAACTTCCACACCACGCCAACGTGAGGACATTTGAGACCACGACAGATGCACCAGCCCCCTTTGTACACGACGGCGTTTTGATTGGATTCGAACTCTCAAACCTCCGGTTACTAGTCCGTTACTCTTCCAACCGGGCCACCGTGTCCCTAGTTGTTTTAGGAGGACAAAAGTTCAGAAACTGTTTTCTGCAATGGTTTCTCAATACATTTTGCATAGATAAATGTGGAGAAACATTCTTTCTTGTAGACATTCATAACAAATCGTCGTAGCTTCATAATTAACGAAGAATGATTATTTATTTGAAAATTATACACCTCCAATCACTTGGAGGTTACCTGTGGAGTAAAGGGTATTTATTTTTATTTTGCCTAACCCTCCAGGTGTGGGGGTGATCTTGATGAGCTATCTCTTCATTAGCGAAACTGTTCAGATCTTGAGGGACGAGATATATCCTCATTAGTGGAAAAACTAACCAAAAATCCTGATCTCGTCATCATACAAAAATCGCAATATATTGATAACTAGATATCCCGTCAATTGCAAAATTGGTCAGTTCTCGACGGGCCAGTAATCTCGTCGAAACTGCTTGGAGAGTTAATCCGAAATCCGATAAACTAAAAAACAACTGTGCAAATTCATCAGTTTTACCTACCACACATATCCAACTAAAAAAGAAAATAGGCACATCAGTCCCCCTTTAGTTTCTAATCCGAACGGTTTGCTCCTAAATCCGATTTCTCTCAGGATTTAAGAACAAACAGCGGTGCTAATGATCGAGCCACAATTGGTATGTCTGATTTTCTAGAAAGCGATAAAGCTGCATACAAGCGATTGAAGCTGAACGGAATGAATCTGGTAATTGCAGCTAGGAAATAGAGGGAGTGGTACATTTATGCCTTCATTACGGTTGACTTTTTATGATTATTTTGGTAAAAGTGTTCAAGAAATCGATATCACCTCTTACTGCAACTTCATATTACATCTTAAAAGGTACTTACTGAACCTCTATTAGTGTATCTGCTTTCCAATCTGCAATAAAGTGGCATATATGTCATTGCAACTGAGCTGAAATAATGAGGTAATTTCTGCGCTAGGAAATGCAACGTTTAGAGATTTTCATACCGCACTATGGTTACTAACCTTTTATGATCATTTTTATGACGTTGTTTAAGAAATCGATATCACTTCTTACTGGCAACTTCATATTGCATATTATAAGATACTCACTGAGCCTCTATTAGTATATCTGCTTTCCAAACTTCAATAAAGTGGTACACATGCCATTGGAACTGAGCTTAAAGAGTGGGGTGGTTTCAGCTAACAAATACAGCGTTTAGAGATTTTCATACAACAGCATAGTTATAGACCTTTTATTATTTTGATAACATTGTTTAAGGAATCGATATCACCCCTTCTGTCAATTTCATATATCTTTCACAAGTGATACGACACTTATAGAGTGCCGTATCTAGTTTGAGAAACTATCTTTTTGAGAATAACTCTCCAAGAGGGTCATAGTGGTGCATACGAAGAGCTCCCTAAATACGTTTTGAATGTCTTGTGTGTTTGTGGCTAAATATGGCCCCTTGCACCATAGAATACAACCCATCCAACCAACCCTAAACGCCTTATCAGCCACCAAATATGTAGTTGGAAGTAATCTGTTGAGCGAAATGAGCTTATACATTGAAATTGTTCAAAAATTCATCACACTAAAAGAATAATTGAGCGAGGAATAACAACACAACGCCCTCTTGAAACGGAAATAATCTAAGACACACCAATTAAATGCAGAAAATATATTCATATGGCAATCTATGGGCGAAATGCTTAGATAACGGAAACTGTTCAAATAAAATTATCATAATCCAATAAGATTTGAGAAATTGTGTTTTGTAGATGGAAGACTGACGTTCACTGAATATTTTTATTCAAAATTTAGTTACAAATGGTTGAAGACTAACAGCTAATCGTAGGAAGTTATAGGAAGTCGGAAGATCTTTTCGCTGATCTAATCGAACGTATTTATGGACAAAATAAATACAGTTCGATGTCATTCAAGAGCTTTTCTTAGAAAATAAATAATACCAAGACTTTCTTCTGCTCTGATGCTTTGAATTTAATCGCCTTCGAAGCTCTTTTTAAGTGTTTCAGCATTCGGAGAACTGCTAGAGGATTTTCACAACTTAAAGCAGCAGTTATTTTCACTATTTACTTTTGCAAGTCAAACACTTGCTTTTTCCGGCAAGAAAACTGAGTGAGATTCCCATGGAGAATATATTTCAGTAAATCCCTGCAAGTTTCAGTGTGCGCTCTATCATGGCTGCAAAATGGTACCATGTTTCGTCACCAGTGGACAAAATGGCTGTCTAGTAGGAAAATGAAAATACACAAGCATTTCCATCCTGATATTTCACAAAAATAGCTTTTAAACTAATACTCGTCTAAAATAACACTTCTTCCCTTAGTAAAAGACATTTTTAAATTTGGTAAATCAAAGTCTATTTAATACCCTACAAGATTCTACGTTTGTTATAAAAAAGATTATTATAAATATAAACGTACATCCAACTATTAACACAATCATATAAATAATTCCTATATCCATTTAAAAACACATTAAGTGAAGTTTTGCCTTACAAAGAAAACAGCTTTTAAGGAACTGTTTCAACAATTTCTTTCTTTTGTCTGCCACCCAGTAACTCCCAGGTTTGAAACCGGTTTGTGAGCGCATATATGGTGGTCCATGATAGTCCATGTTAGGGGAGTAACGGTGGCTTAACCGCTGTGTGTGGTCCTTCACAGAGTCATCAGTTCACCCCTTGAAGTGCGGAAGTCCGAAGAGGTCAGTGATCGGACATAAGAAATAAAAAAATCCTTTTGATTGTATTGAAAAACCTACCTCAAAACTGACTTAATGGACTATCTTCTGTAACTTCCTACTTACAACAATGTTTAGCAGAAAGGGAAATTTTACATGCTTTTACGACTTTCATAGAAAAAAAGATTTTTTTACCACCAAAAGATCAAAACTCTCTGATGGTTGTCATACATCCCAAAACAAATAGTGCACCAGACTGTTTCTTTGTGTCAAGGTCTTAGCTATCGTGATGTTATCTCTCTGAGCGTATGAGATTCCCGAGTACTGTAGTGTTACTTTTACCCCACAACACACATTTAATAACTAAATAACTACATCTTTCTAAAAAATGCCATGGATGCTTTCAACTTTTAGAAATATTTTATTGCTCTTTTCCTTAAAATAGAATCTTTGGAACTATTCTATTGCTCATTTCTTTAGAATAGAATCCTTTGGAACAATTATATTGGTCCAAGAAAGACAAAACTTATAAGAAGTCATGCAGGGAATATTTCAGGTTGCAAGGTGGGATTATGCATGTGAACCTTTGAGAGGGTTAATTTAATATGCATAATTAGAAATCATTTGTCATTAGTATTTCAGTATTATGGTACATAAGAAACAAAGACGATGACGAAGATAAGAATTTCCAATAACCATTAGACCAAATGTAAGTTGATTTGGTTTGTCGCTTTACGGTCATTTTTTGTTATACGAGAGCTAATTAGATCAGATATAAGCTTTTGATTATTCAAGGATTCAAACACAACATTTAGAAACACTACAGAACAAGCTTCTTAGGTATGGAAATTAATGGTTAATAAATAAAAACAGCTTTTATGAATGTATAGGGGACCTAGAAAAAATTAAACTGGATGGAAAATAGTAATAAAAAGTGATTCATTTAAAAATCCTCTTGAAAACAGAAAAATGTTCATCAAAAGACTGAATATTTAGTTTGGTTTTTATTAATAAAAATACCACTTTTACCAAAACCAGAATTTCCAGTGAGGTTCGTGATTTAACAACAAATTTTCACTGGAAAAGGTTAGATTAGAGCAAACTGAAAAGTAATTTAAAAGGATATCGCGAACACCATTATATATTTGAATATTAATTTTAAAGCAGTAATTGAACTCTATTTTATTATGTAATTGAACATTCTCGCCACGGCACTTTCAACATACACTCATGTCCAAAAGTTAAGCATAATTGCTGTTTATGTGAATATTTCAGAAAATCTACATCGGAATGGAAGGAAACGCGGTATGCTAGTGTAATAGGGTTAGAAGAAGAAAATAATGCAAAACAATAATAATGACTATTATTATCCAAAGAAAAGGTTGAAAGAAAAAGGTTCACAATACAAGTGTCAACTTTAGTGAAACAGAATGATTAAAACAATGTGATGCTGAAGTTTAATACGGTGTGTGGGAACCTCTGGTAGCCAAGCATGCTGCACAGCGATTTCTCATACTTTCGATGAGGGTATGGATGAGTTGTGTGCTCAAAGAGTCCCAAGCCTCAAGGAGAGCAGTTTTCAATTCCGAAACGGAGCTTGGTGGGTGGCGGAGGGCTGCAATATGTCTTCCGAGCATATCCCATACATGCTCTATAAGATTCAGATCAGGAGAGTTGGCAGGTCATTGATGCGATGGATATCTTCACTTTGAAGGAAGGAGTCGACCAGGGCTGCACGGTGAGGAGGCGTGTCATCATCCATGAATATGAAACCAGGACCGACAGCACCTCGAAACAGGCAAACGGTAGGCTCAAGGACTTCGTCTCTGTATCTTTGACCGGTAACAGATCCCGTGTCAAAGATGTGGAGGTCTGTGCGGCCGTCCAGCATGATGCCTACCCAGACCATGACTCCCCTGAAGGAAAACGAGGTTCCGTGATGTTTCCCGGTTCAAAACGCGTTCCACGTTCTTTCCAGATCATGGTACGACGAGAATCAGTTTGCAGACTAAATCTGGACTCGTCACTGAACATGACATTGCCCCACTGTTGTCGATTCCACTGCCGATGTTCCAAACTGCACTGTAAACGCGGCGTTTATGTGCAGACGTTAGGGGGTTGCAAACTGCTGGTCGACTGGCATACAGACCAACGTGTCTGAGTCTCCTGTAAACAGTTTGTCTCGAAACTATAAATCCTGTGGAGGCCGTTTTATACTCGTTCCGACGTGCGCTGGTGCTTTGCGCATGTCGACTGAACTGTTTTGCATATGCACAATGTTTCACCTTCGTCCCACGATTCACCACAAGTGATTTTGAACCATTGTATCCATATTTACTCCGCTTTTTTCGTATTTTACGAATTATTCTTAACTTTTGAACATGAGTGTACTACTAATATATTATTCAGAAATGTGCCCCGTAGTATTAAAATTTTGGGAGCGTTAGTGAGCGATGTTAACTATTAACATTCGCTATTTGATGAAGATCGCCATTTGAGCTTCGTGCGGAGTGTCTGGCTGTTCTGGTTGTATTGACTGTTTCTGTTTTTTATATGGGTAGATACAATCCGATGGTAAGCTACTCCATCCTTGTTCCTTTTTGCAGTGTTTTACGGTCCAGTGTTGTGTTTGTTATTATTCTATTGTGTTTGTTTAAATATATATGGTGTTTTTTAATCTGTGGTGTCTTTTGATATTCTAATTTTAACTCATGCATGGACTTTTTGTCTAATTTGCCATATTGTTCACATTTTTTTCACTTTTGTTCAATATAGTTTTTTTGGGTAACTTTTGGCGTACCGCTGCCCACACGCAGAAAACACCATTTTGTGTTGTCTGTGTCAGGCTCCTTCCTGATCCACCAACATCACTTTATTTTTGAAATATTCTTAAAATTTCCCTTTGGTTTTCTTTAATTGAATCATTCTGCTCACCATGCTATGTATGCGCCTTCGACGCGCAAATATATATATATATATATATATATATATATGCAAACAGACAATTTGAAAAGCGCGCTTTCATCTTCGAAAAGTATGAAAACAAAGAGAATTCTATGGGACGACTAAAATTGCAATTGCATATTCTGAAATTCGATGCATTCGAAATTTTTAGATCGATTCTATACTTTATTTCTATCAGAAGAGACAATTTTAAATGTCACATTGGATTTCCTTAGAACCTCGAAGCTTCTGATGCTCAAAGCTCTAAGCGTCATTAGCATATAACCGTGATGAATAAATGGAAATTGTGATTACAAAGAATGCATTTTGAACCTTATGTTTTAGATAGGGAACATCATTACTTATATATGAACGGTTTCATAAAGCAATTTCTCATCCTTATTTCATCACATAAATCAGTGGCATAACTGTATGATGAAAAATGAGTTTCGATGTAACAAATTCTTGAAAACATAATTCAGAATGTTTTGAAAAACAATGAATTTTTACTTTTTCTGCAACAAATTTCTAATAAATCAATTTTATGAATTCATGAATTTAAAAGTAATAGTTTCTCAGAAGGCACTTAGATAATTGAAATATTATCGTTTTGTTAAAATAACTCATTTACAAACAGAGGCGAGTTCATTCATTCGTAATAAAATGGTTCTTAGATAAGCTTCCTTATCAGGCAAAATGCACATTGGACCGACATGAAATATGCCGTCCTTTACTTACATGCATAATCTGTATCGGTATATAAGACTTGGAATTTCTCGTGTGAATGTCAGCCTGCCGTTTATAGCCATCTCATCATCATGTATAGTCAAAATCATTTATTGTTATATGAAATACGTAGTTTGTGCCATAATGTAAAAACTGGACATTATTTGAAAGCTTAATAAGTAAATCCTTCTGTAAGTCATGCTGCATTTGATACTGAATACATTGTGTTACGAAACTTCAGATACAAACTTTAAGAGGAGGTAGGAAGAGTAGGAATTAAACCTGTATTCACATAAGGTAAGGCATGTATGTCCACAAGAGATCCCTTCATGTACTATAGGGTAAGGTGCAGGAATGGAAGACAACAAATATGTGAACGACATTTTTTTTCGCCCTAATTTTATAGTTTGTGTGCTTACAGTTTCACAGAAGTTGTTCAAAGTTGCTACCACCAACCGAAATGCCGGCCGGATAGGGTCAACGCATAGATTGCCGCAAATGTTGAAAACTTCCTGGCCCTTCGTGGACAGCTGCAAAAGTGATAGTGACTCTAGAGATGAGGTCAGTTTCGGAGTCAACGGGGTATCATACAGGATGCCCCAGAGAAAGAAATCAACGCATGATAAATCGAGTGATCTTGGTGGCCAAGCGACTGATTCATCCTAAATAATCCATTGAGCCTCAAAAGTACCAGGGCAGACATGAATAATAGGGCGGTATACTGCAGGAAGTGACGCCATGCCACGTGACCGGGTGTGTCTGAAAGATGTCATAACTTCCGGTAACGGAGTATGGCGTCGGTTGGGCATTCTCACTTCCGGTCACGTGGTATGACGACATTTTCAGCTGTATACCGCCCCATACACTACTGACATGCATCTCTCTGTGAATTCGGTTTAATTCTGTGTTCCCTCCATCCCTTAAAGCTTGTACAGGAAACTTTGAAACATACTGTATAATCCACAACATGTATTTTATTTTTCATTGCAAGATAAAGACTATCGTTGAAGTGATATACACTGCTGGCCACCGTAAATGCAACACCCTGAAGGAAGCATGCAAATAATATGAAATTTACAACATGCATTAGCGGAGGTGAGATATGCAAATGATTAGAATTTCAGCGCAGACGCACATCACGCGCGCCTGTGGCGCCACTTCAAAGCGCTATTTAAGGCTTGGAGATTTCGACGATTTCAAGTACGGCAATTGTGTTTTTCTTGTGGTTTTTTCAAAAAAACGATCAATTATGCCTCGTAGAAAACAGCGATCATCTTTTGATCAAGTATCCGAGTTCGACAGAGGAAGGATAGTGGCCTACCGAGATTGTGGATTATCTTTCAGGGAAATCGGTAGTCGTGTTGGACGAAACCAAACAACTGTAATGCGGATATGTGATCGTTGGATGCAGGAGGGTACGACGGACCGACGTGTTCGATCGCATCCACCTCAGTGCACCACTTCACGTAATGACAGGCATATTGTGCGTATGGCAGTGACGGATCGCTCAGCCACATCACGAACCATAGCATAGCACATTCAGTCTGTACCGCATCATCCAGTGTCTGCGCGTACCATTCGACGCCGTTTACAGCAGAGTGGTCTGTCCGCAAGACGTCCATTGCTTCATCTACCCTTGACGCAGAACCACAGACGTTTCCGCCGCCAATGGTGCGATGAAAGAAGGATGTGGACGGCAGAATGGAATGAAATTGTCTTTACTGACGAGTCACGCTTCTGTCTGCAACACCACGATGGTCGGATTCGAGTCTGGAGACACCGTGGAGAGAGGATGCTGAACAGCTGCGTTATGCACCGCCACACTGGTCCTGCACCGGGTATTATGGTATGGGGCGGTATTGGATATCACTCTCGCACTCCTCTAGTACGCATTGCCGGTACTTTAAATAGCCAGCGCTACATTTCCGAGGTGTTGGAGCCAGTTGTCCTTCCTTTTCTTCAGGGCTTGCCCACAGCCATATTTCAACAGGATAATGCGCGACCACACGTGGCACGCATTGTTCAAGGGTTCTTCGTCAATCGCCAGATTGAATTGCTTACCTGGCCAGCTCGCTCTCCGGATCTTTCGCCGATAGAAAACATGTGGTCCATAGTTGCTCAACGATTGACCCAGAATACATCCCCAGCTGTCACACCAGATCAACTTTGGCAACGTGCGGAAGCTGCTTGGTCTGCTGTACCCCAAGAACACATCCAAAGTCTCTTTGAATCAATGCCGAGGCGTGTGGCAGCGGTGATCTCCAACAATGGCGGCTACTCTGGCTACTGATTTTGGCAGGAACCACACTTCACAGAAGTCTATAAATTTAATCATTTGATACTTGGTCAACATGTTATCTATAAAATAAATTTTGTTGTGATATCTCTTGTCTTTCTTGGTGTTGCAATTTGGGTGGCCAGCAGTGTAGTTTGGATCTAAAAGATTCATCAGTCAGTTAAACCAAATCTAAAAATTTTGAAAAATAATGACAAATAACTTTACACGCAATACACAATTTGTATTTTACTTTCCTTTACAAGAAACAGGTTATAGTAATGAAATAGTACAGATCAAAAGCATTAATCAACGAGTTCAACCAAATCTACGAATCTTGAAAAAAAATTATGACAAATAATTTCCACGTAATCCACAATTTGTATTTCACTTTTCATTGTAAGGAATAGGCTACAGTTGTAATGAAATAGGACAGATCAAAAACGTTAATCAACGAGTTCGGCCAAACGCACGAATCTTGAAATGTAATGACACCTAGTGTCTAGTGTATATTATAAGTCTCTACTACACTTTCAAGTATATGGACAATAACGTTAAAACTTAACCAAAGAGGCTGCTAGCATCAAATAGACACATTTTATTTAAATGAGCTAATCCTTAAAAATCATTAACCCTTCTAAAGGTTGTCTCTACGAGGTATCTCGTCATTAGCAGAACTGGCCAGATCTTGTTGGACGAGATATCTCGTCATTACAAGAAAATATGATCACGATCATCAGAAAAAAACTGACCAGGTCTTGATCTCTTCATCAAAAATCGGCAATATCTTGATAACATGATATCTTATCATTATCAAAATTGGTCAGATCTTGATGGAAGAGATACTCGTCGAAACCGCTTGGAGGGTTAAAACGAGTATATAAACACATAATGGAATAAGTGGCCTTAAAAAATGATGAAAGTTGCCTTAAAAACTCAGTTCTACGAGGAAATGTGGAACTCTATTATGTAACATGTTTTCTTTTTCATTCCACGCTCTTCTCGGATAATTCTATTATGAAATCACATAAAACATATTGCATGTGAATACTTGTTGTCTATGCTTAACGTTTATAAGCATTTCCCAATTGTATTCATTTAATGGCAATTCATAACAATGAAACAACAAATACTCAGAACTTAACCATTCCTATTGCAGCAACATATCATTGGGGATTTATCACTGTGACCAGACAATGCAAATGGGTATTATTGAAGTCAAGGATGATTTACGTTTGCTTGTCTGACACAAATAAAAGATATGCCCTAATAAGGAATATGCCAGTAGTGGGAAAGAAAGGAGCATAAATCTTTAGTAATTTCCAGTAAAAGGATTATTAGTATGAATTAAATGATTAATTTTTACGAGTGAATAAATAGAATTCATCTAGAGTTTATTACAAACTCCAGAAAAAATTTCGCAGTTGAATTATAAAAACTTAATTATTTTTAAAAGCATGGATTGAAGTCATTTACTGATTTTTTTGTAAATATGAAAAAGGTGAAAATGGCTGGTATTTAAGAAACATATTTCACCCAATATATTTACTTGATGAACTCCAAGTTCAGGAATCCACTATGGTTAATCCCCCACGGGGGCACATATTCTTTAGGTGTGCGCAGGCTTCACGAACCCGAGGTACCCTAGTGATCTATTCTTTTCTCATGGGGTTTACTGCATCTGGAAAACATGGGGTTCTCGACCACAGGATGCCCAAGAGATCTTCCTCTTCTTTCTTTTCACAATTACTCGATATTGTCTGTTTTGTGTTTGGCACAGCTTGTCCAAATATCGCCATAAAACCCAAAACCTTCCAACCGTTATGATAAATCAGAATTAGCAAATGCGGTCAGATAAATTAATGGTTGGGTTGGGTTTATGGCGCAAGAGCCATACTTAGCCAAATTGCTCCAATCAACGTCAAGTAAATGGACATACGCGCGAAAGGAAAATTTTACTGACACAGTAGCTCTCTACTGTGCCAGTAAAACTTTCCCAGGGAGTAATCAAACCAGCTCCGCCTACAACTTATAAATGAATAACATCAGATTACTCAAATTTTATTAATCTATTTAATATCATTGCTGGTTGATTTTATTGGGTCTTAAATTTTTATTTTAGCATGGAACTCAGTCCCATTTCAAAGTAATACATTTTAGGTGATAGCTAGTTCTTGAATTAACGTCGCACTGGAGTAGCACAACGGGCTAGTGTCGAAGTCCGGGATCAATCCTGAAAGGAAAGACCCGAGGACAACACCTCGTCATTTTGAACCACAGTCAGATGACGAGGTGAGCTGGCACCCCACTCTCCAAACTTCCACACCACGCCAACGTGAGGACATTTGAGGTCACGACAGATATAACGTGCAGCAGCTCCCCTTGTACACGGAGGTCTTTGGTTGGATTCGAACTCGCAACCCTCTGGTTGCTAATCCGTTACTCTTCCAACCGGACTACCGTGGCCTATATACACATTTTAAATAAATAAAATTCACTAAGCTTTCCTAAATCTTCTGTTAGATTTTGAAAGGAAAAGCGATTTTTAGCATTTACTTACATATTTAGTATGGGTGACAGGCGTGCAATGCGTCATCAAAAGTTAAATACTAAATATAAGTATATACATACATATATATTGGTATCGCGGGAGAATCATGGAGATGGATTGATATGGTGAAGGGTCAAATATGAATAGATGGGAAGCTCAAGAGAGCGGCACTCACCGATTGGTCCTGGCATTGGAGGCTGGGATGGGCGCTGATTCAATGAACCTTTAAATTTTTTTCACAGTGGTTTAAATACTACTAGTTTTAGGTCAAAAAATAAAAATTATAAGCATATTGATTGCATTATAATTCTTTCAAACAGATTGCAGTGTGCCAATGTATTCGTATCATCGCAAAACTACAATTTGGTATCTGCGAAAAATGTCAGTTAATAAGTGCTCTAAGCCGTTGATTTATCATATTTTTGTTATAAAAAGTGTAAATCTATGCATTAAATTATTTAAAAGTAGGTAATTATGCAGGCACTATAGTTAAATTGAGATCGAATATCGTCTGAGAGGTAACTTATTGACTGACAAAAATATTCTTTATTATATAGCATTTTAAGGGCTATCAGCTTGTAGGTGATAAAATAAAAATTATAAGCATTTTGATGGTGATATTGAACATATCACAATATGACAATGTAGTTCTCATCATGGAAATAAGCATTTAGTGTCTCCGAAAAAATGTCAGTCAATGGGTTTCTGTTAAGTCGACGATATCATTCGTTCATTCGTTTGTTCATAGTTTCCTAAACCATCTCCTTCGAACCAAGGTTTAGGGAAAGGAAAATAACGCGTTCATAAGTCAGTGTTTTATTATATACGAGGTCTGTCCCGAAAGTATCCAGCCAATGCTAATATAAGGAGAATGGTTTGGGCGGCATTGGTGTAACTTCGCAGCCAAAGAGAGGGGATATCAATGCACATTGCACGTGTGTGCAGTCACTAATCCATTAGACTAAACCGTCGGATGCTACCACAGACGTGAAATATAAGACTGAGCATTGCTATTGAGAAGAGCTTCAAAACGTGTGACCAATATGTTGACTAGTAGTCACGCGACTGCTCTGTGAAAAATTGATTTGGTATCTAATCGCCTCATTTGGCGATGTAACATCTTATGTCAAGGTACGTGGGTGAATTCACATTTCTATCGAGTGTCGGCAAAAGTGGTGAAATCGCCAAAAGTCTACTACTATCAGATGATCAATCAATGGATGGGCGTCTTCCCTACCCTTAGGCTAATTAGATTATGACTGTTAGGTTCCACATAGCAGAAGAAAGCGGTCTAAGAGTCACGTTACTATTAGTTTTGGTCACATGATCCTGGGCACATAAAAAGGTTATCATTGCTCACTCTACTTTTATATTTTCTATATGGGTGTTAGACGCCTTTGAGTGAGCGTATGCTCTGTGAGACTTTCTCATTCACAATAGCCGAGCATGTAGAACAGCGAATTTTCACCGAGTTTTGCATTAAACTTGAAAACTCGTCCTCAAACTATTCAGATGATTTAGAAGTCTTAATAATGCATAGTTCTTCCCACCCGAAAAAATCGCAGCAACGTCAAGACCATGTTGACTGTGTTTTTTTATTATGAAGGTGCACGGCAACTCACTAGTACTCTCCTCCAGGTCAAACAATTAATAAGGAGTACTATCTCGATGTTCTTCGCCAGCTGAGAGATGGAGTACTATGAAAGCGGCCGCATCTGTGGGCAATCGTTGATTGGCAGGTTCACCAGGACAATGCGCCTGCCAATTCATCACGCCTCGAGCAGGGTATTTTGACAAGACATCAAATCACGCAGGTTGCTCAGCTCCCCTAAAGCCCAGATTTCGTACCCTGTAACTTCTAGATTTTTCCAAAACTGAAGTCGCCTCTGAAAGGGAAGAGATTTGAGACCTTGGGTGTGATTCAAGAGAAAGCGACGAGGGAGTTGATTGCGATTTCAACATAAGACTTGCAGCGTGTTTTGAAAAGTGGAAGATACTCTGAAAGGTCCCAAGGTGCCTATTTTGGAAGAAACTAGGCACAAAAATTCCTAAGTAAAATGTATTTTGTTTCATATTACGTGGTTGGATATTGTCTATACTAGTTATACTACTATACTAGTCAAGATATTATAGTTTCAATACAGACCCCGTACAGCAGTGGTTTCCAAAATGTGGCCACTGTTCCTTGGGGCATGGTGATTGGCTTTAAACCTCCTCCCAAGATACCTCATCCATCAAGATCTGACCAATTTTACAAATGACGAGATATCTCGTCATTAAGATATTGTCAATTTCTTTGATAATGACGAAATAAAGATCTGGTCAGTTTTCTTCTAATGACGAGATATCTCGTCCATAAAGATCTGGCCAGTTTTGCTAATACAACATACCTCGTCGAAACAACCACTAGAAGAGTTAAGTTACCACGAGACATTCCAATATCTTCACTGAAATGACATTTATCTGACCACCAATGCGTTGATGTAATGATAAGAAGGATGTCTTAATGGACGCTGTACTGACGACTACCTAACTGAATAGACTGAACATAAAATTTGGCATAATGGAACCGGCTTTTGGATATCAGGTATAAGATAAATATCCGCTGTTAAATGTTAAAACTCTGCAAATCTTAATCCTGCTGGTGGTTGTCTAGGCGAGGTATCTTATTCTTAATAAAACTGTCCCACATCTTGATCAACGAGATATCTTGTCATTAGAAAAACTGACCAGATCTTAGGTCAGATCTTGATGGGCGAGATATTTCGTCGAAACTATTTGGAGGGGTAATCGTCTATTAATAAATTACGACGTCATATTTGTGCGAAGTTGGTTTTTTCTGTGGCTGCTGTGATAAAAAGAAGGTATTGTGCCAAAGTGAACGCGGAACAGGATGAGAGTAGCTGTGTCCAGTTTAATTCCAAGATTTGAGAGAAGATGTGTAGTTGAACAATCGTCTTACCCTCCCCACTCTCTCTAATTATGATTTATTTATTCAATCATATAATTGCTCAAAATATGTAGTTATTTAATATTTTTTCAAATAAATTGTTTGTGAATTCAAATAAGTGTTTCATTTATTTTTTAACTGAGCTAACCTAACCACATCAACCGAGAACTGCAACTGCCAAACCTATATTCTAACATTTGGAAAAATCCTGATGTATTCAATCTGTAAGGTCTTCTGATTTCCTATAACAATAATACTCCACGCAGTGATGCATTCAGCTCTTACAAATCTAGGTACTTTGGGTCATAAGTGAAATACCAGTTCTAGCCTCCAACACAAAAAAGAAAAAAGGGTAAAAGTTGTCCTAGATTTATCCAACCTATTACGATGGTTGACTCCAAATAAGAGCTAACACACACACACATTCAGAGTTCTGTCTTTTCTATTAGGATCTTTCTCCTGGGACTAACCAACGTAACTAAGAATACTCGTCTCATGTTTATCTCAAGTGACATTGATGTCCATGTGACCAGAAAATACACTTTCATTGGAGAACGAGACTATTTTTTATCCTTCCTATAAACATACGAATTACTAAGCCAAATACATCTAACATTTATCTCAAAAGGAAAAAATGCGGTCAGATCAGTTGATACTGTTGGTAAAAGCTTTACTTTTAATATAATGAGGTTAAGATAGGGGGTTCGATAGAGTGACATTTTTATTTTGTTTAAAATTCTACTCGTGACTATGTAATTTTTACCTATGATTTTCATTAACCCTCCAAGTGGTTTTGACGAGGTATCTCGTCCATCAAGATCTGGAACATTTCACCAATGACGAGATATTTCATCAAGATATTGGCAATTTTTTATGACGAGATCAAGAACTGGTCAGTTTTTCCTAATGACGAGATATCTCATCCATCAATATTTGGTAAGTTTTGCTAATGACGAGATACCTCGTCGAGACAATCACTAGAAGCGTTAAGGCTGGTAAGTACATTTTCAGAAGAAAATATTAAAAAATATTTTTGTATTGAATTTTACTAAAAACAAAAGAAATAATGTGTTTGACAGTTCTCATTTCGTTGCCTTATTAAATATTAACTATTATGGCTTGTTAACACTCCAAGAATATTATCTTATGCATAGAAGCTTGCCTTAGCTTGGCAGCATTACTGCCAGTTGAAGTGATAAGGATCAATATTATTTAAGTCTTCCTTATTAGTATTATTAAGTATTCCTTAATAAAAAAATTAATATTTTTGTATGAAATGTTAACATAAAGAAATGATCGTTTTGTCAGTGCACGTTTTCTTTTCTACTAGTTTGATAATTAAGTTATTCCCAGAAAATAAGTTTTCCTTTTATTACCCCTTCTTAAACTCTTATCACTTCAAGAATATTATGGCATATATAGAAAGCCGATTTGGGCTTGATAGCATTACTACCAGTTGGTGTGATAAGGATTAATATTGTTTGAATCTTCCTTATTGGTATAACTGCATTAAGTATTCCCAAAGTAAAAGGTAAAAGTATTTTTATACGAAGTTCTAAAATATATGAATGCTGACTTTTATTGTATATGTTTTTGCTGCTAGTCTGATAAATATTAGCTGATCAAATCAAACGTTCGAAAATATACTTAGTTTCCTAAAAATTAATTCATGGTTCTTCAGAATATTAATTCCTTTATTTCCAAAACATATCACATTGTAAAGCTGTTGAAAATCATTTTGGCATACTAATTTGCTCAAACTTGAAAGCTTTTTCCTATAGCAGTAAATCTTTTTAAACAAAATTCAAAGTCTGATTTGTCACTCTGTAGTCATTTTGTGCATAACATTCTGACAAAGAATCCACTGTTTGTGAGAAATTAGAAGATGCATTTAAAAACAGAAAAATGTAGAGAAAAACTTCCATACCACGCAATTTTGAACCATAGTCAGATGAGTATCGTCCTATAAAAACAAAACGTGGAATTTTATTTAAATATTTTATATCTTTACTGAACTAGCAGAATAAGTTCTATTTCTGTTAGTTTTATTCAAAATAGAGCCTAGTGGGATCCCCATATTTATATATCCTTTTGGTGTTTATTCCTCTTTTTTGTTGTGTTGCTTCAGTGCGAAGTAAATTTTCAACTACTAACCAATCCTCTTTTCTTTTACCTCTTTACAATCCTTTGAGTTTTTGTTGACAGTATATTTCCATAACTCGCAAACATTTTTGTGTAAAACAACGCAAATATAAACTTGTTTTGGCGCATTTTTGGCTAATTTTCAGTATTATGCAACTTTAATAAGGCGTGTGAGAGTATTGTCTTATAAAAACAAAACGGTAGAATTTTATTAAAATATTTTATATATTTACTGAACTAACAGAATAAGTTCGATTATTATTATTCAAAATCAAGCTTGTAAGCATATTTATACATCCTCTTAGTGTTTATTCCTTTTTCAATCCTTTCAGTTTTTGTTGCCAGTATAGTTTCATAACTTGCAAAGCATTTATGGATTTAAAAATGTAAGCGACATAAATATGTTTTACATATCGAGTAACTTTACCACCATCTCTACATATTTGATCCTGAAAGCATAATTTTCTTTCTCTCTGTCCTAAATATATCCGCGCTTGTTGAATAAGTGGACAAAACTTTCAGTTGCATGTTGGTTTTTAAAAAGTTTATCTTTAGCTCTGACATACCGTTGGAATTTTTAACCTCCTTTCTGGCATGTAAAAGTTCCATGAATACAAAATGCGAAACTTGGGTTTCTACATCATTAAATTCAAAATGCTTTTTATGAGTAAAACTGTACTTTCCCACATCGTGGGCCACAACGAATGAACACCAAAATGCCTAATTACTTTCAAAGAAGTTATGTACAGCTACGGAGGAAAATTGAACCACCCCTCTATGTTTTTCCGCCTCACATAAAGCAGATTCAAAGATACCGTTCAATAGGATACATTCGAATTTGCTTTACTGTGCACTATGCGCGTATTAACTCTGAGGTGTTCATACGCATAATTCTACTTTGAAAACCTGCCGTCTTCTCAGCATGACTTCCTGACCAGCTTTGACCAAAAGAATCTTACCAAAGGATTCTATTCTAAGGAAAGAACCGACGTAATCGTTCCAAATGATTCTAATCTGAGGAAAGGATCAATAGAATAGTTCAAAAGGCTGAAAGAATTCATGAATTCTTTCAACCAATAGATGTGGTTATTTATTAATTATGCGTGTTGTCGGGTGAAAGCAATATTTCACTACTCGGAAATCTCTTGATGCTCAGGGGGTTAATCTTCTAAGTGGCTTCGACGAGATGTCTCATCCATCACGATCTGACCAATTCCGCTAATGACGAGATATCTCGTCCATCAAGGTCTGACCACTTTCGCTAATGACGAGATATCTCGTCATCATGCTATTGCCAATTTTTTTATGACGAGATCAGGATCTGGTCTGTTTTCTATTAATGACGAGATATCTTGTACATCAAGATCTGGTCAGTTATAATGACGAGACACATCTTGGTTGGTTGATTGGTTTGAGGGTTTTATGGCGCATGGGCTATATTTGGCCATGCTGCGCCAGACACAAGACATACAACATCAAGTAATAGACACACACACAATGAAAGTTTTAATGACACAGAAGAGAGAAATACACCCAGGGAGGAATGCACCTGACAGGAATCAAACCTACGCAGCCTACAACTCGAAGGTTGATAGCGCACTGAGCCACGACGTCCCCGAGACACCTCTTGGAGACAACCGCAGGGAGGTTTAACACTCCGAGGGGTTCACACTCATATATCCGTTTTGTAACCTCTGCAGTCTTTCATGAATGACTTCTAACCCGGGTTGACTTCTTGATCAGTAGAATCTTTCCTGGGATTCTTTTAACCTATCGATGTGGTTATATAGTTATTATTTGTGTATGTTGTTGGAAAAACCAATACAAACTACTCGGAAATCTCGTGACCCTCAGAGGGTTAAGAAGAATGGTCGGATTTGAACGAATTCGGATAGAAATAAATAGTGCAAAATGTTGAATGCAGCATGAAAGGAACACCTTAAAGTGTGATACAAGACTTTTTTTGAAGATAATTTATCAATTTGTGTATAATTAATGTTCGATACCGTAAATCCCTCGTCGCCCAGTGAATGCAGATGTTATCGAGACGAAAAGACGCCTACCTGCTAGAGACACCGACGCGTGACTCCTCCATTAATGGCGGAGCTACCCACCAAATAAGTGAAAACAGAACTAAAACACAACTAACGATTGAATGACATAGACGGTGCAGCAGACGTCTGCAAAGGTGTACACTAACTTTAATTATTCGGGCATAATACGGCCCAAAACCCTGTCAACCCATCTCATTCTTAATTTAAATTCATGTCTTAAAATCATGTTACAGAATTATGGTCAGCATGCCCCGCATTAATGTCTCGATTATTTCAAAATAATCGATTAATTGCTATTGATATTAAGTGAACTGAAACTTTAATTCAATACTTTATATTTATTATTGGACATTCTTTTTCTGTGAAAATAATTTTTTTTCTCTCATTAGATTAAATATCCAAATTTAAGAACATTTACAGTATTTAACCCATTTAATGTCACAAGATTTCCTGGTAGTGTAATATTACGTTTACCCCACAGCGCACATGACTAAATATCCGCATATATTGTTTGAGAGAATCCTGGTAAGTATTCTATTGGTCAAGAAGGTCAAAACTGGTTAAAAGTCGGGCATGGAAAATTGCAGGTTTAAGAACGGTTATAACCCCTGAAAGGGGGTTAATCCTCCTGGTGGTTGTCTCGACGACTTATCTCGTCATTAGCAAAACTGATCAGATCTTATCATTAGCAAAACTGACCAGATCTCGTCATCATGAAAAATTGGCAATATCTTTGTGACGAGATAACTCGTTATTATCAAAATTAGTCATTATTTATGAGAGAATCCTGGTAAGTATTCTATTGGTCAAGAAGGTCAAAACTGGTTAAAAGTCGGACATGGAAAATTGCAGGTTTAAGAACGGTTATAACCCCTGAAAGGGGGTTAATCCCCCTTTCAGGGTTATAACCTGGACGATATATCTCTACTTGGAGGATTCAAATTGTATACAAGACTCCCATCAACATCAAATTTCATATTTTAAAAGGATTATGGGATATAAGTCTGATCTCCAATTTTAACAAATCCAAAATCTACATTTTCAAGGATCCATTTAATAGTTACGAAAATTGTTGCTATGAAAGTACATAAGCGCTTAATTTAAAGTATAGGACATTCTACTAAGCTTTATAACCTATCCCAAACCTAAATGGAAATCAGAGTTCTATGAATACGGGAAATTGAAATACAAAAACCCATTCACGAGAAACTAACAAGAATAGGAAAGCCTCAAGACGTGAGCAACAACGAAACATAAGTGCATTTGCTTTTTAACTTGTTCTATGGCGATAAAAAGCGAAAGCTCAAGATGACTTAGATATTCGTATGAACAAGAATTGTTGCAAGAGGCGTACGGTTAAGAGGCACAACAATTGTCGAACATCTGCTGTCAAAACATCTGCTTAAGTGACACTTCTTAAAAGAGAGGGAAAGAAATTGATTCTAGAAAAAGAGCACAAAAGAAAACAGATTCGTTTATTTTATGACATGAAAATGGCTCAAAGGCAAGAGAAGGAGAGAATTTATTTCTCCAGCCCAGTCTTCCATTGTTCAAGGGGAAAAAATAAATCATTCTCCTACATTAACGAAATGTGTTATAAATAATAAAAAAAATTATTTAAACGATGAATTAACAAGTCTAATAGGTTAATTAATAAAATTATAACTGTCCAAAAAAGTGTAAAAGTGTGGTACCACCAGTCTTATATAGTTCAAGCAAAAACTAAAAAATCCTTCTCCTTCCACATGAAAGAAAAACTGTTTTAAATAATATAACAAATTATTTAAAAGACGAATCGACAAATTTGATAGGATATTTAATAAATTGTAACTGTCCAAAAAGTTTGATTAAAAACACTTGTCAAAATTCCATCTGTATCTAAAGGATATAGATGTAAATTGGACGTTGTTTTTGAAAAATCGTATAAGAAAATAATAGAAATTCAAATAAAGTTCATTGATAAACTTAAAAGTTTTAAACTCTTAATATCCTTTTCTTACCTTTGTGTGTTCACAATTAGATCCGTATATATATATATATATATAGAGTGAAACTCATGCAACAATTACATACATTCTAAGCACTCGACAGGGCCGCGGTGGCCCGGTTGGAAGAGTAACGAACTAGCAACCGAAGGGTTGCGAGTTCGAATCCAGCCAAACACCGTCGTGTACAAAGGGGGCTGGTGCATGTTAAATCTGTCGTGGCCTCAAATGTCCTCACGTTGGCGTGGTGTGGAAGTTTGGAGAGTGGGGTGCCAGCTCAGGTGTTGCCTCGTCATCTGACCGTGGTTCAAAATTACGTGGTGTTGTCCTCGGATCTTTCCCTTTGGGATTGATCCCGGACCGTCACCAATAGCCCATTGTGTTGCTCCAGTGTGACGTTAATTGAAATACCCAATACCTAAGCACTCGACTCAATCATAATTTTAACCCTTGATTGAAATCGAGATTTCGAGTACTGTAGTATTGCTGTTTTTACCTTTAGAAGGATTCTATTGCACCTTCCTTTGAATCCTTTGGGAAGATTTTATTGTTCCTTTCCTTTTAATAGAATCCTTGGAAAGATTCAATTTCTCATTTCCTTCGATTCTATTGGTTAAGAAGGTCGAAATAGGTTAGAAGTCATGCAGAGAAGACCATTGCTTCAGAATATTCCCGGGTTCATCTGCATCATTAAAAAATATCTCATTTCTCTTTCACAGGTCTTAAGTGTTTCGAAAAAACGTCTTTTTCCCAAGTTTCTTTTGTTTCTTTCATTTAAAATCCTATTTCATGTTTCTTCTTCTAACTGTACCATTTGCTTCTTTTCCACTTTTAACCAGATCTATATTCTCTAGTGAAATCAAAACTGTTGCGAATTGACTGAATCTGAACGCAAGTCGATTCGCTTTCGTAGATAAATGAATTCCATGCAGCCGTTTAACCCTCTGAGGGGTTCACACGTATAATTCACCTTGCAATCTGCAGTCTTCCCTGTAGGACTTCTAACCAATGTTTCATTTCTTAACCAATAGAGAGAGACAATCGTTCCAAATAATTCTACTATCAGGAAACGAGATGTAGAATTCCAAAGGACTGTTTTCTAGAGTAGGCAAATAGAATCGTTCCGAAGATTCTACTCCAAGGAAAGGACCAATAAAATCTTTCTAAAGGATAGAAAGAATCCATGGATTCTTTCACCTCATAGATGTGGTTACTTAGTCGTTAAGTGTGTTGTGGGGTAAAATCAACACTAAACTTCTCGAAAATCTTATGCAGCTTAGAGGGTTAAATGGTGCCCAATGGCGATAGGTAACTCTTCAATAGCAGAAACTGTTGAGGATTGCTGGAACATGGATTTAAGTAGATTCACTTTCGGCAACTCTAGACCAGATTATATCGAATGACAAAAAGAATGCACTTCGGTAAAGTTTTACGAAAATTAAAACAATTATCAGTGGTAAGTTTTATTTAATTAATTATAGTAAATTTAATTATGGTAAATTTTTACGGAAAATAAAACAAATATCAATACATCAACTTTGCTAAATAAGTGCGTCATTTTAGTCAGATTGTAGGTTTGCAGTCTCTCCCAAGTATCTGGGAGAGATGGTGCACTAGGCCATTTCATAACGTAAATGCCATGAAGAATGATATTACATAATTTACTTCTAATTACCTTTCCAGGACTACAAATGTGTCATCTTTTATAACTATAGGAGCGTCAGATTTACTGATTTTTATATCAATGTCTTGCACACAAAATTTCGAATTGATTTGTTTGCTCCGATTTTTATTTATATCTAGTCAATTTATTTATTTTCTGAGTAATAGGTCTTGGTCTAATTAGTCTTTGAGTAGCAAACCAAACCTAAACATTCTATTAATTTCTTGGTATCCAACTTAAAAGCTCTTAACCAATAAGCAAACAGTGTTCTTGAAACTGTTTTCATTATGCTTAGTATATCATCCTATATTTTTAAATTAAGTGAATAAATCATTGATGTATTTTGATGCATCTGTAGAGATTGATAGATTCACATTCGGTAACAGTCGTAATTCCCTATTGTGTCTAATGACAAGAGCACTATGGTAAATTTTTACGGAAAATAAAACAAATATCAGTATGTCAACTTTCCCAGACAATAAGTGCGTCGTCTTAGTCAGACTTTAGGTTTGCCATCTACCCCAAATGTCAGGGAGAGATGGTGCACAAGGCCATTTCATAAAGTAAATGCCAATGAAAAGATATCACATAATTTACTTCTAAACATTCCTAACTGTCCCTCTCATAAAGTCTATCTTATAACCAAATATTAGAATTCTAATTGAGGGATTGAGAACTAAAGTGGTTCGTGTAAAAGATTAGCGATAGTTGAAAGCTAAGTGTATTTCACTAAGGTTTCCCACATTGAGTTCAGTTATTAGTAAGGTTTTATAAAGCATGGAATTTTCTTACGGTGAACCAGTTCAGGGTTCTCAGCCACTCAATTTTAATAGCTACTTCACAATTCAAAACAATGTAATTAAAATTTGTTCGCGTGAAAATTTGTATTGTGTTGTAACAGTGTTCTTGTAGAAGTGCGATGTCTAGTGGACATGTTGCACTGGGTAGAAAGTAACTTCGACGAGATATCTCGTCCATCAAGGTCTGGTCAGTTTTTCTATTGACGAGATACATCGGCGAGACAACCACCAGGAGGGCTAAAAAACATTGACTGTCTAAAGTCAGTCATTGAACCTAATGACTACCGATTATGCCAATGGAGTAAGAAAACTTTCATCCTATAACCTCACATACAGAGAGGGCACATTCTCTGAATCGTAAAACAGCGTAAGCAATTCAAATTTTAATATCCATTTCTGCCAGGCATATGGTAATAAAAGTAAGTTTCATGCTGCTCTAAACTTTACACTGAGTTTCCTCTTCGCATTGTAAAGATTTTCAAAACACCTTCGGAGGCGCTATTGACATTCTTAATTGGATAGTAAATCTCCCTTTACAACTTCACGTCACTCTTCTGTAGTAATGAAAATTCATTTTTGAATTGCTTGTGAACTCCTTAGATGATTTAAATTCGTTTGAGTGAATATCGAGAGAATGAACACGGCTCTGACTTTTCATTAACATATTAGCGTAATATATTATTTATATTAGTTTAATATGTTAATAGAGAATATATTAATGTAATATATAAATAATATAATACGCTAATATGTTCCCTAGAATTAAGATAAGGAAAATTCTTATTTATGATTATTCTTTGTCAACTTTATATAAATGTTTCTAAATTATTACTAATTTGTATCATGCTTAATTGATTCATTTTTAATTTGATTGATTTTTGAATTACTTGTGAACTCTTTATATTATTTGTTCAATTGATATAAATGTTTCCTAATATTAGATAATTTTATTGCTTTTTGAATTATTTGTGAACTCTATATTATTCATTTGTCCCATTGATATAAATTTTTCCAAAGTATATAATAATTTGATTGATTTTTGAATTATATGTGAACTCCTTATATTATTCTTTGTCTAGTTGATATAAATGTTTCCTAAGTATTTAATAATTTGATTGATTTTTGGATTTTTTGTGAACTCCCTAAATGAGTTGAATTTGTCTGAGTGAATACCGAGGTAGGGTATGTATTTTTAATTAACGACACACTAGAGCAACACAACGGGCTATTGGTGACGGTCTGGGATCAATCCCAAAGAGAAAGATCCGAGAGTGAATACCGAGAGAATGAGCACATAGGTAGGTAGTTGAATTTACGTCGCACTAGAGCAACACAACGGGTTATTGGGAATGAGCACGAGGGGTTCTATCTTTTCCCATTTAAATAACATATTATATTAATATGTTCCCTAGAACTACGAGTAAGACAATGACAATTTTCATTTATGACTATTCTCTGTCTAATTGATAAAAATGTTTATTTAATAGTTTTATTGATAAAGTAAGTAAAAAGCGAATAACAATTCTTGATGACAAACTTAAGGTGGAATGTTAAGTTAAGAATGCATGCTGAATAATAGATTGGTTTAAATTACTTATTCTCTATTATATCAATGCCTTGCCCATAAAAGTTTGAAGATGTATTTGCTCCTCTTTTTGTTTAAATCTAGTCATTTTATGTACAGCATTTTTAGCCATAGTACCTGATCTAATTAGCCCATATGTGACAAACATGTTCGTAGAGACGAACTAAATCAAACCTAATCATTTTATAAATTTCTGCATACCTTATGTTAATCAAAGTTCGAGATTAGTAACTCATGAATCTCGCCCTAGCCATTGTAATCCATTCACCTAATCAACAGTTAATTGAACTATCTTTTTGATCCAGTCATTGACAAATATCAGATACACCCACAGAATGTTTCCAAATTATGTGGCCAAATTGCAAAGGTGGTAGAGGGACCCAAAATAAATACTTTTGCCAAAAAATGTGTGTCCGGAAATGCCGCGTTTAGGGATAGAGGGAGCTGTTTAGGTCAGTAGAAAACATCGTTTCTGTGGTGTAAGGCGTCATTCCCCTCACGGATTTTCAACGGCAAGCTCCGAATTCGTGTAGCAATGTATGCTAATGTAAATAAAAAATATACTATAAGGAGAGCACCAGTAGAATATTTTTAAAGGTTCAAAGAATCCATGGTTTCCTTAGTAAGATGTGATTATTTAGCCATTAAGTGTGTTGTGGGGTAAAAACAACACTAGACTACACGGAAATCTCGCAATGCTCAGAAGGTCAAAACATCCGCGTGGCGCTTCCGAACATCCCTGTGCAAGTGTGTTGTGGGAAGAATTTTAAAAACAATTATATAGTGTACAGAATAAATTGTGCATAAGAAATAATCCTCATAATCTATATCAGCTATTTTCAACTGGAATGCCGTAGCACATTGGTTTGTCTCAAGAATGGCACTGCTGTGCCATTCTAAATCAAAATCGTTAAAATTTTGTAACATTTATTTCATTTAAACGGTTTAGCTTTGAGCTTTTGACAAGTGGGTTCTCAAATAATTTCAAGTAAAACCCGTATAATTTTCAGCATTATTTTTATATTAGTTGGTTGTTTGGGTTTTATGGTGCAACGATCATATTTACACAAGTGACGCCAAATACAAGACAAAGTCAGGTAATGGACTTATACACACTAGGAAAGCTGACACCCAGGTTAAGTTACAGGAATAGAACCTAATTTATAATTGCAAAGTATCATAAATAAATTGTGTGTGTGTTTCAAAAAGATTTTTTAAAGCTAATTTGAATCATAAAAGGTAGGTAATGACTATTATGTTATTGTAAATCAATTAAAAGTATACCTTTTTAGTCAGATGGCTAATATATGTTTTTGTGGTGTGCTGCAGAATTTTAGTAAATAGTTTATGAGTGTCATGAGATGAAAAAGTTGAAAACCACTTATCTATATTAGAACAATTTAAACCATATTTATGAAAGATGAATTGTTTACAAAATATGTGTTTAAGTTTCATTCTGAGATCACCAAGATGGCTGGAAAACAACCTGTTTTCTTTATAACGCGCGCGCACATGATTAAAATGAGTTTCAACTTATAGTTAATCCAAGACGCATTCAGCACAGCAACCTCAGTAATTCTAAAAGCGTAGTCGCTAATTCCCGACAACTTTAACTTAAGCAAATCTTGTCAACTTTACGGCTTTTAACTTATGATTTGTGACATAGAGTTAATTCAGAACGCAATGAAGTATACTAGGTCATTCCATTTCAAGTAGCTTACCAATCACGTTAATTAGGAAGGCATTTAACGAAACCAGGTTCAGTGTATTAAATCATTTTGAAAACTGGGACTTTGCAGGTTTATCCTGTGATGTGTAAAAATTAGAAAGTTTCTAGTAAATTAAATATCCCTCTTATATGATATGAAAATTTACCGTTTTCGTAGTGATTCAATGGTTCAGTAATGCTATATTGAGTTATGATTTATATAATTTTCTAATACGTAAAAAATACAAATAAGCCACTAACGCTGAGTAATGATTTCAAAAACCCATACACGAAATTATTCACTGGTAAATTACCTAGTTTCTAGTAAATTAAACCACTGTATTATTCAACATGGATATGAAAATTTGCCGCTTTTGAGGTTTCTTAATTGTTTAATGTCATATTGCACCACGATTTATATAATTTCCTATCATGTAAAAAATACAAATAAGCCCTCGGACTCATATTCTGTAGGTGTGAAGCTGCCTTAATGCAATTAATATTAGAAGGTAGGTAGGTAGTTGAATTTATGTCGCATTGTAGTAACACGTAGGGCTATTGGAGACAGCACGAGATCAATCCCGAAGGGAAAGATCCGAGGACAGTCCCTTGTATTTTGTGTACACAGTCAGAGGACAACGCTGAATTGGAACCCCACTCTCCAAACTTCCACACCAGGCCAACGTGAATTAGTATTAGAAAATTTTACAATCCGTTATTTCATAACTGTATGTTTTGTCTACCAAAAATTTGAAAGACGATATATATTTAGGTTTGATTCTAAACAATGAGATTAATATATATTAAAGCTATACATATTTCAACTCCTCTTAGATGATTATTCAATTTATAGCAAACCAAAAATAAATTTAAAATTCGTTTATTTTCTTTACATTACAATACTTGTTTATTGCTTTATGGGATTTTTCAAGAGATTGAATTCTCAACGAATTGTACCTTCCCTTTAGTCATGGATTATATTAGTCAAGAACGGCGAAACTGGCTATAAGCCATGTAGGGATGACTGCAGGTTGCAGAACAGATACATACGTGTGAAAACCTCAGAGGATTAAATTAAGTAGAAAATTAAGTAGAAAATATTATAAGCTGTGGATGAATGTTGAATAAATTTCTTCAAAAATCGCAAAAATTCACAAACCAATTTCAATCAAAAATCAATTTCAAAATTCATATACTCCTTCATCCCCATTTTTACCACATTCATAGGGAATTTTCGAAAAATTGCTTAATTGATCTATTTATTGATTGCTTAGATTAATTAAGTAAGATTTTAGCTCTTATAATCAAGAAAATGAGATTGCGATAGAAATGTGTATATATTTGAACATTTAAAAAAGACTTAATTCAATCCCCAAACAAAGCATGATACATTTCTTGCCAGAAGCCAGACATATACCAAAGTAGTGTTGGTTTAAAAACATGTTTTATTAAACGAACATTTCATTTACCATAATAGATTTTTCCCTAATTAATTTTATATATTTTCTATCAGTCGAAAGTTAAAACATCAATTTGATTGACTTCGTAAACGACAGCAAGGAATGATTTCGTAAGAATTGTATTTAACAATTTCAAAATTTAATTTGCTACACATCTATTTATTCCTATACTTCCTCAGATTAGATCGAATGGAAAAACTGTTTAAAAAGATTTCTTCAATTAGATATTCTTCCAGAAAAAGTTTTGCCCTATGTCGAGATAAAATAAATGTTTATCGTGATAAGCAAACAAAAAGGAAGTTTTCCGAACATCGAAGAAAAGGATTACTCTGGCGAATGCTGAGCGGATTTACTCTTCCAAATTCCAATGAGGGGATTAATTCGCTGCGTGTGCCAAAAGGCTACTATGTAAAATAGATGGCACGTATTTATGTTCATGAACGGTGGAAATAAACCTTACAGAAACAGTAAAATATCTATATGAAATTGTAAAATATCTGCATGAAATTGTAAAATATCTGTATGAAATTGTAAAATATCTTTAGAAAAGTAAAATTTCCTTCGAAATATTAAAATATCTATTTGAAATAATAAAACTTCTATAGAAACATCAGAATATCTATATGAAATTATAAAATTTCTATGGAAAGAGTAAAATATCTAAATATAAAATTTCAAGCACATTATTTTATCTCGACATAAGGCAAAACTTTTTTATTAAAAAGGTCTAATTGAAGAAATCCTTTTAAATATTTTTTCATGTGAGCTAAGTCTGAGGAAGTATAGGAATAAATATGTGTAATAAACTGCATTTTGAAATTGTTAAAAAAGGATTCTTACGAAATGTGTATGTCATTTACAAAGTTTGCCTTGCATGTCATTTACAAAGTTAATCAAACTGATGTTATGAAAAGTTACTCGCATTTATTTGAAAACTTTTTTAAATCAAAATCGCTTTTATTTTTGATCACTCAGTCCAGTATCTTATTAGGTTGGTTGAATTGTGTTTTATGGCGCAAGGGCCATATTTGGCCAAGCTGAGCCTAACACAAGATAGATAACGTCAAGCAAATGGGCACACACACAAGAGTTTTACTGACACATAAAAGAAGCCCAAAATCTACAATGTAAAATATATGGCTCATATTTATGTTCATGAAAGGCGGAAATAACCTTACACAAGCAGTACAATATCTGTATAAAATCGTAAAATATCTTTAGAAGCAGTAAAATTTCTTTAGAAATTTAAAATATCTATATGAAATAGTAAAATTTCTTTGGGAACGGTAAAATATATGAAAAATAAAATCTCTATAAAATATCTATATGAAATAATAAAATTTGTATGGAAACCGTAAAATATCTAAATAAAATTTCAAACGCCATGAGAGGTTATGAAAAGTTACTCGTATTTATTTGAAAGGAGTCTTTATAAATCAAAATCCTTTTTTATCACTCATTCGGGTATTTCATTAGGTTGGTTGGATTGTGTTTTATGGTGCAAAGGCCAAATTTGGTCAAGCTGGGTTCGCCTAACACAAGGTAGACAACGTCAAGCAAATGGACACACGCACAAGAAGAGTTTTACTGACATAGAAAAGAAAAATATTCCCAGGAAGGGGTCTGCACCTTTCACAGCTCATAGATCTTACAACTATTAGGAAACAAAAATAATGGAACTGACTATAATGCTTATCAAACTTATCTTAGAGCTTAACTATTTTTCAATAAATATATTGAAATTAATGTTAAGTAAAGGTCAGTTTAATGTTTGTTATATTTACACTGTGAACCACGAATATTAATATTTTGTTGGTTGGTTTGGTTTAGTTTTATGGCGGAAGTGTCATACTTGGCCAAGCTGTGCCAAACACTAGACAGACAGCGTCAAGCAAATGAGCACACACAAGGAGAGTTTTACGGTCACAGGAAAAATACACCCAGCGGAATCGAATCTGCGCCGTCAATAAAACAATGAAACTGACTACAATTGCTTAACAAATTTATCTTAGAGCTTAATTACTTTATAATAAATATAGGTTAATTAATGTTATGTTAAAAGGTTAACTAATGTTTTATTAAAAGGTCAATTAATGTTTTGTTAAAAGGTCAATTAATGTTTTGTTAAAAGGTCAATTAATGTTTTGTTAAAAGGTCAATTTAAAGTTTATTACATTTACACTGTGAACCACGGAGATTTGTAGTTGGTTTGGTTTTATGGTACAAGTGGCTATATATGGCGAAGCTGCGCCAAACACAAGACAGACAATGGCAAGCAAATGTACACACATAAGGAAAGTTTTACTGACACAAAAGAGAGAAATATGCAGAGGGAGAAATGGAACCTGCGCAGTCAACAACTCGAAGGTTTCTAGAGCAGTGGGCAAACCTCACTCAAAATGCTCACTGTACATTTAATAAAACAGCTCAACTCTGCGTGTGAACTAGTGGTCAACTTTAACTGTAAATTAAAACACCTATAAACCTTATCCCCTTTGATATTAAACCATTTTCTTCAAAACTGTAAGTGAAATAGAAATAATGAAGTTATCGCATTATGAGAGGAATTTAAATAAAAATTATCAGAGTGAAAAATTATCAGAGTGAATAAATTTACTAAGACTCGAGAATACTTTAAATCCCAACGTGTTTATTCATTTCGTTTTGAGCTTAGCAGAAGTAGAATTCGTTGGTTATCATCAGTAAAGAATATATATTTGTCAAACTTAGTTTGAATATTTCACCCTGTAACTCCCTATTAACCTATTTTTTTATTGAACAAAATCAAACTCCCCGTGCACCACAGGAGTACAACACGGGGCTTACAGAAGCAAGTTGATTTAACAAAGAAACAATGGAAAACAATTTAACTGAAATTACAAGATTTTATGAACTTGACAAATGAGTAGAAAAGCAGATTAGATTTAACAAAAACATTGAGCTTCACTGGCCATGTTTTACCTAATTTTCTCAAATCATTTTGTAGGCACATTCTTGAATTTTTAAATGCAGGACAACTGAAAAGCAAATGCTCCACATCTTGTGGCTGCTTTTTAGAACACTCGCACATATCATTAGTGCGAAGATGAAACCTATATAGATATTTAGCAAAATTTACATGGCCAGATAAAAATTGTGTAATTTTGAAGTTTGAAGAAAAATAATTCTGAGTTTAATCTATGCTTAATAGTAGGGAAACAATTTTGGTGTGGCCTGCTTTCTACTTTTTTGCTTGATATTAAAATCTTATTTAACGCAACTTCTTATTAAATTTTTATAGTTTTAGCATATTATACATCAGATTATCGTCTGAAATATATTGAAACCTGATGTTTAATAATCTCTTATTACCTTATCCGAAGTCTAGTATTCAGAGATTAAATGCGCTTTCTTGTTTAACTCTTAATAGTGTTCGTATGTTATACATCACTATACTCTTATTCCGATCATTTCATTCTGGAAAGATTGGTTTCAAAAAATTATAAACTCAATTTTCTCAAAAACCTTTCGTTGGCACTTTTTTATACGTTTAACTTCATTCTCAGCTTTAAAATGCTTTCAAACAGGGAATTCAGGCATTGAAGTGAAGAATCAGATCCAACTCTTCATTGATTACTTTTATCCTTTTCGATTTTATTAATAAATTAACTCGGATATAAAATAGATAGTTCCAAATATCATAACTTTTTTAAAATAATAAATTCGTAGGTGCTATATTAGTTTTGAACCATGTGTTTTAAAACTATACATTTCAAATGAAGATAAGATCCGCTTACTTGATGTAAATTTTGCAATTTTGTAAAATTTGAAACATTGAAGAACAAACTTTCCTCATTGCAATTCCCAAGCATCTAAAGTTTCCGGGAAGTGACAATTTAAAGATCTATTTATTTTTTCATACGATTAATATTTATGTAATGTTTACAAATTTATCACATCAGAAATCTATACTTTATTTTGCCGTTATTCTCAAAATAAAGCACTATCTCTGTTTTTAGAGAATTCAGGATCTTATATTTTCCTTCGATCTCTTGGGTTGGTAAGTAGTTAATTAACGTCACACTGGAGCAACACAACGGGCTATCGGCGACTGTCCGGGCACAAACCGGAAGGGAAAGATCCGACGACAACACCACTTAATTTTGAACCACGGTCAGATGAAAAAGTCACACCTGAACTGGCACCCCACTCTCCAAACTTCCACACCACGCCAACGTGAGGACATTTGAGGCCCGACGGATTTAACGTACACCAACCCCCGCGTACACGACGGTCTTTGGTTGTATTCAAACTCGCAACCCTCCGGTTGCTAATCCGTTGCTCTTCCAACTGGACTACTTCCCCTTCCATTTCTTGGAGTATCAACTTAAAGATCAATTTATATTTCATAATACGATTAAAATTTGCATAATTTCTCAATCAATTTTCCAAATTTAACGGAAAAGAAACAAATTACATCTTACTTTCGCCGTTATTCTAAAACGCAAACACCAGTACGTATTTTAGAGAATTTATATTCTTCAATTTCTTGGGTGCAATAACTTAAAGATACATTTATCTTTCTTTTAATACGATTAAAATGTACATAATTTCTCAACCAGTTTTCCAAATTTAACAGAGAAATCCCATCATTCATCTTTACCATTATTCTTAAACTAAAACACAAGTTGTATACATTTTACAGAAATCAGGAGATTCAATTTCTTGGGTGCAACAATTTAAAGATCCATTTATCCATGATACGATTAAAATTTATAGTATTTCTTAACAAATTTTCTAAATTTAGCACAGCAAAAAAAATACACTTTATTTTGCTATTATTCACAAATTAGTTGCGCGTCTTTTAGATATCTAAGGATCTTTCATTTTTCTCCAAATTCCCAGGAATAAAACTGGAACAGTCCCTTTATGTTTATAAGATTAATATTATTTCTTAATCCAATTTATTTTCCAAATTTAGTCCAAAAAGAAATCACAATTCATTTTGCCATCATTCTCAAACGGAGTTGTGCTTCTTTTAGAGAATCAAGATCTTCAATTTTACGTCATTTTTCAGGGAGTAATAATTTAAAGATCCATTCATCTTTCATAATACGATAATATTTAGTTTAAAGATCTATTTATCTTTTTTATACCATTAATGTTTATTTAATGTTTACAGATTTATCACAGCAGAAATATGCAATTTATTTTGCCATTATTCTCAAACTAAAACACTATCTCAGTTTCTTAGAGAAACAACTAAAACAATATGAATCCATTTTATTTTTCAAATTTAGTCGAACAAGAAAACTACACTTTATTTTGCCATCATTCTCAAAAGGAAACATGAGTTGTGCTTCTTTTAGAGAACCAAGATCTTCAATATTCCCAATATTCCACCATTAATTTAAGAGTAATAATTTAAAGATCAATTCATCTTTCATTATATAATAATATTTAGAATTTTCTGTATCAATTTTCCAAATTTCGGCCAAAAAATTAATTACTCCTAATTTTGCCGTCATTCTCAAATTAGTTGTGCATCTTTTTCAAGAGCTCGGAATCTTTCATTTTTCCTCAAAATTCCTGGGAGTAAAACCTGAACAGTCACTTTATCTTTATAATAAGATTAATATTATTTCCGAATCCATTTTATTTTCCAAATTTAGTCCAAGAAGAAAATTATACTTTATTTTGCCATCATTCTCAAACAAACATTCTTTTAGAGAATCAAGATCTTCAGTTTTCCATCATTTTTCTGGGAGTAATAATTTAAAGACACATTCATCCTTCACAATACAATAATATTTAGATTGTTTCCAATCAATTTTCCAAATTTCGCCTAACAAAATTATTACACTTAATTTCGCCGTTATTTTCGAACAGAAACATAAATTCCGTTCGTCTTTCAGAGAACTGAGGACCTTTAATTTCCATTTGAGAACATAACTTAAAAAAAGAAACACCGATGAAATTTAAGCGAAGAGACGAGGGACATTTCGTCAGATATATATACTGTCAAAAAGCTGCACTTACCGATCGGAATTTTCTCCGGTACCGCAGAAATGACCACGAGCACACAGGTGGTAATCACGATCCTTGCCGTGAACATCTGGCCGAAGATCGGACGGCGGGTACTGAGAGAAACTTTCCGCATCCTGCTGCCGACTCAGGCGGCTACTTTCTAATAGCCCGCACGAACTGCTCGCCCTGCCGCCCGAGAACGGCTTCCGATCAACTTTACGTACCGAAAATAAGGGTTACCATGCTGGGGGAGCGCTCGCCAACGGGAAGACGATACCGACGCCAGCTTGGTCGACTTTCCATTCACGTCCGTTTCAATTTTAGCCGTTTTATTTCGTTTTTATTTCTGAACTTCGATTTATGAATAGTTTTAATGGGTAGAAATCTCTCGCCGGGTACAAATTTAAAATTTGAAGTTACAGTAACTAGTCGTTATATCACGCCATCGGACTAAATCACTCTCTTAATTGTGTAGAAATCTCTTAATGTATAGAAATCTCTCGACGGGTACAAATTTAAAACTTGAAGTTACAGTAACCCGTCGTTATATTACGCATTCAGCTATATTACTTTTAATTGTGTCTAGAAATCTTTTAACGTGTGAAAATTTCTCGCCGGGTAAAAATTAAAATTTGAAGTTACGTCTTCGTTATATCACGCCATCGGACTATATTACTCTCTTAATTGTGTGTAGAAATCTCTTAATGGATAGAAATCTCTCGACGAGTACAAAATAAAAATTTCAAGTTACAGTAACCCGTCGTTTTATCTCGCATTCGGATACATTACTCTCTTAACTGTGTATAGAAATCTCTTAAGCTGTAGAAATTTCTCACCGGGTAAAAATTAAAAAAAATTATTTACAGTAACCCGTCGTTATATTATGCATTTGGATATATTACTCTCTTAATAGTGTGGGGAAATCTCCTTAATGTATAGAAATCTCTCGACGGGTAGAAATTTAAAATTTGAAGTTACAGTAACCGGTCGTCGCGATCGGACTATATTACTCTCTTAATTGTGTGTAGAAATCTCTTAATGTATAGAAATCTCTCGCAGGGGAAAATTAGAAATTCCAAGTTGCAGTAACCTGTCTTTATATCTTTCATTCGGCTACATCACTCTTAATTATGTGTAGAAATCCCCTTAATGTGTGGAAATCTCTCTTTGAATACAAATTAAAAATCCCGCATTCGGCTATATCGCTCTTTTAACTGTATATAGAAATCTCCTAAAGCTGTAGAAATCTCTCACAGGGTAAAAATTAAAAAAAATTATTTACAGTAACCCGTCGTTATATTATGCATTTGGATATATTACTCTCTTAATAGTGTGGGGAAATCTCCTTAATGTATAGAAATCTCTCGACGGGTAGAAATTTAAAATTTGAAGTTACAGTAACCGGTCGTCGCGATCGGACTATATTACTCTCTTAATTGTGTGTAGAAATCTCTTAATGTATAGAAATCTCTCGCAGGGGAAAATTAGAAATTCCAAGTTGCAGTAACCTGTCTTTATATCTTTCATTCGGCTACATCACTCTTAATTATGTGTAGAAATCCCCTTAATGTGTGGAAATCTCTCTTTGAATACAAATTAAAAATCCCGCATTCGGCTATATCGCTCTTTTAACTGTATATAGAAATCTCCTAAAGCTGTAGAAATCTCTCACAGGGTAAAAATTAAAAAAAATTATTTACAGTAACCCGTCGTTATATTATGCATTTGGATATATTACTCTCTTAATAGTGTGGGGAAATCTCCTTAATGTATAGAAATCTCTCGACGGGTAGAAATTTAAAATTTGAAGTTACAGTAACCGGTCGTCGCGATCGGACTATATTACTCTCTTAATTGTGTGTAGAAATCTCTTAATGTATAGAAATCTCTCGCAGGGGAAAATTAGAAATTCCAAGTTGCAGTAACCTGTCTTTATATCTTTCATTCGGCTACATCACTCTTAATTATGTGTAGAAATCCCCTTAATGTGTGGAAATCTCTCTTTGAATACAAATTAAAAATCCCGCATTCGGCTATATCGCTCTTTTAACTGTATATAGAAATCTCCTAAAGCTGTAGAAATCTCTCACAGGGTAAAAATTGGAAGCTCAGAAAAGAGAGAAAAGACAAATTATTACAAATCTCTTCAAGCAAAATTCTGAAGAGCACGAAGCATGACAAGAGGTCGTCTTTTCTTACTTTGTCCTGAAGATCCATTAACAAAATACATTAACATAGCTTAGCCTATTTCATATTCCATCGTTAATTGTAAAAAATAATCGCTTTGGATTACCTCCAAAAATAATAGCTTTTTATGGTAAACAGTCATGATGTTTAAAAAAATCTGTAAAGAAAAATATATAGATGATAGTTTTTAAAGATTTAAGAGACTGAAATTTTTGATTTTATACAAGAAATGTGTCTCATTTTGCGGCATACTTTCTGAAAATTTCTTGTTACAATAAATGCTTTTATGTTCCGTATTTATTTACTCAAAATTATGTTTCATCTGCTGAAAAAAATAAGAAACTATATATATAAATAATAAATAAAAATAACGGATGAATAAATATTGGACAAGAATCACAAAATAAATTGAAGTGGATATAAAACAACGTTTCCGAAGCTAATTAAGTTACGGAAACGACGGAAATGAATATCTTTTCTTTTGAGAAGATCTATTATGGTGAAGTCTGCAGCATCGTTAACTCTTTGAAGGACCCTATACTAAAAATAGAATATCAAATAAGATAATATTTATATTCTTAATAGGTTAATATACCTAGAATAATTATATATCTAGCCTTAACCCTCTCATATTTTCTATTATAGCGTTCGCTACTATCATTTACCTTTGAAGGGCACTAAGCTTAAAAAATATTTTTTTAATTCATGGATAATCATCTTATATGATTGCTTTTTTCGCATAACAAAAATTTGGTGCTTTTGCTTTTCTTAAAAAGAGGTGGAACACCACATGTCCACAGAGCTCTGCTTAACATCAGAATATCAAATGAGAGAACATTTATATTCCTAATAGGTTAATATACCTAGTATAAGTAGTTAATATACCTATAATAATTATGTAACTAATAATTATATACCCCTTCATATTTTCTATTCTGGTGTTCGCTACTATGTCATTTAGTCTTTGAAAGGCACTGTGCTTAAAAAAATATTTTTAATTTCATGGATCACCATCTTATATGAATGCATTTTTGTTCATAACAAAATTTAGTACTTTTTGTTTTCATAAGGAGATGTGGGACACCACATATGTCCCCATTAGAGCTCTGCTTGATATTAAAATATCAAATGAGAGAATATTCATATTCCTAGTAGGTTAATATAGAATAATTATATACCTAGCCTTAACTGTTTAAGACTTTCTATTCTGGTATTTGCTACTATGTCATTTACACTTTGAAGGTCACTGTTCTTAAAAATTGCTTTTTAAACTTCATAGGTCATCACCTTATATGAATACATTTTACGCATAACAATAATTTAGTGCTTTTGGTTTTCTTAAGGATAAGTGGGAACCACATGTCCCCACTAAAGATCTTGACGTCAGACTATAAAATTAGATAATACTTATATTCCTAGTAGGTTAACCCTCCAAGTGGTTTCGAAGAGATATCTCATCCAAAATCTGGTCAATTTTGCTAATGACAGGATATCTCATCTAACAAGATCTGGTCGTTTTTGCGAATGACGAGATATCTCGTCGAAACTCGACAAAACTGCTCTATTACTCCAAGGGAATGAAGATCCAAGTAGGTTCCAAGTAGATCCAAATTATTCCTTACCCAGAACTGGTGGCCATTTGGAACAGGTTTTTACTTCAGAGACTGGCCGCTACAGGGCAGTTTTCAACGCGAATATAAACCACCAGGAGAATTAATATACCCTAGTATATTTATATATCTAGCCTCAACCCTTTTAGAGGTGATAGGACGTTACACGTCCCTTCTACTCTGAAAGCGTGAATGATCTAAACCTACATACAGCTTTAGTTTAATTGGTGACATCGGCTCCTGTATCTTTTTATACATTCTGAAATGCGCATTTTAACCTGACTGTAAACATGCGGAAAGATATCTAAATCTCTATCCCTATCCCTTAAGGTGCACTTTGAATGCCATTGAATCCCATGGATGGAAAAGGAAAGCGAGTACTTTCTAAGAGCTTGTTCAAAAGTAGGAGGATATTTCTTATCTACCTATCTGTTGTGATGTGAATAGATTTGAGCAGCGCTTTTCCAGATACTTTTATCCCCATGCATCGAAATAGAATCATTCGGATATCTAGCATTGGCAGGCAGTAGGAGCAGAGTTAGTACATTATAAGTCTATTGTATGTGCATGTCTGTAGGTTTTGTATCATGAAATCAAAATAAAGTAATCTCTATCTATGTTCTTCATCATACTGTTGTTCAAAATAACGAGGTGGTGTCCTCAGATCTTTCTTTTCGGGATTGATCCTGGACACTCATCAGTAGCCGGTTGTGTTAAAAAAAATAGACCTTAAATATAAGTAGACTGAGATAAGTAGACCATTGAGAGGAGCTTCAAAAATTGTGACCAACATGTCGACCAGTAGTCAAGTGACTGCTCTGTGAAAATAAAATTTGACTTGGCTGCCTGATTTGGCATCTTATCGCCTCGTTTGGCTATATGACAATGTAAGACAAAGTAGATGTGTGAATGCGCATTCCTATAGAGTGGCGACAAAAAGTGGTGAAATCACCAAACTCTACTGTGTAGCTTGAACCAATCAGATGATGAATCAATGGGTGGGCCTTTTCTACCGTCCCGTGGACCAATCATATGATGAATGTCACCAATAGCCCGTAGTGCTCTTCCAGTGCGACGTTAATTAACTACCTACCTCTATCCATGTATCTGCTCTTATCTAAATAGATTCGAGCAGCACTTTTCTAGTTAATTTCGGCTCCATAGATCGGATTAGAATCATTGCGATATCTAGCTTTGGCAGGAAGTATAAGCAGAGTTAACCCATTATAAATCTCTCTTGCGGGTCTGTTTGTAAGTTTTGTAACATAAGAAGTATATGTCTGTATGAGTGTGTTCACAGTTCTAAATAATTTTCAACTTGCCAAAACTTTCTTTCAATGTATTCGGAGTAAATATCTCTTTCTTCAGTTTGTATAAATTTTATACCTTTATGAGCATCAGCATTAGGTTAAAGTATACAAATTTATATTTCTCCAAAATATCAAATCATGGGAACTACGCCAAATTTCGTAATCGTACAAAATAATCCTGGTATAAAATATTTTGTCTTATTTCACATGATTACTAATAGCAAGGTTAAGTAAAGAATAGACTGCTTATTCAAAAAATATAATAGATAGTTGAAAACTATTAATTCTGAATAACGTAAATGAAAATTGTCTTAAATAATTTCAATACATTTTTTACCATTCTTTGATTTTAATTAATTAAAATATATCTTTGAGAGCTATTCACTATTTTCAAGTCATTATTCCTTTGTCATAACGCTGGATGTCCCTACTGTTATATTTTGTGTTTAAAAACAGTTATTTAATATGTATTGTAAAGTTAGAAATAGAATAAGTTGAAACTGTCTACTTGTAAAATTTTATTTTGTTTCTACCATTAATTGTAACCGCAATATGATAAAGCATGTAGCGTTGAGGCATTATAAAAAATAGACTGCATTTAATTTTGAGATGATAAAAAAATCTCGTCAGTTCAGATATTTATTAAATGGTACTTGTATCAAATTAAATAAGAATGTTGCTATGCTCTACGAAAATGTTGAGTTTTTTTAAGTCATTAGAAATCACAAAAATAAATTTTTCGGAAAAAGTTTTAATGCATTCAGCTAAGAACACACCCACATAAAGAAACATTCTAAAATATTTTCTTTTGGTCTCATACTTGAAGAACATAGTGAAAAATCTCCTGTCCATGCATAAATCACACAAATGGTAGAGAAAAATTAAGAAAAGCGTAAAAAAAATATTTGATCTCTCATTGCTGATTTTTAAGTTGGTTTTTAAAAGAGCTTTTCCAAAAAATATATTTAACGAAAAAAGAAGCTACCAAATCAATATTTTTGTTTTCCCTTGGTGTTTTTCCGAGTCCTACGAAAGCTGAAAAATACTTTTTCTATTCTACGCCCGTCTTCGGCCATCAGTCGACATCAGAGGCCTAATAGTTGTCTAGAGTGATTAAATATGGTTTAAAAACATCATTTGCAGTAAAATTTGCAATTGTATTGAGGGCAGTCTTTGAGAGGGTCTCCAGCAATTTCTTCCAGTTTGCAAAGGGAACAGATAGCTGATCTCGCTATTCCAATACAATCTGAGTGTCTTTGTAGTCTGTCATATCCAGAAAGAAGTCGAAAGCAAATGCCTCCTACAGCTCTGACAAGGAACTTGGGATACGATCCTTATTCCTCAATAAAACATTCCAATTCCTCCTGTAGACATCTCTGTGGATTGAAGATCTATTAGTCCTTATAGACGAGCAGATAAGCCTGTTGATGTTACGTAGAAGAAAAGGGGATTTAGGTTGGGGCAACTGAGCAGCCTTAGCCGATTAGTCAACATGTTCATTGCCATAGATATCACATTGACTTGGAATAAACTGTAAGTCAACTTTATTCTTAACATTTCCCAAGATGATTTAGTTTTTCTCTGCATCGATGCACCAAATAATATTCATTTTGACTAGGGGTGGTAAGGTAGGTAGGTAGGTATTTAATTAAAGTCACACTGGAGCAACACAACGGGTTATTGGCGACGGTCCGGGATCAAACCCGAAGGGAAAGAACCGAGGAGACAACACCACATAATTTTGAACCACGATGTCACACCTGAGCTGGCACCCCACTCTCCAAACTTCCACACCACGCCAACGTGAGGACATTTGAGGCCCGACAGATTTAGCGCGCATCAGCCCTATTTGTACACGAAGGTCTTTTGTTGGATTCGAACTCACAACCCTCCGGTTGCAAGTCCGTTACTCTTCCAAACGGGCTACCATGGCCCAGGGGTGGTAAGAGATTGCTACCTGAAGAATCAATGGAAAATATTACATTGTTTTAGGACATGTCTCGACTTCATCCACACAGCTAGGCAAAGAGCAACAATCTATCCATCGAAGTTATCGCAGAATTTCGCCACAGAAAATATATTGGGTTAATTTGTACCAAATTGTAAGCATCGGGGTTAGTTTGAATTTCACTTTAATCCCGATTAAGGTATCTGGTCATGTTAGAGCATGAGTTTAAAAACTTTGATCAGTAAAGTACCCATCTTGGTCCTATTTTTAGTATCTGTAAATTAATTATCTGTATACGAAATCGAACTTGTATTTAACGAACGCAATTTCTCTGCTGAGCGAATTTTTTGTGGAAACATTGAACTACTTTCTAATTTCCATACAAAAATATCCCCAATAGCGTTCAGCTCTCAATTTAACCCTTTGTGTGTGTGTGTGTGTGTGTGTGTGTGTGTGTGTGTGTGTGTGTGTGTGTGTGTGTGTGTGTGTGTGTGTGTGTGTGTGTGTGTGTGTGTGTGTGTGTGTGTGTGTGTGTGTGTGTGTGTGTGTGTGTGTGTGTGTGTGTGTGTGTGTGTGTGTGTGTGTGTGTGTGTGTGTGTGTGTGTGTGTGTGTGTGTGTGTGTGTGTGTGTGTGAGCGTCACAAGAATCACCTGTTGGGCAAAAAAAATCAGTAAATTCTTTCAACCTTTAGGAAAATTCCATTGGTCCTTTCGTTAGAATAGTATCCCTTCAAAAGATTATATTGGTGTGCCCTTTCCTTGGAATAGAATCTTTTGGAAAGTCCCATTGCTTCTTTCCTTGGATAGAATCCTTTTAAAAGTTCCATTGCTCCTTTCCTTGGAATAAAATCCATTCTTTTGACATATTCTATTGGTTCTTTCCTTAGTACAGAATCCTTTGGAATTGTTCTATTGCTCCTTAACTTGGAAGTGAATAATTTCATAAATATTCCGTTGGTTGTTTCCTTAGAATAGAATCTTTTAGTAAGATTCTATTCTAAGGGAGGTGGGATCAACAAAAGGTTTACAGCACAAGTAGTTTTAATATTATGAAGGAACGTATCATACAGCTCGAGCAACCATGTGATTTCCAAAGGAACATTTCCTGGCCGAATAATGTCAAATCTGGTGGTGTCGATCGGTCCCCGCGGAAGCCCAGTCGGTAGAGTCACGGATTATCAACCAGATCGTTATGAGTTCGAAACTGGATCCCACCAAATATCGTAACATATGGGGGCTGGCGCACGTTAAATCAGCCGTGGCCTCAAATGTCCTCACGTTGGCGTGGTGTGGTAGTTTGGAGAATGTTGTGCCAGCTCTGTCAAAGGTGTTGACCTCATCATCTAACCGTGGTTCAAAATTACGAGGTGTCCTTGGATCTTTCCTTTAAGGATTGATCCTGGGCTGGTACCAATAGCCCGTTGGTTTTCTCCAGTGCGACGTAAATACAAATGGCTACCTCATATATTTCCTTCATGTATATGTCATATTTAAACGAAGCGGTCACGGACTTCGTGGTAAAGCATTAAAAAGACACATTTATAAACAATATCACATATCATGGTTGCTTGGGTTTTACGGTGCAAGGGCCATATTTGGCCAGGCCGTGCCAAACACAACATCAAGTAATGGACATACACACGCAAGGAAACGTTTACTGACACAGAAGAGAAAAATACACTCACGGAAGGATCGAATCTGACATGAATCGTACCTACGATGCCGACAACTCGCAGGTTGCTAGAGCAGTGTTCAAACCCATTAAGCCACAATTCCACATTGAAATCTACTGTTTTCCCTGCATGACTTCTATCCAATTTTGACTTTTTTGACTAATATAATTTTTCAAAGGATTCTATCTAAGGAAAAGAACAATCGAATCTTTATAAGGGGTTCTATTCTAATTCAAAGAGCAATAGAACCTTTCCAAGGTATTCTCTCGGAAGGAAAGGAGCAATAAAATATTTCTAAAGTGTTCTATTCTAAGGAAATGAGCAATCGAATCTTTCCAAAGGATTCTATTCTAAGGAAATGAGTCAAGGAAGCTTTCCAAAGGATTATATTGCAAGAAAAGGACCAAAAAAATCTTTACAAGGATCTATTTCAAGGAAAGGAACAAGATAATCGTTCTAAAGGTTGAAAAATCCATGTATTCTTTCGACCAATAGCTGTGATTATTTAGTCATAAGTTTCTCTCTCTTGTGGTTAAAAACAATACTACACTACTCTCAGAGGATTAGATGTCTAAATATATTGTCACAGTAATTCAATATATTTTCTGGAAGACGAATATCTATAGATTTCTGTGACAATATGAATACCCCATGAATTTAAGTATTACGAGTAAGGTTCACATGCTAAAAATTTAGAAACAAGTTCAACGCATTAATTAATGTCAGATCAATTATTAAAAACAAGCTACTACATTCTGTAAAACAAGTTTCTCCTTCATGACACCCTCACTGCAGCAAACATGTACTCCTGTGTAAACGAAGAATGTGTTATTTTTTTAATCCTCTGAGGGGGAACACGTGCATAATTCCACATTACATTCTACAGTTTTCCCTATATGACTGCCAGCTCAGATGTTACCTCGTCATCTGACCGTGGTTCAAAATTACGTGGTGTTGTCCTCGGATCTTTCCCTTCGGGTTTGATCCCGGACCGTTGCCAATAGCCCGCTGATGTAGCTCCAGTGAGATGTTAGTTAAATACCTACCTACCCTGTATGACTTATGCCCAATTTTGGCCTTCTTGACCAGTAGAATCTTTTCAAAGTATTCTATTATACGGAAGTCAGCAATAGAATCTTTATAAAAGATTATATTCTAAGGAAATGAGTAATATAATAATTCAATTCCAATTATTTCAATTCTAAGGAGCAATAAAATATTTCCAAAGGATTCTATTTTAAGGAAAGTACCAATAGTATCGTTCCAAAGGGTGAAAGAATCTGGATTCTTTATAAAAATGTGGTTATTTAGTCATTAAGGTGTGTTGTGGGGTAAAAGCAACCCTACACTACTCGCAAATCACTCAGAAGGTTAACAATCGGTAAAACTAATTTTCCCTTCTATTCACTAGAAATTCAACGAAAGTTAATTACGCGTTTAGAATTCTTGTTTCGTTTTAATGTATCATATAACAAAAGTATTAGACAATAGTTCTTAAGACTTTTTAATGGCCCACTATTAAGCAATTGAGCCGTGAATTTAAAAAACAGCGAAAAAACAAAGGTTTATACTAAACTCAAAACTAAAAGGGTACTATTATTCGCAGTTCATACGACTTTTGCATCTTTTTCGCCAAGGTTTACCAGCTGATCTTAGTTATTGCAAAATTTGGCGAAATCCGGGAGTTCCTTGCGTTTTCAGCCTCAATGCTGAAAGTTATTTATTTACTTTATACATGTATATATTTTTGCATTATATTTATCTGGATAAAACCTACCTTTTGATTTACATCTATCCAAACAAGTTGAGCTTTTAGGTTCCAGATTTCAAGAATGGAACCTTCTAATTAAGAGTACACGTGTTCCTGTGTTAAGACACAAATTTGGTTCATTTTCTTTTATGAAATGCAGAATGGTATGTGCTTTTGTTCAGATATTCCAGGAAGGATAACGTATTTAGGGAAAGTACACGATTAGAAGAAATGGCGTCTATCAAATCATCCAAGGTTAGTTTAAAAACTATCCTTTTGTACAATTCAAACCCCAAAAGCCTTACTTTCCAGTAACACATGCTATAGGGTTTGTTTGGTTGGTTGTTTTCGGATTTTATGGCACAAGGGCCATATTTTACCAAGCTGATCCAATCGCAAGACAAACAATGCAATGAGGGATAAAGAAAAAGCAGAAAGGTAGGCTAGGGTAAAAATGAAAGGGAGAAAAGATCACTCGGGTACCTCGGAGTTGTGATGCCCGTACACACCTATGGAAGATGTGCCCCGGGGAACCATGCTGTAGGAATGAAGACTTATGAGAGCATGATGGAATTGGCTATGGCCAAATATGGCTCAGGTTTCTTTTACTGAAAGAAATATTTTCCAAACCAAAGTGATAAAAATTCAAAGAAGGAATCTTTGTTGGTCCTCGGATAAGGAAACTTCTGAGTAATTCTGTTTTTACAGGAAAGTTAAACAGCAAAGATTTCGCCACACAGCAATCATTCACATTTGTGGTCAAGGGTTTTCTGGGGAAGTACAAAGAGGGATATTACCAACAGCTCCTTCAAGACCTTTTCACGAACTATAAAAACCTTGCGAATGTCCTTAAACATAAATTTCATAAATTCTTATCTGGATTTCTTTAGTTACAACCTAGGAACAGTCAGCGCTGAACAGGGAGAAAGGTTCCACCAAGATATCCGAACTATGGAGGAGAGGTATCAAGGCAGGTGGGATCCCACAATGATCTGCGATTACTGCTTGTTTTCAATGAGGACAACATGACACATAAGAGAAAATGGACTACGTATATGGGTTTACGAGTAAAGAATACAAATTTAATTTCGTATTTATACATATTTGCTATCTCGTGCAGCGATATGTATAAAAATGGTATTTATAATTTTTAGCAAATTTAATTCTATAGCTAACAAGAAAAATAAATGCTTCAATGAATTTGAAAGGCAGTTTTAACTTGAAATTTAATAAAATGTTATATTTACTTCCACTTCCTAGACGTATAAATATTGCATTGGGTTTACATATTTTGAAATATAGTGATTGTTTAATAGAGAAAAAACTGTACTTGATGATTTTTTACAGTCAGATTTGAATTCAGCACTATAAAATTGGTTATAAAGACCTTATTTCACCCATGTTATGAAAAAAGTTAAAAATTGTCGACTAGTGTTATTTATTCATCGCACATATAAATCTGAATAAATTAACCTGTAATCACTTTATTCTCTTTTTGAGCATTGCTAAAAGCATATTTCGGTGTTTTTAACCATTCCTAGCGCAGTCGGAAATTAAAATGATCTTTTGCAAACACTTCAGTTGCGTGCATTTAATATTCATTTTGTAATTGTGGTTTTAATTATCATTCGCCAATAAATCTATTCAAATTGCCTAGAATTAAAACTGATTAAATAGAAGTCTGACGAAGTCATTACAGGTTACGCTTTTCAAGATCACCCAAAGACTTGTCTCTAAAATGCAGCATACGCGAATTTCAAGCTTTAGATTAAAAGCTCTTAACAGTTCTTCAAACGATGATATATTCTAGGGCTTGAATAAGAACATAGCACAACTTTCACCACTAAATATTTTGAAGTGCTTCACCACTAAATATTCTGAAGGGCGAATTTCACGCTTTAGATTAAAAGCTCTTAACAGTTCTTCAAACGATGATATATTCTAGGGCTTGAATAAGAACAGGGCACAACTTTCACCACTAAATATTTTGAAGCTTCTAAATATAAAAAAAAAAGAATTTTGACGATTGCTCGTGCAGCATCCAAGTAATAGCTATTGCGTCATCTCTCTTAGTGCACCATCTGTCCCTCATTTACCTATGCACATTTCTGTAATATGGTATATAAACAAACCCATAATCACAAAAAATTGAATGATCATCGACAGCTAAAAGGAGGCGGACAAACTATTCTTTAACCCTTCTGCTGATTGCCTCGACGAGGTATCTCGTCATTAGTAAAACTGACAAGATCTTGATGGACGAAATTTCTCGTTATTAGAAGAAAACTGACCAAATCTTGATCTCGTCATCATCGAAAAATTGGCAATATCTTGATGACGAGAAATCTCGTCATCAGGAGAAAACTGAAAGAATTCTGATCTCGTCATCATCAAAAAAATTGGCAATATCTTGTTAACGAGTTATCTCGTCATTAGCAAAATTTGTCATATCATGATGAACGAGATATCTCGTCAAAACCATTTGGAGGGTTAAAGGAGAGTTGTAAACCTCAATTTTCAAAAATACCCATTTTGAGATTTTTAGGGATTTGGGTAGTCTGGTTTATCGCTCTTCCAAATAATAGCTCATTTCTGTTTTAACTCCTCATAGAACTTTTTAAAATAATGATAAACTCGATTAAATCAATTCAAATTTTGAGCTTAAACCTTGTTTTTTATCACAATGAACATTTTCTAAATTTGAAGTACCTTTCTAAAAAATATTTTAACCTTATAAGTAAACTGTGCAACATATTCTACAAGCATTATTATATTCTATTAAAATGACCGGTTTCCAGATATGATAATCAATTTTTATACATTTTAAGAACAAAAAAAACAGAAGGATTTTAAGATTTTCTACTTAATTTATTATTTTTTCTATCCAAATGCTCTCGCATCAAACATATCAGGTTATCTTAAAATGTAATTTATCACCGTTTCTGTGTTTAATCTAATTGGTGTTGATCAATCAACTGTCATTTATCTGTGCGGAATTTTTCTATTGGCTAAGTGCTAAAATCGTATTCGAAAAACAATCCAAGTGACTTCACGTTCAAAATACGTACAAAAAACACATATCGCATCAGGAACATTACCGCCACCTATGTTTAACTTGACAGCAAATATCTCTTATATACTGAATAGTTTATAATTTAACGCAAAATATTCCATTGATAAGAAAATAAATATTAAATCCACCTAAATCGAGACTGACAACATCATTGTCTATTTTGTTTTATATATTTATTTATCACGAATGAGCTAACCTAAAGGGATATTAAACAAGGCTATCTAAACATTTTTTGTTTTAGAAAGAAAGAAAACGTTTTGACATGCCTTTTTGCTTTCTAGGTTTACAGCTATCCAGCGAACTTCCTATCTGCAGCCGAAAAAATCGATAGAATGTTACATTTAAAATAACATGATAATAAGTTGAGATTTATATACGTCTTTTTTTGTCCTTCTAGGGCTTACGATAATTGCAACACATTTTATTCTTGATAAAAATGATTGCATCTTAAGACAAGAGAAAATAAGTACTCCCAAGAACAAAAGGGAGTATAAAAAACTCTAGAAGAAAATTCCTTACACTTTTGAGAGCGAACATACCAAAAAGTGTTTTGACGTCGTTTAGTTGAAACTGATACCATGAAATATGAACCATGTTTGTTATCGTGAGGTTAAAATGAAACATTTTTCGGGCACTGAAGCTTGCACTCATTTTCTTTATTAGCTCGTTCTTCCAAAATAATTTATTTTTAAAAGTTATGCCCTGGTGTTTCTTTTAGAAAAAAATAAAAGTTGAATTACAAAAAGTAAAGATATAAGTAATCAACTGATTACTTGTTTCTAAAGACCTCGGTGAAAACTATTTGGGTAATATCGTTTAGCTATTAGAATTTTCAATTTTTCTCAAGGGAAATTGGAAGGGGGGGGGTTCAATACCCAGAATCTTATTTTACTTAACTTCTACATACTTTTCACTGAAGATACTGAAGATTTTTTTTTGTATAATCAATAGATAGATACATGTATACTGAATTGGGAACATAATTTAATTAATATTGTATCGGCATAACAGCTTTTAAATGCTATGTAAAATTAACTAGAAAATCATAAAATTCTGTTTTTGTTAACTAAAATTTATTAGTTAAAAATTTGTAAAAAATTTATTGCTCTACCTCTAACAAAATTGTCAGTACAATTTATGAGGATTGTATAGTATGTTAGAAAAGATTTACATATCCGGTTAAAGTAGTCTTGAAAAGGCACCTCGAGGATAGAAAATATTCATTTCGAGAATTTTAATGTTCAAATTTATTATTTATATTTATTTATCATTATTTAAGAAAATCATAAAATTGTGTTTTATGTACTTAAAATAGGTAATAAAAAATAATTACTCCACCTCTCTAACAAAAGGTCAGCACAATTTATGAGGCTTGTGGAACACGTTGGGAAATGTTCACTTAATGAGTTAAAGTAGTCTAGAAAAGGCACCCCGAGGATATAAAATGTTCATTTCTAGAAGTTTATATATATATATATATATATATATATATAATGTTCACAATTATTATTTTTATTTATTTATTATTATTTGAGAACATAAAATTCTGTTTTATGTACTTAAAACAATTTGTAAAAAATAATTACTCCACCTCTAACAAAAAGGTCAATACAATTTATGAGGCTTGTGGAACACGTGGGGAAAGGTTTACTTATCGGGTTAAAGTAGTCTAGAAAAGGCACCTCGAGGATAGAAAATGTTCATTTCGAGAAGTTTAAAGTTCAAAATTATTTTAGAAAATAATTATTTTTTATTATTTATTTATTATTATTAGAAAATCAGGAAATTATGTTTTATTTATTTAAAATATTCGTAAACAAATAATTACTCTACCCCTCTAACGAAACGGTCAGTATAATTCAAGAGGCTTGTAAAACACGTTGGCAAAGTTTACGTATCAGGTTAAAGTAGTCTAGAAAAGCCACCTTGAAGGTAGAAAATGTTCATTTCGAGAAGTTTCAAGTTCAAAACTATTTTTATTTGTGTTTTAAAAACTTCAAATAGGATCTGGAATAAAATTGTATCCGTGAAAGAGAGAACGAAATAGACTACACAAATCCCTAAAAATATCAAAATCGATATTTTTGAAAATTTTGGTAGAATGATAGTCCTATTCTTGAAACTCGTTTCTGAACCCCTGCAGGTGTTTCTTTCTGTAAATTTTTGAATACAAAACTAGTCTGAAGGGAATGCGTCTCCCCACAAAATCGGATAATGTATTGTCCCCGTGATATACGAAGAAGGCAATGGAAGTCACTAAGACTAAAGTGATGGAGGACTGAAATCCCCTTCCTCCCAATGCTTTTCGACGCATCAGGGGGCTTAGAATGCGAGCAGTACTGATGGTGTGTCAAATCTATCTTCCCATTTTCAGGTGTAATAGAGAGCGAGATAGAGGTAGGAGCATAATAGTATTTGAAACCTTTACACGACGTTGCATAATGGGAAACAAAAATTGCAGCTACGCCGATTCCTATCAGTGAGTTACGTATAGTTGCAGAAGAAAAAGCAAGGTTTCAGTCATTTGAAGTAATGTGCGCTTCGAAAGAAAACGTCTTCAGGACGAATTATTTTCACTTTTTAACGGTCCGCATGTTAACTCTATGATCTTTTCTCCTCAACCCTCAGAGAGTAGCGAGATTTGCTTTTGCCCCTCAACACATTTAGCGACTAAATAACCACATTTTCTAAAAAAATCCATGTGGAGTCTATCATTCTTTAGAAATATTTTATTGGCCATTTCCTTTAAATAGAATCCATTCGAAATACACTGCTGGCCACCCAAATTGCAACACCAAGAAAGACAAGAGATATCACAACAAAATTTATTTTGTAGATAACATGTTGACCAAGTATCAAATGATTAAATTTATAGACTTCTGTGAAGTGTGGTTCCTGCCAAAATCAGTAGCCAGAGTAGCCGCCATTGTTGGAGATCACCGCTGCCACACGCCTCGGCATTGATTCAAAGAGACTTTGGATGTGTTCTTGGGGTACAGCAGACCAAGCAGCTTCCACACGTTGCCAAAGTTGATCTGGTGTGGCAGCTGGGGATGTATTCTGGGTCAATCGTTGAGCAACCATGGACCACATGTTTTCTATCGGCGAAAGATCCGGAGAGCGAGCTGGCCAGGGAAGCAATTCAATCTGGCGATTGACGAAGAACCCTTGGACAATGCGTGCCACGTGTGGTCGTGCATTATCCTGTTGAAATATGGCTGTGGGCAAGCCCTGAAGGTAAGGAAGGACAACTGGCTCCAACACCTCGGAGATGTAGTGCTGGCTGTTTAAAGTACCGGCAATGCGTACTAGAGGAGTGCGAGAGTGATATCCAATACCGCCCCATACCATAATACCCGGTGCAGGACCAGTGTGGCGGTGCATAACGCAGCTGTTCAGCATCCTCTCTCCACGGTGTCTCCAGACTCGAATCCGACCATCGTGGTGTTGCAGACAGAAGCGTGACTCGTCAGTAAAGACAATTTCATTCCATTCTGCCGTCCACATCCTTCTTTCATCGCACCATTGGCGGCGGAAACGTCTGTGGTTCTGCGTCAAGGGTAGACGAAGCAATGGACGTCTTGCGGACAGACCACTCTGCTGTAAACGGCGTCGAATGGTACGCGCAGACACTGGATGATGCGGTACAGACTGAATGTGCTGTGCTATGGTTCGTGATGTGGCTGAGCGATCCGTCACTGCCATACGCACAATATGCCTGTCATCACGTGAAGTGGTGCACTGAGGTGGATGCGATCGAACACGTCGGTACGTCGTACCCTCCTGTATCCAACGATCACATATCCGCATTACAGTTGTTTGGTTTCGTCCAACACGACTACCGATTTCCCTGACAGATAATCCACAATCTCGGTAGGCCACTATCCTTCCTCTGTCGAACTCGGATACTTGATCAAAAGATGATCGCTGTTTTCTACGAGGCATAATTGATCGTTTTTTTGAAAAAACCACAAGAAAAACACAATTGCCGTACTTGAAATCGTCGAAATTTCCAAGCCTTAAATAGCGCTTTGAAGTGGCGCCACAGACGCGCGTGATGTGCGTCTGCGCTGAAATTCTAATCATTTGCATATCTCACCTCCGCTAATGCATGTTGTAAATTTCATATTATTTGCATGCTTCCTTCAGGGTGTTGCATTTACGGTGGCCAGCAGTGTATTTCATTGGTTCCTTCATTGGAATAGAATATTTGATTGCCCCTTTCCTTAAATAAGAATCCTTTGGAAAGATTACATTGGTTCTTTCATTGGAACAGAATATTATGTCGGTCCTTTCCTTAGATTAGAATCCTTTGGAAAGATTCTATTAGTTCTTTGATTGTAATAGAGTCCTTTGGAAAGATTCCATTGGTTCTTTCGATGAAATAGAATCTTTTGGAAATATTATATTGGGCCTTTCCTTAGATTAGAATCCTTTTGTAATATTCTATTGCTCTTTTCCTTATAATAAAATCCTTTAGAAAAATTGTATTGCTCATTTCCTAAGAATAAAATCTTGTGAAAAGATTTTTGGTTCCTTTCCTCTACATAGAGGGGCCGCGGTAGCCCGGTAGGAAGAGTAACGAATTAGCAATTGGAGGGTTGCGAGTTCAAAACTCGGTGCAAACAAAGACCTTCATGTAAACGGGGGCTGGTGCATGTTAAATCTGTCGGGGGTTCAAATATCCTCAAGTTGGGTTAGTGTGGAAGTTTGGAAAGTTGGGTGCCAGCTCAGGTGTTGTCTTCGTCATCTGACCGTGGTTCAAAATTACGAGGTGTTATACTAGGATCTTTCCCTTCCGGATTGATCCCGGACTGTCGTAAACAGCCCGTTGTTTTGCTCCAGTGGGACGCCAATTAATTACCTACTTACCTTGGAAAAGAATTCTTTTGAGTGATTCTATTGGCCCATTCTGTAGAATAGAATCCTTTGGGAAAGTTTTATTGGTCCTTCCTTAGATAAGAATTCTTTGGAACGGTTATATTGCTCTTCTCCTTAGAACAGAATTCTTTGTAAAAATTCCATTGCTCATTTCCTTCCAATAGAATCCTTTGGAAAGATTTTATTGCTCCTTTCTTTAGAACAAAATCCCTTGGAAACATCCTATTGCTCATTTACTTAGAATAGAATCTTTTTGAAAGGTTCTATTGGTCGAAATTGGTTACAAGTCATGCAGGGAAAAGACTGTAGTTTGCAAGGTGGAATTATGCGTGTGTGTACCCCTCAGAAGGTTAAACCAATTCAATTACCTTATAACATCAGCACTAAAACATAAAAGCTGTTTAGATTAAGCTAAAGTTTTTTTGTTTAAACTTTTTCAATTATCTTTACTAAAGTTCTGAGAATGGGAGAATTTCTGTCAAAAATATTCCAGTGAAGTTTACTGCAATAACTTGAGCATTTAAATAGTTAGGGAACACCAGGTCGCACTATCCAGGTCAGGTAGTAAGTAGATAGCTGTTGCTACGGGGCAACTTCACTTACCGCTAACATTAGCGGATCGTAAAAGATCCCAGTGAAAACGCACCTTCGGGGGGACTTTTTTCGCCGAAATTAAAGCTTTTGTGGATGATTTTTTTTTACTAACGGAACTATATAATCAAATAATTCCGAACTTTGTACGTCCATTTATTATCGTTTCAGGTATTCACAAATAAATTTTCATCATTATCATGTAGAATCACGACTTCTAACTCTGCTCAACCATGAAGCCGTGCGAAGTTCCGGGGTCGCTGGTCGGATTGATTTCTCAACTCCAATTGATCTTAGCCCTCCAAATGGTTTCGACGAGATTTCTCATCCATCGGGATTTGGTCAGTTTTATAATATCGAGACAAAACTGTCCTATTACTCCAAGGGAAATGAATGTTCAAGAATGAAAAACAAATTGTCTCTTACCCAGAACTGGTGACAATTTGGAAGAGGTTCTTGCATCAAAGGCTGGCCACTACAGGGTGGTTTTTGACGCGAAGTTAAGTCTCCAGAAGGGTTAAACAAATGAACTAAATTTTATCATACACATGTATCTATCGTTGGATGAACCAGAAAATTTTTATAAAATATTTGAGGAAATGGCGACATGTTAAACACAAAATCATCGATTTAGTTCAAAATATTGACCGTGGGTTTATGCTCCAAAATATAAAACCACAATATATCGTTTTCTTGGTTCATCTAACGAAAAAGTATGTTTGCTCGACATGCTGTAAAAATTTAAATTCGATCCAATCCAATAGTTTTACAGATATCATCCCAACCACTCGTAAAAAAGCTATTTCACGAAAAACACGTTTGAATTCTATATCTGAATGCCAAGTCTACATCTGCGTTTGTCTGTTAATGGTTGGTTGTTTTGGCGTTTTATGGCACAAGGGCCATATTTGGCTAAACTGCCAAACACAAGACAGCGTCAAGTAAAAAATGTCGTAAAAGGGAGGAAAGAGGGATTGGGAAACAGAGTAATGGGATTTAAGCAGGAAGATTGCTTGGGTACCCCGGGAGCGCAATCCCGGACAGTAAACCCCATGGAAAAAGAAAAGATCGCTAGAGAGCTCGGGTTCGTGAAGCCCAAACACTCTCAAGGGTAATGTGCCCCTGAGTGCTCGTCTGTTAATGGTTTATAACTGAGCCAATTTTGCGAAGTTCATCTTGAAATTTGGCACACCTGTTCTTAACACCCTAAAATGTAAAATTACGTGAAAAATACCAACTCGATTTTTTCGCCAAAGAAAAGAAAAGCTCCTCTTAATACATAATCGCTTTGTTATATAATTATAAACAAAGCGAAAATAATAACTAGTGATACTAATTATACATAAGCATTCATTTATAAATAAAACTTTAATCTATAAAATTATAAGGATGGGAATCATGCTTATGACTATTTTTCTCGTGGGTTTGTTTCCTATTTCCTATTACATGGGGTTTACTGTCTTTAGTAAACACGGAGTCGAGTTCCTAGTATACCCAAGCGATATTTTTCTGCTTTCATCCTACTACTGTTTCCCAATCACTATTTGTTTTCCTTTCATGACGTTTTCTTACTTGATTCTGTCTTGTGTTTGGCGCAGCTTTGCTAAATAGGCCCTTGTTCCAGGTATTGCGTAAACAAAAAAACTCACGCTTAAAGATAAAGCATCGTAAGCTTAAGAAATGAGTTGTACCGAATTGGTTTATCCCCTGCCCGCAGACCAAATACGGCATTTAGGTTAGTTTTAACCTTCTCGTAGACCAGATTCGGCCCTCCTGATAGGCTTAACCGGCCCGCAGGTCAGATACGGACCTTGCAACATAAAACCCCAAAACAACCCATCAACTTATTTTCTATTGTACAAAAAGTGCAAATTAAATCATTCGAATCAAGTGTCAAATTCTAAGCTTGTTACCGGATACTATTTCTAACACTACAAACACCTACGAATTCTGACACAAGAAACTGAAAGTTTTATTTTGAGGGCGTAAAATTAATTATTTAAAGGAATAATAAACCGAATAGGTCTAGATACTAAGATAAAATTTCCTTGCTGGAATTTTATAAAAGCATGTTTTCGAAGTGACTTTTTACGATAAAAAAGATCTAACAACGTCGGAAATTCATTTACTGAATTACACCCTTAAGACAATAAGAACTACTTTCATTTATTTACGTCGAAGATAATGCATTGCAGTTCCCTTTTTCTTTTCATTAGTTAAAAAGTAAGCAGCTTTTACCCCAAAGAATACTTTGTTCTTCATATTGTTACTTTTTTTGCACACTGTGGAATGTATACTTTCCCAGAAATGCTCGTTTCTTGATTACAGGACCCCAAAGTAATTTTAATGTGTCGGTGAACACGAATTTGATCAAAATTTTAATTATGTTCCTCACCATTAATGATTATAATTGCAAAAATATTTCTTTTGAAATAGCAAGACATCTCTCTTACACGTAGAAATTATATTTGCTATTATATTTTGAATTAAAACATATTCAAAATATCTCAGTATGAATTATATCCATTCCTAATATGTAAATTGTCTTTTCAGTAGAGTTAATGTCGAAAATTTTGAATAGCCATAAGACTTTTAACCCTCTAAATAGCAACTAACCAACATTAATTTCAGCGAAAAGTCTCCTACAATGATTTTAAATAGTTATTTCATGATTTTAAGTAGTTACTTAGAACATGTGGTTTAGCGAGTAAAAGTAGTTTCTTATAAAAAATACCTCGAGGACAGAAAATGTTTATTTATAATCAGTGGAGTATAAAGTTCAAAATTTGAGTTTATTTTTATATTTTTAAGCTTCTAATAACAAATAAAATACCATTTGAGTTTATTATTAGCCTAATTTTTATTTTTTTAAACTTCCAATAACAAATGAAATACCACTGGGAGAGGAGCATAAAATAGACTATTTTAGAGCTGAATCCAATGACTAATGCAAGAATTGGCCAAAAGAGCAATTTTAATTAACACTAAGCACAAGACAAAACAATTACAAGAATAAACAAACATAAAAAGTAACATCTCGGGGGAACAAAACTTCAGCGCGTCAGTTCTACGCTCGCCTTGGGAAACAACTAGAGAAAAAGGGTTCATTCTCTTTCGCGGAGAGTGTGTCACGTGGTCCGCCATCGCCAATCAAGGCGCATATCGCTGAGACACACGTTAAGGGGCTGATGCGCTACACTATCTAAATTTTTAAAATTCTCAAAATCGATATTTTTGAATTTTGGATACCAAGTCCTTTAACTTGTACCCTTTTTATGAACAGTTATTACATTATTACCATTGTCATAATTTTTAATAGTTACTTAGAACACGTGGTTAAGCAAGTCATCAAGTATCTATATAAATAAGAATGGAGTGTTTGTACATTGAATATTTTCGACCCATTTCAAGTTTTCTATCAGTTTTGGACCCTTCTGATGCAAAATCCGTCTCTTGTGCGTTTGGTGTCTGTCTGTTTGTCCATCTGTCTATCTGTATGTGTGTGCCCGTGCTACTTCCAAACGGTTGAATATATTTTCATGAAACTTTGCATACTGTGAGTTCTTACATTCATTTAGTGACTGAACTTGGTTGCGTAAGTTTGTCTGCCCATCTTCCGGTTGTATGTTCGATTTTGTGTCTGTGTATTTGTACAAGTATCACACAAGATTTATTCAAAATATTTTAATGCAGTGTTCTACATTTGATAAACCATATTTTAGTGTAGTGAATCATTAATTTGAAATTTCTTTGCTTACGTATTTATGCAAGTGTCGTGTTAAAACATCTGAGTAACTATACTTAAATCAACCATAATTTGGTAGTTTTGGAGAAGCTGGGATGCATATTGAGCATTGCAATTACTTAAATTGTTTTACCAGTGCTGCGGAAAAATCAATTATTTTTAAAAAAAACTATTTTTGCAGAATTTAAATTCAAATACTTTTTTATTTTGAGCCTTATTTATTTTCTTTGCAAAATATAAACTATTTCCGAACATTTGGGACAGACGATATTTTACAACAAAATGGAAACTCGTGTTCGTTGGCCACGTGCAATATTTTTTTCACTCAGGATTAATTTCGTATTTTTAAATTCTATCTAATTTTTTTCTGTTTTAAATATTTATTATTTTAATAAATTGCAATTCCTTTTCACACGCAACACCACTGCAAAGTATTCTATTTAAAGCGGCATATAAGTTAGAATAAAGCATATTTTAAGTGAATTTTTGGCGCTATTGAAAGAACGTTAATGTTAAAAATATCTGAACTGGGACTTTTTTGAAATATTACAAATTCTTTGTCATAGCGACAGATGGCCAAGGTGGCTTTTTTACGAATTGAAGCTATATTTAAGCAACTTATATAGGGAAAGTTTGTTTTAAACAATGATTTTCTTTAGAAGAAAAGCTGTCAAATTGATTTATCATTTCAAAAAATGGTAATAGGTTACCTTTGCTTTATCACTACTGAAGATACTAAATTTTAAGACAAGTTCTTTTTATTGCACGTGCCACGAAACGGAATTTTCAAGAAAAATGTATTCGCTTTTAAAACAAACTTAGTGATAAATATCTTATCAAATTAGTCATCTTTCCCTTAATGGTAGCGAAATTCGAAAAGTGTGCCTCAAATAAAAAAATTGGCAGGTAAATTATGTGAGAGAGTATCCGCAATAGATTCGTCTTTCTTACGAACTGAATTGAGCAATTTTACAGGAATAGAACTTAAGAAAGGGCCTAAATCCTCCCTCAAAATCGTCTTTTATAGCAGTTACCTTAGTGTCCCATCTTTTGCCAATTTGTACCTTTAACAGGGGTGCGATATATATGAAATGTATTACATGGATGGATTTGCATATATAGAATTTGTGTCCAAAGTAGGTTGTAGAAATTATAAAAATGTCGAAAAGGTGTTAAAAATTATTTTGCTCATACTTAAATGATTTGGCATTTTTCTACGAAAGAGGAAAGTGATTATTTTCTGGTCACTTTCAATATATAGTTAACCAATTCAACCCGATTAAGGTCGGGCAATTTTGCTAGTTTAACATAAAAATGGAGGCAGTAGTGTTTGCTTTTATCAGAGTGGAGGTTCTAATTTCGTTTCCGTAAGTGTATATTGGGGTATTCGTAAGTATTCTGAATATAGTTTCGATGAAGGCAATCCTGCCTGGATGACATGTTTCTCCTTCTTGTTTATAAAGCTTTTACTCTGAAAAAATCCTTTCTTCTATAAACATTTATTGCTCAACTTGGACGTTGTCAAATAAAGCCTCAGAAAGAGAATTTGTTCCTTCATGTTGTAAAAGTCAGATTTTATAACTTTTTATTGTGTAGACCTTAAAAAAGTCAGTGAAAACTTCAGATCAACATAGATTTCCAATTCAAAAATGAGCACTTCTGAATATCTAGTTATTCAGACAAGTGAACCTTTTACAAATAATATTTTTGTGCGTGTGCTTATAACTAACTATTAATAACATACTTCAATTAATACAATAACAACTTCGTGTTAAAAATGTCAGATTTTATGAATTTTCATCGTGAACCTTGAAAGTCAAATAAAACTTTAGTTCGACATAGCTTTCCAATTCAAACTAAATACTTTAGAATATTTAGTTATTCAGACAAGTGAACCTTTCACAAATAATATCTTTGTGCGTGTGCTTAAAACTATCAATAACATAAGGAAGATGTAAAATGTCTTACTTCTTGATTACTAACAAAAGGAAAAACCGTTCTAATTTTTTTAGAAAAATAGATCAAACTACCGCTGCTATAGATATGGTATCACATGCAGGAATAATCTATTTTTGCAGAAATTACTTCAACTATGACTTTCAACATTTCATGTATTCATAACCCGCGCACTGTCAACTCGAGTGCTTTCAATATGCTGCTCTAGACATGAAGTTGACATTTTTATTCTACGTTTTTAATAAAATTATGATTCATTTCTTTATTTCACCTACGTGGTTGGGAGTAGCCATTGTCGGGCTCCCACTCGTTGACAACTGGTAGACATGGATATGAACACGCGCACTTTCAAACACCCTTCCTACAAATTCCTAATCGCACTTACCACAATCGGCGTGCACTTCGATGGATGACCCAAGATGAACCATTGAACTGTCAAAACTACGTGAATTATTTTCAATAACTACCTGCAGCTCTGTGATAGCAGACACGTCTTCTACTTCTATCACAGCTTTACTATTCGTTCTTCTCAGTCTCATTTCGAAATTGCCTGCTTTAATTCACACTTGGCTTCTAAAGGCTACACAGGACAGTAAAACTGTTGCAATCATCCACTGCACGACCACGCATACAGAAGTACACTCACGCATACAGAAGTACACTCACGCATACAGAAGTACGCGCATGATCTTAAACAGCTCTCATAGTCTAACACAATCGGTCAACTGATGGTATCATCCATCGAATTCCGCCTCTGTTAAATTCTAGAGGAGATGATAACTGTGAGGATATAACCACCACTACAAAAATTTCCATACAATATAGTAGTATACATAGCACTGCAACCAATCTCAACCATGAATTACTTTTTAGCAGACATAAGTTGCATAGTCTTAACACTCTTTGCTACATACATATCTGAATAAAACGTACTTTTTGTCTCACACTTACAAAAGTACATCATGATCATCGAAATGAAAATTTGTTAAATGCCTACCTTCCTCATCAATGATGAAAATTGCAGAAATTAAGAAATACCTCTCAAGAATACAGGGGTTCTTTTAATCCAGTCTCGTGACGCTCATAGGGTTAAAACCATAATTGTTTAAAATCTTGTGGCATCATTAAAACTTACTGAAATTACTGGTCCACTCAGCACAAGTTTTAAATGAAGTATTCATTAAGAAATATTTATTATGATCATTGAATTTACCCATATGGAGAGTAGAGTTTAAATGTTTTCGATATTGAATTGATGATTTCCTCAGGTGAGTTTGGAATAATGAAGATGAAACTTCAATCGCCCTTAAGCTCTCTCTTCACTTATATCTGGTTTCATTTTACCCTGTGAATGGAAATTCGTCTGAGTTTTCCAAGAACCACCTTCAGTATTGCTTTCTTTTCTATTTAAATGAAATGAAAGGATAACGACATGCAGAATTCATGACTTGAGTTAGAATCATAAGTTAAGTCATGGAATTGCTACAATGGCGCTAAATCCATTGAATATCAAGACCTTACTGCTATTCAGTAGATAAGGAGTGCGAGTTTTCTCTAGATATTTTGTGAAATAAAGAAACAACAGGTCGACTAGCGATTTTACATATAATGATAAATGTAGAATACTAAATGGCGGATTGGAAATCAATCCGATTGTGATCGAGTCTTTGAATATCAGACGGCAAGACCAGTACTACATTGATACTATTATCCACAATAGAATCGATTCCATTACTTTGGTAAAATAGTATATAAAGTGAGACCAAACAAATTTGCATTTGAAAATACGACTTACTCTTGTTAGAAAATGCAACTTAAAAGATGGTTTTGTATTCGACGCTGATCTACAATAGATCTACACTATCTACAATAGAATCGATTCTATCCCTTTAGTGGGGCCGTCGTGACTCAGAGAGTATTCCCACTGCGCTAGCAATCTTCGAGTTAGTAGAGATAGTAGGTATTTTAATTAACGTCGCACTGGAGCAACACAACGGGTTATTGGCGACGGTCCGGGATCAAAATCGAAGGGAAATATTCGAGGACAGCACCACGTAATTTTGAACCATGGTCAGATGATGAGGTCACACCTGAGCTCTCACCCCACTCTCCAAACTTTCACACCACACCAACGTGAAAATTGAAAATATAGAAATTCTAGACATTGATACATTACCAATCTCAAATTCTGAAGTTGAAAAAATTCTGGGAAAATTACTCGGAACAAGCTTTCTATCATAAAATGAAGCTCTAGGAATGTATATAAATCTTCATAAAATAAGGTTCTAAAGATTTTAATTCATTAAAATATTTAGTGATTGATATAACAAAAAATGCATTACAAATATTAATACAAAGGTTATTTTAACATGTAAGCGTCTCCGTGAAATTTCTTGATTGAAAATAATGCTGGTTTTTCCTCTTCCTAAAAAGCATTGCTTTTTAACAAATAACTCTCCTTTTTGGGAGAGAGATAGGCACTCCTTTTTTCATAAGCTTTTTACCTACGCTGTACACCTTTATTTTACTGAACTACTTTTTGCCATGCTGTTTTGCATAGGTATATTTGATTAATTTGAAGTCACTGCAAAAGGCTGCCGGAATTTTTCAGGTTTTATAAGTGATTTTTTTTACTTGGATGGAGTTCGAATAAAAAAAAAAAAACTTAGTTTATTTTAAGTTACGTATACCCAAATGACACTTCAATTAATCCTCTGAGCGCCGCGAGGTTTCCGAGTAGTGTAGTATTGCTTTTACCGTACAGCATATAAGGTTGAAGGTAGGTTGAAAGAATCCATAGATTCTTTCAACCTTTAGAAATATTCTATTGGTTCCTTACAATGAAATCTTTTGGAACGATTCTATAGGCCTTTTCCTTGCAATAGAATCGTTTGGAAAAAATTTATTGGTCCTTTCCTCAGAATAGAATTCTTTGGAAAGATTTATTGCTCCTTTCGTTATAACAGAATCTTTTGGAAAGATTCATAGCTCAATTCCTTATAATAGAATCCTTTGGAAAGATTCTATTAATCAAGAAGTTCAAAATTAGTTAGAAGTCATGCAGGGAAGACTGCAGGTGGCAAGGTGGAATTGCGCGTGAACCCCTCAGAGGGTTCAATCTCTTTAATTTATTCAGTTTGTTAACTATTTGATTTGCTGTATATGTGACAATATTTGATTTCAGTTGATTATTCGTTTTATTCTATTCGTTGTTATAATGAGCCAGTCTGAGAAAGGCTAAATATAAACACATCTCCACTGCCTCATATTTCAGTTCTAAATGGTTAGAATTAAGAGAATCCTAAAATTCAATTTTTATGTCTATGCCTAATCTTTAAAGCATTTTAACAAGCCATCAAAGATCAACACAGTATTCTTTTTTTTTTAGTCTCTCTCATTTGGATTGTTTAAATAATAATCAATCATACTAAAAAGTATTGAAAATATTAAACATGTTTTTAGCTTAAAGAATAAGAGGCAGATTCAACCTAAACATTTTTCGATCATTTCTTCTTGATATGCGATTGGGTGGCGCTTGACGCCAATATTTCGATGCAGCTGCAACGGCTCGATCGTGCAAGCTCGATTTGCTCTCTAATCGAAGATTTTCTACTCCTCTCGATGACTCAAATACATTCAATTCGATCGAGCTTCAATCATTCTGTTTGCATTTATGACGGATATCTTTCATTGATTCGATTATCGCGAATTCGGTGTCAGCTTTTAGCTTTTTGCTCAACCGAGTACCTATTCATATTTCCATCGTTAGTTCTGCAGGTATTGCAATAATAAATAAGGTGGTTTAATTTGTTTATCATTCAATATTTTAAATTTCTTTTTTCGCAACCTCAATTTTTAAAATAGACGATAACAGAAAAACGCTATTTTTAACTACCTTTGCTTTTTACAGTTTTAATAATTATAAGCATCAGAACATTTGAATAAAATTCTTGAAAGCCTGTATACGAAAAATTTACTCGAAATTTTCAATCTTAGTAACATTTAAAATTTTGTTTAGTAAATATATAGCAGTTCAATAAGCATTGTTTAAATTTATCTAACTACAAATATGCTTTTTGTTTGTTAAAATTAAAAATGAAGGTTTATTATTGTTTTAAAATGAAGAATATTCCTTTAAACTACAACTTATAAACACTGATTTCCAATTTTTGAATTAATTCATCAGTTTGGAAATACTATTTCTTTTTAATCAAAATGTATATTTGATTTGCTTTAATTTCGTTAATGTAAATTGTTACAAAAAGAAAAAATATTGGATAAATTTAAACACGAAAACATAGCATAAGAGTAATTATGAAGGAAATCATTTCAAATCAAAACTTGTAACAAAAAGCATGGTATGGAAAAGCAATCAAAATATTTCGGTTGTTCCATGAAATAAATACATCACCTGGCTATTATAAAACCCAAATGAGATCCCAAGAAATACATTAAAATTTCCCGTTATTTGCTAATTCTTTAGCGAGTACTTCTAAAAAATCAATGTGGTACTCTGCCTTAATGTTTTTAAACATGAGTACGAACTTTGCTGATAAGCATTCATCATCTTGTGGAATAGCCAGTGGTTAATCAGACTCCATTATTGTAAAAACACTTCTTTATTGCGACAACGCATACCAAATATAAACGTAACCACAACAAATAGTAAGTGTCCCTCGTCCTTTTATTCTGAAATAAGTACTTGCACATGCGTGTTCGTGATTCTTGCATGCTTTTGGCATGCAAGATTGTGCTTGTTCTCCTCTCAATTTCATTAAACAATGTACGCTCCTCCTACAACGAGCAATCATCTTACTCCTATGGAACCCTAACAGCTTCAATCATTTTTAGAAGAGAAGATGAATACAAAAATACGATTCGATAGTATTGCTTTCATTCAGTCGAAGAAATCGATCACGTTCCATTTAAATCTGCCACTAAATACAAGTTAAAATATTAAGTTATTGTTATTTTACTATGCTATTTCAGTTAATTTAATCATGCATTTGAGTTTACTTCAAAGTTGTTAAGACTTCTTAGTTGAGGGCGCAGCCCCTCAGCACCGACGAGTGCCATTACGGATTATAGGGGCAGACCCCAGAAATTCGACAGTAGGTGGTCTCGACGAGTGGAAGGCGAAACCTAATAGAACCTTGATCTTAGGATCTTTTCAACGGTGCACGTCAACCGCTGGTCGACGTATAAAAGCCATGAGTAGCATTAGCTGGGAGGATGGCAGGAACTCCCTCCTCATGCCTCACTCCTCTTAGGATGGAAGAATTAGTAGGGAACCTCGTGCGACAGAACGACCCATAAGTTGTTAAGACTAATATCATATGCATTAAACAGAATAAACAATATTAGGACTATTGGTCGGTTGTTTTTGGTTGGTTTTTGCGATTTTATGGCGAAGGGGCCATATTTGGCGAAGCTGCGCCAAACATAAGACAACGTCGTAAGAGGAATTTGTGGAACTGAGTAGAGAGATAATAGAAGAAAAGATCGCTCGGGTACCCTTAGGACTATTGGACGCTACTGTATTAGAAAAATAGCTTTCTATATCATAAGCACTGAAGATTGTTGACAAATCTCGCCAAAGCTTAGAAAACAATGCAAACGTTCATGTTATAACAAAGTAATAGCATCTTTGAGGTTACCACTTCAACCGTTATCGCTGCGAAACATCAGTTCAAGAAATAATGCAATCACAAGTAATCTGCTTCTCAGTGATTTAGAATTCTTCAAAAGGGGCTAAAATAGCTAAGTAAAATCCAAAAATTTTTAAATTGTGTTTCTAATCCGATCTAAGTACATAAGTCTGAAGAAAATAGAAAACAACAAAACTGTAGCCATGTCCTTTTTCATTTCCTTCTCTTTCGTAACAACGTAGCTACTAAAGATCAAGACGCCATGAATCATGGAAGGAAGGATAGGATTTCGTATCTTTTGAACAGAGAAGGAACTGCCGTCTACGGTTCTAGTTTTTCTCCTGAGGACTTAGTCCGTGGAATCCGAGCATCTTAGTCTCAAGTAGAATCACTTCACACAACAGAAAACTGAAATTAGTTTTCGTTTCTTTTTCACAGCGGATTCTTGGAGATTATTATAAACATTCGTTTTCGAAATCGGTTCTGACGGGTGAGTATTTAATAAAATTCTTAGCTATCCATTTTGATTTTGACACTGTGATTGTATATAGCAGCGATTTTCAACTCGTGTGCCTTACGGATGGTGAATCTGTTTAAATTGTGTATGATTTATTTCATTTGAATGGTTTAATTTTGTACTTTTGGCAACTGTGCTCATAAATAATTTCAATATGGCCATTTTTAATAAACGTTTAAGTAATTTTGAATATTATTTTTTATTAGAGTATCATAAATAAATTGTTTCAAAAATGTTTTTTAAAAAGCCATTTTGGAGCAGAAAGGGTAGGCAATTACTGTTACTTTTTGTAAAGCAATCAAAATTATATCTATTTTTTGTCAGCTCGGCAAAAAATTCTGGTGTGCAGCAAAATTTTAGTAGTTAGTTTTTGTGTACCATGAGATGAAAAAATTGAAAATCACTGGTGTATAAGATATTGTGTATAAGAATTTCTTGCATCTATTGCCTCATCCTTTGACGGACCTGTTCCAGTCTTTGTTACTAATAGTTTTTGTTATGGGTTATTTTATTATGGTAGGAAGATACTGAACCCTGTTAGGGGTTCTTATGCATAATTCCACCTTGCAACTTGCAGTCTTCCCTGTACGACTTCTAATCCATTTTGATCTTGACCAATAGAATCTTTCCAGAGGATTCTATTCTAAGAAAAGGATTAACAGAATCTTTCTAAAGGTTGAAAGAATTTATGGATTCTTTCTATCTATTCTGGATCTATTGGATTAAAGAATCAATGGATTCTTTCACCCAATAGATGTGGTTATTTAGTCATTAAGTGTTGTGGGATAAAAGCAATACTGCACTACTAGGAAACCTCTCGACGCTCATATGATTAATGTAGAAATTAGTTTTGGCAATAGTGTGTCGAAATTGCAAAATTGTATTAGATTGATGCAAAAGTTCGTCCCGATTTTTTTTGACAAAAATTGAAGACAAATTTTATTTACTAAAAATTACATTTATTCCATATAGTATGTGCCGTTCTGTTCAATGACCTTTCTCCATCTCTCCGGTAGCTGCATAATCCCGCGCTCATAGAAGTTCTGAGGTTTCTGGCTAAAGAACTGATCCAGGTGACCAAACTTTCTGAACCACTTACGGCACGTGGAATTGTCAACGGCACTCACCACACAATACATATAATCTTTTGCGTCTGCGAAGCATTCTTGCCTTTTTGGAAAAAAAGCATATGTCGAAAATGCTCCTTATTTTCTGAAATTTTTAATGCTTAACAAAATTTTAAAAACAACCAAATACAATTTTTTCCCAAGTACTCGCTGAAATTCCTTGTTTTAAACAACATCAAAACTTTACACGTGTGAAGTAGATAACACTGGTTTTGCGATGCAATGCCATCTAGCGCCGAAAACGGGACGAACTTTTGCATCAACTCAATAATTGTGGGTTCACTCCTCGTTATACAAAGCAACTAGCCTATGAGCTCCTCACATGATGGTGATCATGGCGAGAAAGAACATAGTTTTTGCCGGTATGTCTACGGGGTTGAGGAGGTTATTGAAAAGAATAACCGTCCAAATACAACCACATAGTACAACAGAACAAAATACATCATTATATTTTGCAGTCTATGTAAGCATTTCATACCATCTGTTAACCGTTGATCAGGCGCATTCCCTAAATTCTAAGCTATTTCGAAAATGATGGAATTCATTTCAATGAGTTCAATCTTTACTTAAAACCCTTGTTAGCAAGATAATATACTTAAAACCTTGCTAGCAAGATTTTGTAAAACTGGCTGTTATACAACAAACTTTTTAGCATAGTGAAACATTCATAAGTATTCATGAAGTACATTTTCGAAGTCTTCACCATCTTTTATTGTAATCCTCTACAGATAGCATTAAAATCAACAGTGAACAAAAAGTAATATATGAAAATCTGTTTGCGCAGATTTTTCAACGTAGCTATTTGCAAAATAATGCTTCGCTTTGCTACTTTTTAAGTACTTATTTTTTATGAAAGAGTATCCTCTAGGTGAATACAACGCATCTACAACCAGACACATCCTGCCGGAGGATCGTATCTGGTCTGCCGGCCGGGTTATCCTATCCGGAGGGCCGTATCTGGTATGCCGGGGGTGTAAACCTACTCGAAGTATCGTATCCCGTATCTTGCTTGCGGGTCGGATAAAGCTATTCGGAGAGCCGTATCTGGTCCAAGGGGCATGTTAACGTATTCGGAGGGCCAGATCTGGTTTGTGGGGCGTGGAAATCTATCCGAAGGGCTGGATCTTGCCTGCGGGCCAGGTAAAGCTATTCGGAGGGACGTATCTGGTCTCAGGGGCGTGTAAGCCCATCGGGAGTGCCGTATCTGATCTGCGGGACAGGCAAATCTATTTCCTATAACCTTCTCTATGTCCGTCTGATCAACATCATGTGTCAACACACAACTTTTTCTCGAAGCAAATAAAAAAAGCAGTTTTAGAATCAGACTTTCTTAAGTGTTTTCCCGTAAACCTTCACGATGAACCTTAATGCCTTAACGAGAACACTTTAATTCCGTTTCTAAATCTGGAAAACTCATTATCTCACTTCAACGCTTTAGACTTCTTTTAAAACCTGGAGAATGCAAAATATAATTGGATTATATTTACAGTTGATGACAAACAGGGATTATAATCTTAACTTGACGCGGAAAACAACTTTTTTGCAAGAATTTTTTAGTACTCTGCTCTGAAGAGGACAATGCATCGAATAAAGCATACGCGGTTCTATTAAATCACGCAGAGCGATAACGAACACGAATTAATGCATCATACTAACGAAGTGGCCCCTGTGATCAAAGTCCTCTTAGATGGGTGACACACGAAGCGTTTTGCGCAGTGCAACCTGGTGGTGAATACTACTGCTCTTGTACACAGGGTAACACTGCTCATTAAATCGCGCGCGACGGTCGACCATATGCTAAGTGGTGATTTACAAGTCAACCACCTCGCCAATATATTTTCTTAGGGCAACTGCTCACGAGGCGATTTGAGTAGCGTGACCGAGGTTCACTTTTTCTTTCTGGCTGGGAAGAAAATCGGTTGAGCCGCTAACACGTCACCCAAGTCGCGAGCCTAATCGCGAAGAAAAGCGCAGCCCGGGTCGCGCTTCACAAATCGTCTCGTGTCACTCCCTCCCCTAATGCTCATCGCACATTTGTCAGTTCCATCACGTGTGCATCCTTCCTGACGAGGTACACCCGTTAATGTCCTGCGTTCATTCTGATTTGCGCCGCCACACAAGTACGGCAAATTATAGGTATTATGGGTATGGAGTCAAATTATTTGTTATACACAGCACGCCAAATTATGGTAAGAGGAATATTCATCTGAGTTTGGGTTCTTGCCATTCCCATCTAAGTCACTAGATCTCAACGTTATCGAACACATCTGAGGTGCAATGCAACGTGCTGTAGAACACAAAAATCCTACGTCTTGGAATACAACAGAATTGTGGGCCTCTGCAGGAAGTATGGTGTTCAATGCTTACAGAATACTTCCTCAAGCTCGTTGTCAGTCGTATTTCTGCAGTTCTACCAAGTATTAGACTGGTGTGCCAGTTTTTCTGGTATTTCAGTGTACATGCATGCCAATGCTGAAAATGTGCATTCATTCAATTCTGCTAGTTAAGTGACACAGTATTACTTACAGCTTTCAACTTTTATTCAAATAAAGATAAATAGCTCTTACGACTAGATCAAATTAATAAATTTTTGAAATCACAAAAACGACTAATGAAATCCAGCTAAGTAGTACTTGTATCCCAAAACGCATCTAGAAATCGGTTTGGAATTCGTATACTCACAACTAAAGTGTGTTCAAATTTTACATCAAAATTAAGACTGTAGTATTGGTGTATGCTTTAGTTGTGATCATATACCAGAATAATATTTACTTATACATTATACTCATCCTTTCAATTATTAAAATTGTATCCCTAGCTTTGTGAGATGCCATTGTTTTGTAATACAGAAAATACACCCAAATATAGCAAATAAACTGTTACGATCTTTCCTTATAAAAAGAATAAATTGTATACGAGAAAATAGCAATGTATAATATGGTTAAAAAAAAGCCTCAACACTTTCAAGATCATGCATGCATCCACACTGCACAACCTGTAGTCTTCCTAGTGTGATTTCTAGTCAGTTTTGCCTTCCTTGATAAACAGAATGTTTCCAAGGATTGATTGAACCAATAGATATGGCTATTCAATCATTAAATGTATTGCATGTAAAGGTAATGCATAAATGCTACACACCTGAGAAATCTTGCAACACTTGAAGAGGGTAAACTTTAGATTTAAAAATATATTCAAAAAATTGAATGAAGGAAATTAATTCACTATTAGCTGATGTAATTATGTATTCATGAATAAGATTATAAATTTTGCCCATAGAAAATTTTACTAACAAAATGAAATTATATTTGGGAAAATTTAGACTTCAATATAACACAAGAGTTCCTTGCATTTTGAACCTTAATTTCTACAATTTGAATATAAATATAAAAAAATTAAATTTTCTGCAAAAGTGCTCTGTTTTAAAGAATTTTTTAAGGAAACTCATTAAGTTGATTTATACGGCAAAGATATTAGTTTAAATCTTTTGTTTAACAAATAGATTTTGAAATTCCCTGCTTTAACTTAAATTAGGCACAAAAAAGTTTAGAAAAAATTGTGTTAAATTTATTCCTTAGAAAGTAAGTTTGTATAAACAAATATTGACAAAGAAATATTTGCAAATGCCATGGAAAACATATTCAATTTTGAAAAAAGATTCAAGAATTTATTTGAGTTAAATTATCATTTTAATTTTCATTATTGTCTTTATCATTCCAAAATTGTTTTCACACATTCCAAATTTTTAATGCTCATCATATAAACAGCACTACTCAATTATTTAAATAGAATACTAACACCATATAAAAGCTGAAGATGTAACTAAATTAATAACACAATTTATAATAGACAATATAATCATTGAAATTGCGAATGTTCACATATTCGGTAAATTTTATTGTAAAATTCGTTGCTAAAATGTAGTTCGCAATGCTACATAGTAATTATTGTAATTTCAAAACTGTAGTCCAACAAACAATATATAGTTTAAATTTTTGGTCAGTTTATAATACACAAAACATTTGAATTACAAGGAGTGCAGTACACTAATAAATCATTAAAAAGTAGAACTTCACAATTAAATCAGGGGATAATGGCAATAAGAAAATTTATATAACATAGAATGTTTTCCTTTTTTCCAATTCCTATTGCCAACATACAAAAATAGAACAAGCAAAAAAATTCAAATTTAGTCTACTTAAATATAACAATCCTTTTCTTCAAATATTTAGTTCAGAAATATCATGTCTTTAATAGTTTTGAGTACAAATTCATTTCGAGCAACCTAAATTTTAAAAGTATGTAAACTGTACAAAGAGGTAAAGAAAATATTTTATTGCTTCCAAACAAATTGTACACATTGGTATCAAAAGTTTCAAATTAAATTTTTATAAGGCTTACTAAATTTATCAGATACAATTTCAACTACACGTTTTTCAATTACAAGCAAAATGAACAGTTTAATTCATAGATTTAATAAATATATTGCATATTTACTAGTTTATAAAGATCAGGTAAGAATTGGAAATCACATATTTAAGATTTTATGAAACATACATAAAGCAAACAAGTAATTTTGTAACATGCATTTAAAACCAGAATTCCTTGTACTCCAAATCTATTTGTTCTTCCTGTTATAGTTCCATCTTTAAAGTAGGGTATGAAAAAAAATCATGATTTTTTTTAATCAAAAACATCGGATTTATTTGATTTAAATTCGGTTTTTATGATTTTAATTAATTCCTTGCCTGTACAAGTTTAAATTTGTTGGACATGAGGCATGCAAATTAGTGTAGTTTCTAGATAGTTTTGATTTATTTAAACATTAATAGTTTTAATGTAAAACATTAACACATTAGGAAATATAGCTGGATAAATTTTTGAAGGAATAAAACATGATGTAGGAATTAGTAAAGTAAATCTCATGATAGAGCAAATAGAACAGTGCCCCAAATGCCAAGCATAAGCAATGTTTTCCATCTTGTTCTCAAGCAGTTTAGATTACTTTGAGTTTAACCCATTACCAGTGAGGTGAAAGTTTTGAACCCAGATAAATAAGGATGGGATCCCACGAACACCATATTAAGAATTTTTTCAATCATACAAATTTCAGAAATTGTTTGCTATTATATATTTATCATATATGAGAAAATGTTTTAAATTACTTTAATTATTTTGATAGAAAATAATTAATTCGTTCAAGACTTGCTTTTCAACAATAGAAAATAAAAGGAGCTTGCATCATGAAAAACATTCCTACTGCTCATTAATATTTAGGTTGCAAAAAACTTATTGATGAAAAATTGTTTATTTTTTGTAAGTTTTTTGTAAGTTGTTTATTTTTTGTAAAAAATGAGACGTGAAAATACATAAATTTGAAATTAAATATGCCTATTTTTCAAATTCTTTGAGTATTGACAAGTATTTCATAAGTATAGTCCAAGCACACAAAAAGGGGGTTTTACATAACACAAGAAAATGAATCTTTTCGCTATGAACAGCATAGAAAGAGTGTAATAGTGTCCCCAGAACTTGCCAATTCAGTGGAATTTTGAACTTGCCATAAAAAATGTATCATTCCAATCATAATCATTGAAATAAGCTTTTCGCTTCTTCATAATCTTTTCTCAATATACTTACTCGATTACCAGATATAAGTGCAAACTTTGACATTTCAAATTTCAATTCCATAACTATTGAATAGTTAATGCTAGCAGTGTAAATAATTCTAATGGATCCATACATAAAATTTCCCAATAAATTCAAGTAAAAATTAACCAATATATTATAGAAAACAAAATGAAACTTAAAATTGCCAATTATAAAGATTTATGTGCAAAATTGGTGTCTTATTTTTTATGAATAGACTACAATACTAAATAAATACCTAGAACATCTTAAAAAAGAAAGTAAGTTGTCATAATTTTAATAATTTGTGTGAATATATTTCAAGCATCTTCATGGAGAATGGCTTAAAATTGGCCATGTGTGATTTATAGTCACATGGAATGTTTAAAACAAAACTCACACCGATGAGCAGGCTTGTGAGTGACACCTATTGGCCAATGGCCCAAGATGGAAATGCATACGTGTCTGATAATTATGATCCCAATCAACAAATACTGCTATTTAGTGTCTTCAAAGGGAGGATGATTTTCAATATAATTTTGGGATGAACTCAGTACGAGCAAAGTTCTTAACTTATTTGAATAAAATTACATGTACCTTGTTCAGTTATTTCATTTTCAATGTTATTAAACATTACAGAAAGAAAAATGAAATTTAAAATTTTGATTTAAATCAATTATTTTTTTAATAAAAATCACTTGATCAAGCTGATTTAAATCAGCGTACCCTGAAGAGTAAGTAATAACCATTTATCATTAATACTATTATATTCATTAATCAAGATCTTTAGATTACTAGAAACCAATCTTTCTTGATGAAAAATCAGATTGTGAAAAAAATCAGAATAACTCATCAGATATCAGTTGACATTGTCACCATATAAATTTAACTGCACTATGTTAGCACTATCTGAACCGAAAGATATTAGTTGCATTTTAGTTACAATCATTCATGGAATTTTTCCTCACAAGCCCTTTAACCTCTAAACAATTGTGGGCAAGAATGGATTTGGCCTTATATATTTCCTCTCCATCTTCTTCACAAAGAAATTCCAATGTTCTTTCTTTGGCCTAGACAAAGATACAAAACCATTTTAAATAAGAAATCACAGTAATATAAATATTAGACAAATATTTAAAAATTAAAATACTTTAAATTTTGATATTTAGTTGAATTACAAACCAGAAAATACACAAACATGCAAAGATTGAGATATTTAACAGATTTTCTAGATTTTGAGAGCATGTATAAATAATATAAGGGTAACTTTAAAACTAATATTGCTCATAAATTCAATTCAGTTTATGAGCAAGGGAAGGCTTTCAAATTACTGAAGCTTTGATAAAAAATAACTTTTTCTTGAGCTATCACAAATGGGTTATAAAATTTTATAGATGATCACACGTGTGGTTTAGTTTCTATTTTATTTTGCAGTTCAAAATATATCCGAATAGTTTCTGATTCTTTCAATATTATTTCACATCTTTTTATTTCTAAAGTATAGAGAAAAGTCAAACACAAAACAATGCTTATTGAATTGGACTGCATGTTGGGGTTTTATGCACAATGAAACAATATTGAAGATTATTGTCATAAATTAACATGACAAATAAGAGAAACCATTTAGTAGACAAGGGAAGTATGTTTTCTATTATCAAAATACCCATAAATCCAAGATTTTTAAGTTATGTTGTACTGCATTTAAACGAAAATAACTAAATTTTTTCATTATCTGAATTTTCTTCCCTTTTGCAATCCACATAAATCCCATAAGCTCAATAATGCACTTTCAGTGCCAAAGAAGGAATCCATTAACGCCTATATTTTATTGGTCACTTTACTCATGCAATGTGCCACATGTAATTCTTATGCAGGAAAACCTAAATAACATAAATTGTCATGTTTCCTGGTGGCTCAGAGGGGTGGCAGTGAAAATATGGGTTTCGTTGAAAAATCAGTCGATTGCTGGCAGAGTATTTAATTTAAATTTTCAGAATTAAAAATTTTTTTTTATTAAAAATGTATAGTATTTCTTCTAATTTGATTTCTATGATTTGTTTGAGTTTAATATATTTGTTTGTAAATCAATAAATCTCCATTTTCAGTTTCAATTCTCTTGAGACGATGAAATGTTATGAACATGACTTCAGAATTACATTTCACCCTGAATATATAGACCCCTTTCCTTCTATGGTACATTGGATTTCCCATATCAAGATGAGGAAAAAAGGGTAAAGAAAATACCTTAACAAAAATCTTACTAAGTGCACAGAGCCATTTTTATCAAAGGTTTCGCCAAAAGGAGAGCACTGGGGGCTCAAGATGGTAAACGAAAAGAGACTGTTAAATGTAATAAGAACATAACTTTTCAAAAAATTCCACTTTGAATTTTTATACCCTCAAAATTAAATCCTGGCTACATTAATAATTCTCCTCAACACATGATACTGCTATTCTTTAGATTATTCTACTCTAAATCTTCAGTAGAAAGATAAATTTTAAACTGCATACTCTTTTACGTAATTAATGAAATTTAAGGTTTTAAAACAGGCAATGAAATACTGGTTTGGATAAATGGTGAGAATTACCTAAATTGAAAGAAGTAACGTCACTAGTTTTCTAATTATGATACATCATTATTTAATATTTAATTTTGTTTTTAAGACAGTATTTGAGGGATACAATTTATACGACAGCAGTAGTCACAAATGCCATCTGTAGGAGACGAAAAATACTGACAGAAATTGAATCTAAACAGCAATTTTTGGTCTGTGGTTCATGTTTAAATACCAGTAAAAGAATTTAAATCCACGAAGTGGTTTTTTCCATAATTTAAGTGAAAACAAGATCACTATAACATATTTAAAAACTAATTCCAGTTTTCTTCCTGAAACCAGTGCAGCATAGGTTTATACATATATTTCTGGAAAAGAGAAGTATATGTATAAACCTATGCTGTGTATAAACCATAGCTATCAGCTGCATGTTGCTGTAAAAACATTATCATGATAGTGCTTCTGTATGCAATACACAAAATACGTAGAGATCCTAAGTGATCTAAGGCTTGAAATTGGGACAGTAACCTTGAAAAATAGACAAATTGAGCTGCTGATGAAATGGTACATTTGGATTTAAAATAGAAGTTAGAATTTTGGATATTTTGCATTCAAATTTAAAATTAACCACTTGCTTTTCAAATATTTGGCCGATATGAATTGCACACTACCTGAAAAAATTCACATCAGTATTTTACACTGAAGTCATAATTATCATAATTATTTTTTAAAAGTACACAACTTTTAAAAAGGAATTACTGATAAACCAGTATTGAAAATTTCCATTGGTAATTTACTGTGAATAATATCTCATTTTCAAATTCTAGTGAAATCTTGTATTTGGTAATTTTGATCATGAATAAGTCTCTACATCTAGTTATTAACAGAATAGCTGTTATGAGAGCTTTAAAAATGTAAATTGATCACTTAGGCAACCTTAAAAAGTATTTTCGATGTTGCCAACTAGAAGCTTTAGTCATAAAATAGTTTACTTGGGCTAATTTTAGGCAACTAGTACAGGGAAGGCCAAATATAAAAACAAAATGCTGCACATGTCAGTTGAATGAAATGTTATGTTGGCATAATTTTAAGGATTTGAATGGGGATCTTCCCTGCACTTAGTAGCATCACAAAAATCAACACCTGCTCCGTTTCCAGACGAAGCAATGTTTTGGGTAGTAGTGTCAAGTATATTCAACACTCTCTTCATTTTAATTTAATTCCAATCATTTTAATCATACCCAGATTGGATATGCATATTTCAAGTTTCATCAAGAGTCTCCCTGATATTTATGAAAAAAAGTGAAATTTTTAAATGAATTTTAAATTTGTAGTGCCATCTAGGAAGCGTATTATGAACTAATCTTCTTTTTTTCAGTTCGTTTTTACAGATAAGCTTAAAAACAATATTTAAAAAAAGCGTTTTTTGCATTTTAATAGACAACCTTAATAATAATTAAATAGAGTTGAAATTTAAAAATAAGCCTGGCTGCTTTCAAGGCTTTCAAATCAAAGTGAGATAATGTTTTAGCATAAATCAATTCACTGCTCTTTTGGGGAAGTATTTTTCATTTTTTTCAGCTGGAGATCTGTTGCAAAGAGTGCACATCAAAAGCATGGTTCTTCGTAAGAATTTAAATAATCTCTAGACAAAAATTGAGAACTTTGAAGTTCTTAACGTATTAAATATGTCTTAGGATTCTTGTATCAGGAGTCTTGCTTTTGAAAATCAAAACTACACTTCTAAATACTTTTAAGAAACGTACAAACCCTGTCAGGAGATACAATACTTTCCAGAAGCTAAGCAAATTCCAAATTCAGACAGTGAGAAAATATGGATTTTGTTTCTAAAAATTAGTTGTGTTCCTAGGTTCCTAAATTTGTTGCACTACATCAGCTAATGAAATTAATTGCAAATATGAAGAATATATATTTGAAAACATGCCAAATTGTGATTGTTTTGCAAAATGTGAAATAGGCATTTGAAAATTATGCTTTGATTTGAATTTTTTGGCAAATAACCATTTCTTGCAAAAACGAAGAATAGCTATCTCCTTTGAAATGATCCAGACAATATGTATACTAAATCTTAATTGCAATGAAATGAGTGTAAAGCAAAAGGAATGAAAATTTGGATAACTTCATGAATATTCAAATTCAACTTTAAAATATGTAATACTACACAATTTTGCAAAAAGAATCAGCTTGCATGTAAATTTCTAGTTAATATTTTTATTTTTTGACAAAAAGTTACGATTATTAAACATAAATAATGAAAGCTACATTACAATTGTCAACATATTTGATCATTTTTGAGTCATTTCCTACATATTTGAGTCATTTCACTTTAAATTTCGAAAACACTGGAAAAAATTAAGAGGGGGATAAAGCTGCATAATTTACATGTAGGAAAAATACTGTAATATTTGTCACAAGAAGCTATGTAAATTTTAACAATTAAAACATTTACTAGTATTTTTCTCCAACATAACGTTCTCCCCTTGCTTCATTTTATCCTGCGAAAATATATTTGTATATCCCCAAACTGTCCACTTTTTCTGTTTCTGCTTCTGTAACCATTACAGTAGTGAACTGAATTTTGAGAACAATATTTTAGTAACCAAGAAAGAAACTAGCATAACATTTAATTGTAGATTTTGCAAATTAAAAAATTGTTAAAGATACTATGTGTAATATGACAAGAGGAAAACTATCTTGCAAAAATAATGTTCAGTCCATTTTTAGCATTCTAAATCAAAATTTTGCATTTAACAAGTACTCATTTCATTAGATCAAAACACATCAGCTTACATTGTAGCACTCTTTTACCATGAAGAAGTCGTGGTAGTTTCATGAAGTAGTAAGAGAAACATGTTTCTATGGTCATTAAACTGGCAATTCTCAACACAGCTGACTTTACAAACTGAACAGCAATCTAAATATTTATGTAAGAGAAAACAGAATCAATTATCAAAAAAGGGGACATATCACACCTATTCACTGTAGAACCAAAGTAAGTGGTATTTAGTTCAAAATTTATGTCTGATAAATACGCCAAACTCTCAAACATAGTGGTTTTAAAAGGTGAAGGCTTTACATATTTGGTCATGCAGATTGAAGAGTAAATTGTGGTTGCTCGATAGTGAATTAATAGTTTATGAGATGTAAAAACTTTTCCAGAAAAAGGGCATAAGATTGAAGTTTTCTTAACAGCTGTAATAATTGAGTTTTCTCTGTATGTAGAACTTGACCTCAAAAATTAACTAGCAATATTAGGTCTAAATGTTTTGCATCGAGCAACACATGTACTGCAATTTTTGTAAATGCTGTCCAATACAAGTTTAAAAGTCTGATATTCAATTGGATTTTATGGCCCAAAGACCAGATCTGGCCAAGTAATATTTTTCTATCAATTAAATAGACATATACACACAAGGAAAAAATTTTATTAATACCAAAGTGAGGTAGATAGGTATTTAATTAATGTCGCACAGGAACAACACAACGGGCTATTAGTGACAGCCCAGGATCAAACTCAAAGGGAAAGACTGAGAACAACACCACATAATTTTGAACCACGGTCAGATGACGAGGTCACACCTGAGCAGGCACCCCACTCTCCAAAATACCAGTGAGAAATACACCTGGGTAGTTACAGAAATCGATCCTGCATCAACTACAGTTCATAGGCTGCTAGTGCAGTGGGCAAACACACTGAGACCAGTGGAGCATAGCTAAGGAGGGGCAACAGGGGAAGCGGCCCTGAGTGTCAATGTCTAAAGGGGCGGCATATCAGAAATATTTATTACTAAATTGTATTTTTTTTCCTTTGGGAAAATGCTTTATTATTTTAAGCACAATTTTGGCATTGTGACAGAATAATTTCCATAGTTATGTGAGTGAATGAATGTTTAATGCACTCCAGCTTTAAATTACACCGAATTCAATTCTTCCTTTCGTATAGCTCCCTCCAAGCACCCATTACTATTCACAAGACACAAAGCAAGTTATTTTCTCACAAACATAGAAAGCACAAAACATGACAGATGTCTTTCCTTTGGTCCAGATACCCTAACAGATGCATCAAAACCCCATTTTTTGTTAGTTTTTGTGTAATCAAAAATTAATATTGTGAATGATAATTTATTAATAAAACTAATGTGGGACTAATTTGTATATTGATTTTAATTTAATTCATTATGCTTTATCTTCATTTTAAATATAATTTAATAGATTTTGCTTTGAACAGAGGATGGCATCATCTGCATTTGCCCCAGGTCCTAAAAAGTTTAGCTTCCTCTTATAGCAGCCCCTTTAAAAGTTAAGAAATCTATACTATGGCTCATGCAGGAATGTGGCCAGTAAATTTTTTCATTTCACCAAAAATTTTCCACTGCTGAAGACTAATTCACAAAAAATGCAGACTTAAAACATTGAAAACAATATATGTAACAAAATGCTACACAGTTATTGATTATTTAGTTTTAAAGTATACTTATAACAGATACATTAGAATGGTTTTGTAAATTTAGAAGTTCTTGGGTGGTGACTGCTGATCAGCTGCTGTATCATTTCATTTCTATGTATGAGCTTAAACATCATGTATACTATTTAAACACAATATTTATTTTGCTTTTATACTGCTGGCTTAATGTATGATTATTTTCTGAGTCTTGTTATACTATAACAACGTGAAACTATAAACGTGAAACAAGTGTTTTCACGTTTTGAAATATTAAATAAACTTTACTTTAATCTACGATGGTGACATGGTTAATTTACAAACTAAATTAACACTGATCATATGCTAAATAAGTCAAGATTTACTGAATCTTATAAAAATTGATATTTAACAGCAACCCATAGACAGGTTGGGTAGGTAGGTATTTTAATTAACCTCGCACTGGAGCAACACAACAAGCTATTGGCGACAGTTTGGGATCAAACCCGAACCTGAGAACACCACATAATTTTGAACCAGTCAGATGACGAATACAGGTTGGGACCTTATTTTGTTTTCTTCACCCATATTTTATACCTGGAGCTTATTAGTGAATGGCTTTTGTTAGAATTATGAACACTAAAAAAATAATTAAAGAAACATTCTGATATGGTATTATCCTTATATTAAATGAATATCATAAATTGATAATTTTTGTAACTGTAATATTTATATCAATTTTTCACAAGAAAATAATGATAGCAGAAATGAATGTCTCAATTGTAAGCTATCAGAACAATTTTCAGATTAAGTCAATTTGAAGTTAAAAACATTTCTTAAATTATTACTTATCCAACAGTCCACATAATAGAAATTAGATGGAAATGAAATTGGGATAGCTGCCTACTTTAGTCATCTGGTGATTTTTATAATTTTCAGCAATATTTCCTAAATAGTGTCTTGAATGTTGTAGGAAATTAATTGCAAAAGCTGAATCAGTTTTAACAGCACTTGAAGTGATTCCTTTTGATGCTCTAATATTCCAAACTCCAAAGCTGTAAGAGGTGTGCATCTTACTATGAGAGAATAGTTACATACACAATTAATTCAAGCAAAAACAATCCGAAACTTTATATCTATCAGAGAAAAAATTAACTCAATACTTTTCAATGCCTCCATTAGTTCATAATTTCATTATAAAATATTAAGATATTTGCAAATATTTAAAACATTACACAAATTGCAGCAATATCACTATAATGCATCAAAAAATGTGAATCCAAGGTAATCTTGAAGTTATTTAATTATTGTGTTTCATGAATCACATAATCCTGAATTTAAGCTTTAATATTTATTAATTTTCTCCCCTTTACATAGTGTGATAAGAGATGGGACTCGAAGATACTACTCAAAAGGTTAGATGATTTGATGCAAAGTGGATTAACATTTTAGAGAACTCAGTAGAGGTTTTTACTAAAGCCCTTTTAATGAGCACTCTAAGGTATAAAGTTCATTAGTTCACAATCTGCAGAACACTAGTTATAAAATACATTCTGAAAAGACTAAAGTGTTTCTAAAGAAAATTTCAGATATTCTTGTGAAATTGTGAACACAAAGCAAGAAAAGTATTTTTGTAAGTTATATGTACATTTTGGAGATTCAACAGGCTCTCAATTTAACACAAGACTTGTTTTTAGAAGTTTATGTCGTTAAACTACATATAAAGATCATTTGGTTAGAGTAACAAAGCCAAATCATTCAAGTCTTTCCATGAACTTTCCACGTCTTAATAAAGAATACTTTGTTTTCAAATAAATATGATGTATTTCAATGTGAAATGTAATAAATTCAAAATGTTCCAAAAGGTTGGGGTTGCATCAAAACTTTTAGCCAATGACTTATGCATGGTGTTTCATAATTCCTGAACAGGAATTCAAACTGTCAATGGTTAATTGGAGACCCAAACTTCCAGTTAGAAAAGTCTTTAGGAAGAACAGTGTAAAAGGAAAGGATGCATCACTTACTAAGTGCCTGTTGCGAAGCAGCTTACCTCCACATTGAATATATGAAAAAAATCTCAAAGCACTGCATAAAAGGGGATATAAAATTTACATTAATTAAAATGGTCTGATGCTTAAAAATCAGTGGAATTATTTTTTTAATATTTGTATAGATTTAAAAGCACTCCCAGTGAGCGGCAGCTCAGGTGGTCACCCTCCTAAGTACTGGTCACAACTGAGAATTCTTAACTTTTTTGCTAGGTAGGAAGCCACGCCTTTGCATATGGGACCACCATTGGTGGGAGTAAGAACAGTAGCATTATGTCAACATTTTGATGCAAGAGATAGTATTAGTAAAAAATAGGGGAACTAAGTTTTTATTAAAAAGTTGCCACTGAGCTTGTTAATTGTATGAAAACCAACTCCACATTTTTTGTCAAAAACTCAAGAAATATTACAATGAAAATTTTGGAAATTTGCAACATTTTGAGCTTGCTGAAAGCGTTTCACTGCCCAACTTATCTGTAAATAAGGTCAACTGGTAAATTGCAATGTTTACACCAATACTTCCTACCATTAAGAACTCTCTTGCATGCATTTTGCACATGGATTAGTTTTCATACAATTAACAGGTTAACTGAATCAACTATTGATTAAAAGGATAAATGAATAACTAGAGTAAACAAATTGGTCTTTCAAGGAAATTTGGTAATCAAATAAATCAAATCAATTAATCAAATTTGGTGTCAAATATAAATATAGCACAATTTACACTCAACCTCTAAAAAATATTAAAAATTTTGAATATTCGTAGTTTTTAAATTAAATGAAAATTAGAAACTCAGTTCCCCTATTTCTTATTAACTCCTGGTAAGAAAATGTCATAATATAATTCCACTGTTCTTTCTGATATTTTTTCTAACTGAAAGTATGGTTTTGAGACAAATCCCAGTTCATGAATCATGAAACATTCTGAATAACTCTTAAATATGCAGCCTAAAAAATTTGTCACTCAGAATGGAGCAACCAGAGGCCCTAGAGCTCATTCTTTAAAGGAAACTGTTATTTTCTAAATTTTTAAAATATCTCGACAAATACTATCATGTGATATTTTTGTAAAAGACAGTGAAAAGCATACATTGTATGCTTTAACTTGATACATGAACTTAAGGCTATTCCTTTCAATTTTAAACAAAAAATGGATAATAGAACCTACTGGTATAATAAAAACCTAATGAGTTCTATTATACCAGAATGCTCTATCAAGGTATAAGCTAGGTTCTGTATTACAACAGTATTCAGCACCTAAGTATACATTGAAAAACATTTTCTAGAATTTAAATTATGTAAGTAGAAGTCTGAAAAACAAAATGTTCCAGCAGAGCATCCATTTATTTACTTAATTAGGTATAAAATTATAGTTGCCCAAAAATTGAGAAAAATGTTATGTTTAACCTACATTCTTAGGATTGAAAAGTGGTGGCAATTTTCTTTAATGCTACCAACTGTGGAATTCACCATTAGATTTTGAATTGGAACCAAGAAAAAATTCACTTAGCTTACAATAAATAACTTTGGTAATAAAACCTTATACAATCAAGAGTGTATCAAGGTAGTTGCATTTGTATCATGACATGAACATTTTTTGTTACCCCATTAGGGTTACTATTGAAAGCAACTACCCACTAAACATTTAATGATATTTGATTAATAAACAAAACATGATATGATACAGATTAAACTTAAATCTGTATTTATAAATTTGTAATATAAAAATATATCTACTCAGACCTTTAAAAACAATTTTTGTTATTTCATTACATACTTTTATTATTATTTAAAAGCTGGACTTTTAATTTTTTATTCAGGTTTTTATTAATTTTGCATACAAATATCTCTTCATACTAAAATGCAATAACTTTTGGATTTAATTAATATTTTTCAGTAATCTCTAAGTAATCATTCTCAAAAGTGATTATTTGCCATGAGCCAGCCCAAACACAAACCAAATTGTTTTGCAGTCCACTTTGACTATACAATTTTTGTAAAAGCCACTAATAAAACAAAATTAAATACGATTTTATTTCATTCACTCATTGTAAAGTTTATCAATAAGATGTTAGTTTTTCTTTGTGATCCCATATTTTTAGGTGTATTTCAAAGGGTTTGTTTCCTTTATGAACTGTCATAAATAAGAAAAATTTACATACCAATCCTCTGCTTTTTCAACTAAAATAAATTCTTAACAATTTCATATTTCTCTAAATGCAGTTATTTCTTCTAGAAAGGTTAGTTGGGTTTTATAGTTGGTTGGTTTTGAGTTTTATGGCACAAGGGTCATATTTGGCCAAGCTGCTGCAAACTAAAGCTGCTGGAAAAACTAAAGCAGAATGATAGGCGAGGGTGAAACAGAAGAGAAGACAAATCACTCGGAAACCTTGGGTTTGTGATGCCCGTGCACACCTAAAGAAGATGTGCCCCTGAGGGCTGGGTTTTATGGAGCCAAAGTCATATTTGGCCATGCTGTGCAAACACAATAAAACAACGAGGGAGGAAAAACTAAAAGCAGAATGATAGGCGAGGGTGAAACAGAAGAGAAGACAAATCACTCGGAAACCTTGGGTTTGTGATGCCCGTACACACCTAAAGAAGATGTGCCCCTGAGGGCTGGGTTTTATGGAGCCAAAGTCATATTTGGCCATGCTGTGCCAGACACAAGGACGTAATGGACACACACATACATGGAAAGTTCTACTGACACAGGAAAGAGAAATACACACAGGGAGGAATTGAACCTGTGCTGCCTACAACTCACAGCTAGAAGTTTTACACCCAGGAAAATAATGGAAGGAACACCGGATCCATACTTTCAATAATTCTTCTACTGCCACACTGTCAACAGATTCTGGGAAGAATCTTACTTTCATAAAACAGGTCAATAAAATAAGGAAGTTCAACTTATTAATCTAACTATTGGTGTTAGAAATCGGAAATTCCAATGTGGCTGTTGAAGTATTGTCCCATAGGGGGACAGATGAATTCCTATACCCTACAAGAAACATCAAGTCGATTCTGATACTCTAATAGGATAGTAAATTGCCATTTATAGCTATTTGCAGTCAACAAAGATGTCAAAAAAAAAAAAGAAATTAATACACAAAACAGTAAATCGCACATCTTGGAAGTTGATAAATATATTTTTTTTATTTTGCTTTCGTTTGATATTCTTCCTATTTGGATTTGGTCAATTTCACTCCATGCAACTTTCATCCACTTGTCTATTTAATGAACCTAATTCTCAAATAATTGTATGAAAATATCTCAAAAGTTGATAATTTATTGATTTGAATAGATGATTGATTTTAATTTTTTAGACATTTCATGAATTGATATTGTCATTTAATACACTAAGAAAATCCACTGAAATCATAAATACACACATTTTAACCTAATACACAACCTAAATTTACCATAATCAAACATATTGTTACTCAAACCATCAACATCTGGCAAGTTTGGTTGACATATTAGCTGAAAAATAAAACTTTGAATACAGAAAAGCATTTTACCTTCTATAGCATCTAATACAGAATCAGTATTTTCTGTCATCTCATCGGCTAGTCCTGTGATATCAAAATGGAGATTTCACATTGCTGTAAAAGACCATTATTTTATTTTCAATCCTCACAAAAATTATTTGTTTAAATATTTTTATAAACTTCCCAAATGTTTTTAAATAATTTATAAAATAATTATGTGTCTGGCTTTCCTGAAAATTGCTATTTAACTATTAAAAAGCTATTATTTAAATTGCAGATTTAGAAACTTGTAGATATACTGATATATGCGAAAAAATTATAAACAAATCAATGCAGCTGAGTAAAAAATTTCAATGCAAAAACCATAGATTAACTACAATAGTTGTTAAAAGAATAAATTGCATTTTCTTGAATGAAAGCACAAAAATTGAAGTGGATACATTAAAGTAAACAGATGTAGATAAAACATTACAAATGTTTGAAGATCAATAAAACATTTTTTATCAGTGGATCTATATTAAAGATCAGATTAAATATTTTCATAAAAAGTTTCATTGTAACAGGTAAAGACATGATTCAATATATATTTTTTTAGATAAAATATCTTTTAAAAATGCCTAGGATACAAATTTTTTTTCAATAAATTTTGATCCACTTTAAATTTTAACTTAAGTCCTGAAAGCTGTAAAACAATAAATGAACAGAATATTTGAGATAAACGCATTGAAGGTAAAATGGAAAAGGATGGATCATGTTTCAGTTGAAATATGTTAAGGATGAAAATGAGATATTCATCTCATAGAAATCAAAAATGGTTAAATGTAGAAACTTCTTAGCAAACATATACACATTAATGGAGGCATCTGCTTCCATTACCTATGATGCAAAAACGAACTAGAGAATTTCTAATAAATTTTCTAATTTACAAAACATTGCAACTATATTAAATATTGTTTTTATAAAGTGAATTAAATAGATATCTAATTTAGAATTTTGGATAAAGTAAAGGAATTTTACGATGTTTTGGCAGTAGAACAAAATTAATGTATCACTATTCAAAGTTCTAAATGATACAGCTTTCGTCCAATTCACACAAATGTTTAAGATAATTCAGATTTCCAATATAACCTGAGTGATCAAATTCTGAAATAGCTGCATTTTAAATTGCGTTTAGCAATACTTAAATTTTGAGATATAAAAATATTGGTGCAGCAAGAAAATTACATTGTAACCAAAAATTAAATGGAAATAGTTTGGAGGAATGATGGAATAGAACTTTTAGTGAGTAACATTTAGTGAACTTACTAACGATTTGAAAGGCTAGACATGATTTAAAATAAAATTTGATTTTATATTTAAATACAATAAAATTTAAAACCTTAACACATGCATTACAAACAGCTTGACTGCTCTAAAATAAAACTTAAAAGTGAGCTAATCTTTGACTGTGATGAATTTATAAACTGATACCATAAAATGTTCAATTATAACAAATAATTAACCAACTTAAAATGGTAAAATAACAGAACTGCTATTAGTGACAATATTTTACTTTATTGATAAAGGCATACATTTTCTTCCATGCATATACTTTTAGTAAAATAGAATTGATGCTATCAGTCCATACCTGCAAACAATAGCTACAGGTAACAATACTATCCTGTGAACAGACAAGAGAGATACGACAGTAATATAAAACTTCTAATTATTAATTGAGTTAGCAAAATATATTGCCAAACACTCATCTATAGGCCAATGCATATAAGAGATCAAATTCAATTTCAGTCAATAATAATCTGCTATCATAAACTTAAAGAATGGAATTTGGTAAAATTTGGAATTTTTGAGATTTTCAAACTATTAAATGAGATATTTTATACCTTATTAAACTTCAAGTTACATTTAAGACTTTAAATGCACTGCTTAATATTTCACTTAGAAACATGCCACCAAATGAATTAAAAATACCGTAATTGTGAGACAGAAAAACCATTTATTTAGAAAATACTGAAAGCAAAATCATCTTCGATAATTTTAAGACATGTTCGAAGCTATTATTTTTGCAGAAAAGTTGTAAGCACTTAAAAAATTTTAGTTTGTTTTTAGAGCTAGATTATATTTTATGGAAAAATAACTTGCTCAGTCTTCATCCTCACACCCAATTGCTAGTTTAGCTGGCCATGTGACTAAGAACATAGTTCATATAACAAGACTACAGCATCAGATTGTGGGTTTGATCCTGTTTCCAACAGGTTGGTTGATTTTCCTGTTTCTCTTTGCAATAGAGAAATGTGAATCCAACTTCCACTAAAAGTTCTCCGGGCTCCCTTTGGCTGCATTTTGTAGGATCAAAATATCAATTCTTGGATACTGTAATGGAACAAGACAATATTTTAAAGCTAGAGAACATAACAGAATAAAACCAACAAATCTTGATCCAAAAATTGCAAGTTTATCTATTAGCAAGCTAATTCTTTACAAAAATTATACTCAACTATCTATTCTAAGATAAGAACATTTGTATTTTTCTATCCCTAGATAATTATAACTGTACCTTGATACCTCAAACCCGATCATCTTGAATCCCATGGGGAATATTATTTCATATGCATTTTCAGCATTTAGTCCTTGTACTTTCCATTTATTCTCAAAGTATTTTCCTCGAAATACAGAAATGACAGTGAAAGTAAAAAAGGTTGTTAATGCATTGGAGTTTCTTAGAATTCTCAAAAAATATTGATCAAGTTATTTGTATCATTGGCCAGCATAGACAAACATGAACAGCTGCAGAATCCTATCATTAATTATGCATCAGATACTGACCAATTACTTTCACTTAGGTATGTCGTAATTTCTTAAAATATATCCTCAGTACCTCAAAAACTACATCACAAATTTGTCTCTCTTCCAGTAAAATATTGAGAGTAAACTGCACTGTCTGTCTACCATGAGAACTTCTCTCACCGCCAAGTCTGGTTGATGGTAATTGCTGTAGACAGAGTTCATTCATTCTCTGGTATCTGGCAGAACGAAGTAGTTTACTAGTATAGATCTTGACAAGTAAAACAAATCAGCAAATATATTTTAAGTTTGTCATTAAGTGCACCAATGTGACAAACTTTAATATATTTCCACAAGCATCCACTGTGGAAAATGGGTTAAGATCTGTTTCTACAGTTAAGGCCATTTTCACATACAGAAAAACTGGTGCCGGAGCCACCATTGGCTCATTCAATTGGCATCTCACACACGCCGGCATTGTCTGTGCCTGTAATTAGTTTGTTTTTGGCTGTGATGAAAGAAAAATATATAAACCTTATCAGGAAGTACCAAAGAGGGAAAACTGAAAGACAACACTTGATACATCCTTTTTAGAGGCAGTTTTTAGACATTTTTTAAAACTTCAAAGAATGCATACACTTCCTTCAATGCTTTTTGTTTTGTAATCTTCTCTTTGAAGCTACCTGCTCTCTTGTTCCACAAACAAGTTTTACTTTCTACAAATTTAATTGAGGTAGACAGACATCATATTTAAACAATTTAATTATTTTCAGAATACAAAAATTCACAAAAGTAAAACAAGAAATTCTGATTGCTATGAGAATGATAGAACTGAAGTTAAAGCTAAAAGTAAACAAGCAGGTGCAGGGTAAACAAGGCACACCAATCACCAATGAGAACATTCCGGTGTCAGTTTGAAAATGCAGATGCAGGTGACCAGGCGATCAAATATGTCAGACTGGGCTATGTGTGAAATCACTTATTTGATTACATTGAATCCGAGGTTGGTACTGGTTTCGTTGATGTGTGTGAAAACGATCTAACATATATAAACTTTGTGGCAAGATCAGTTCTTGTAGACAGACAGTATCTCTCCAGTCTTTAACTTTAAAAAATGAATAAGGCAGAAAAGGAAGACCTATCATAAAAATTCTAGCATTAAATTATTGTAGTATTTAATGTTTGATTCAGTATTTACGTTAGAAGTTTAACAATTTCATGAACAGAACACACTGAAACCTTGCATGGACTTTTAAATCAATTTATTAGGTTTAGTTACCTGATGTTTTAATACAGGCTCCCTAACCTTTCCTCACTTGTATACATACCTCTATCTCAGTTCATTTCTAAAAATTGTACCCCTAATAGCAATAAAATTCTTGAAATATTTAAACATTTAGGGATTGAAAATAGATTAAAAACCACTCACTTATTTCATAATTATTTGTTAAGTGATCAGAAATATAGGGGTGGATTTACAAATTTAATAAAAAGCTTGACAAATAATTTTACATAAAAAAAAGGTTCCAAAAATTTAATACACTGAATTTATTGTTATTTTTGAAATTGAAATCTTTTCATACATGAAAAACATGGTAATTAGAATTGAATTTAGGATGAATGGAATTTAGAATTGAATTGGGATTTTGAGTAAAGTATTCAATCCCGTTCCTTTCTTCCAAAGAATCCCAAATACGCCGCATTAATGATAAATCATCGTCTCTATCAAGTATTTTAGAAATCGGTCAATGGTTATCAAGTATTTTAGAATGAGGAGGAAATAATATAAATAAATCTTTGGAGTATATGAAAAAAATGCTCGTTTGACATCATACAAGGACAATCACGTACATGTTCAACTGATTATCTTGGGGGAAAGTCAAACCAAATTTTCCTCTCAATTCATCCTGACAAAACCTTTTGAAGTTTGGCGGTCACTTTCTTTTTGTCTAAGCAAGAGATTGACATTGTACTATAAACTATTGCAAGCTATTTGTAGTGGAAATACTTTCAGAATTCAGCCACGAATAGAATCCACCGGCTTGTTTGGTTGTTTGTTTTGAACAGAAGAGATAATAATTGTGGACATGACGTATTACAGAAATACGTAAAAATTTAAGTTGCTTAGTTGAAGTAATAAAAACAGTTGTCAAAGGCACTAAACTATATAAAAGATCATACCTTTTTTAACACGTGCGATATATCTTAAGAATCTGTTTTTTTATCGCTGTTATGTAATGCGCATGGAAAAGTATTAACAGTGAAAATACAGTTATATAGGGGAATTGAACCTGTCCTTTCTACATCGACTCGGGTTTTTTTTGTATGAACTTAGATCTGAATTATTGGCAACGCTGCTGAGGTGACCCAATGTGCTGTTTCCAAGAGCAGAAGTGCATTCTGCTAAATAATTTTTATCCGATATTTGCCCAGTGTTACTATTTACTAATCATCGAGAAGGCAAGAAAGGATGCTGTAAGAAACAATATCACCAATAATTTTATTGCTTTTGGTTTCATAGTATAAGAATAGTAAATATTTATTATGTCATCATTACGATGTGTTCTATTTGGCATGTTGAACAAACGATCAAATTTTGTGAAGCATGTGAGATCCAAAATTCACCAACCATTTGTGTTTATCCATACCTCAAGAATTTTATTAAATGGTCAAACGATAGAAATTAAAATGCCGTCATTGTCTCCCACAATGACTGAAGGAACAATTGTTAAATGGTTGAAAAAGGAAGGCGATTCTATATCGCCGGGTGACGTTTTATGTGAAATCCAAACCGATAAAGCCGTTGTTGGTCTGGAGGTGGAAGAAGAAGGCACCCTATCTAAAATATTAATTCCTGAAGACACAAAAAATGTTCAACTTGGCGAGGTGATTGCTATATTAGTTGAAGGAGATGTTGATATCAGTCAAGAAAAACCGGTGCAAAAGTCTCTTGATAATATCCGTTCTGTTAAAGAAGAAAAGTTCACTCCTTCATCTAAAGACAAGCAAACTGATTCACCTAGACTGTTTGGTCCTTCTGTAAAGAAGTTGCTAGAAGAGTATGGTATCAAGTTTTCTGAAGTTTCAGTATCTGGCCCTCATAATAATCTTTTGAAAGGTGATGTATTGAGTTATATTAGAGATAAAAATCTGAAACAGGTACAAATCGCCCCCAAAAAGCCTGATTTACCCTCTGTTCCCACTGTTAAATCAACAGGAAAGACATCACATGTTGATATTCCAGTCTCAAACTTAAGGAGAAGCATTGCACAACAATTGATACAGTCAAAAAATACTAAGCCTCATGTGTATATGAATGTTGATTGCAAAATTGATAAGATTTTTGACTATAAGAAAAAATTAAAGCTTAATGGTACTGAGATTTCATTGAATGAATTTGTTATTAAAAGTGCTGCAACAGCACTTCGTAACGTACCAAAATTGAACATGGTACATCAGGATGGACAAATTAAATCTTTGAACTCAATCGATATAGCAATGTCTTTTGTTAGCAATGGTAATTACATAATGACTAATGTGAAAAATGCTGATAAGTTGACAATGGAGGTTATTTCTAAATTAGTAAATTCTTCAATTGAAGCTAAACAAACCAAGCTGGAGCATGACGATATTTCAGTAAGTTCATTTAGGATTCATAATCTTGGAGCATTTGGTGTCTCTGAGTTTAGTGAAGTTATGTATCCCCATCAAGTAGCTACCCTGGCCATTGGTACTGTCCGATCAACGTTTGAGGAACAGATGCCAAGTCAGAGGATGAAAGTAACCCTTTCATTTGATAATGCAATAATCAGTGAAATTGAGGCTAGTTCATTTTTAAACCTCTTTAAACAGTGTTTAGAAAATCCTTTGAATATTGCATGTTTAAGCTGAGCTATTTTATTTATATAAAATATTAAGTTATGTTTTTATATTCTAATTTGATATTGTTTAAAAATGAGAATGCCTATGTTCTCGCATCATTTTCACTTGTACTTTTTTCATCTGAAGTTCTCAAAATACCTACGATGTTTCGTGTGTAAACTTAAACTGAAGATGTTCATATTACAAACATTGATGATGAAATTGTATGCAACGTTTTGTTTTGCTTATTTTCTATCATGGTTTCCTGGTAATTGTGCTAGTCATACATGAATATACTATATGTTGTGTAATTTATTTTGTTGTCATCCGATAATAGAGCAGACTGTTGTTTTGAGCTTAATTGTAAAATTTTCAGCATTGCTTTTTGTTTTACCTTATTAAATCCTTAAAAGTAATTTGGTTTTGTGTCACCATTTCTTTTTATCTCTTAAATATGTTTTCATTTGATGTTTCCAGTGACTTCAACTTGTAATTTTGATGTTTAAAGATCTTACACGGTATCTCATTTGTGTTTTAAGCACATTTTCAGTCCTTTTCTATGCTCAATATGCCACTTAATAGGATTTTTAAAAAATTTATGTTTGTAAATTTTTATTCATAACAGGACTTTTATCCACCAATTGTTTATCTTAAAACTTCAGATTAATTATTAAACTGCATAATTGTGCATAGATAATTAAACCTATTTGAGCTTTATGATACACCCAACTATTGTCTTTGTATTAAGTATTCTCATTGCCACAAAACTGAAAGACGAGAAACAAAGCATAGATCATTACTGTAGTTTTAGAAAGACAACATACCTTCTGAAAATGTGTTCCTAGTAAATATATTGCCTGAAGGAAATAAAAGTACTTTCTCATGATTTAAATCTAAGTCATACTACAGTTCTTCAGAATAAAGCCTGATTGTTATTTACTTTGGATTGGAAAGTCTAGAATTCTAAATTTGTTTTCAGTAAAACACAACTACACTTGTTATTGGTTTGCCAAATAGCCCACATATCTTACTAATTAATATATATTGCATTTTAGTGCTTTTATTAAGTATTCCTATTAACACCAGTTCACACATGTTTATATTTACTCTAAAATGTTTGTTTAAGCTAAATTAGAAGGTATATTAATGACTCATTATTACCTATACTTACACAAATGGAAAAATAATGATTCATCCAGAATTATGGTCATTGCACTCTAAGTTATAAGTTTATTAAAATACAATTAATTTGTAATGGTATGCCGATTTAAATAGTTTTTTTATTGAAAAAATCATTGATTTAATTTAAATTTCATTTTTCTTTCTGTTATGTTTAATAATATTGAAAAGGAAATAACTGAACAAGATACATGTTATTTTTTTTAAATAAGTTAAGAACTTCGCTTGTACTGAGTTCACCCTTCCTTTGAAGACACTAAATAACAGTATTCGCTGATCGGGATCATAATTACCAGACAAGTATTTCCATCTTGGGCAGTTGACCAATAGGTGTCACAAGCCTGCTCATCAGTGTTGGTTTTGTTTTAAACATTCCATGTGACTATAAATCGCATATGACCAATTTTAAACCATTCACCATATGATGGTGAAGATGATCGAAATATATTCACTCAAGTTATTTAAATTGTGGTAACTTGCTTTCTTTTTTTAATGTTTTTCATTATTTTTTAGCATTGTAGTTCATAAAAAAAAGATTCCAATTTTGCACATAAATTTTATAGTTGGCAATTTTAATAGTTTCATTTTGTTTTGTGTAATATATTGGTTAATTTTTATTTCAATTTATTGGGAAATTTTATGCATTTATCCCTTAGAATTCTTAACACTGCTAGAATAACTATTCAATATTTATGGAATTGAAATTTGGAATGTAAAAATAAACTCATCTGATAATTGAGTGAGTATGTTGAGAAACGATTATGGGTTGAAGCAGAAAGCTATTGGAATTGATAAAAAAAATTTTTGGAAACTCAAAATTCCACTGAATCGGCATGTTCTGGGAGATGCACTATTACATTTGTTCTATATTGTGCAGAGAAAAGCTTCATTTTTTTGGTTTTATACATAAACCCTTTTGTAGGCTTCAAATATAGCTATGAAATACTTGTCAATGCCCAAAGAATTTGAAAAATAGACATTTGATTTCAAATTTATGTATTTTCATGTCATCTCATTTTTACTGTTAATTTACAAAAAATAACAATTTTTTTCACCAATTTGTTATTTTTGCAAACTAAAATTCAATGAGAAGTAGGAATTTTTTCAGGATGCAAGTTCCTTTTATTTTATTTCCTATTGGTGACATGATTTATTTAACCAATTTATTAATTTATTGAACCAATTTATTATTTTATTTCCAAATAATTGAAGTAATTCAAAACATTGTGTTCGTATATGATGAATATACAATGCAAAAAAAATCTGAAATTTATGATGAATATAGAATGCAAAAAAAAATCTGAAATTTGTATGATCAAAGAAAAAAAAATTTGGTGTCGGTGGGATCCAGCAACCTCATTTATCTGGATCCAAAACATTCACTCCACTGCTTATGGTATAAACTCAAAGTATTCTAAACCGCTTGAGAACCAAATGGATAAATATTGCTCATGCTTGGCATTTGGGGCACTGTTCTATTTACCCTATCATGTGATTTACTTTGCTAATTATGTTGCATTTTGATCTTTCAAAAATTTACTCAGCTATATTTCTTACCACATTAATGTTTTACATAAAAAATATTAAAGTTGAAGTAAATCAAAACTATCTAGTAACTACTTTAATTAGCATTTCTCACGTCCAACAAATAGAAACTTGTACGGGCAAGGAATTAAAATCATAAAAATTCTATTTGAATTTTAAAAAATCTGATTTAAATCAAATAAATCCGATGTTTTTCATTTTTTTAGTCATGATTTTTTTTTTCAAACCCTGATTTGTAAAATTACCAATAAATAATTTCTTTTGTACTTCAAGACAATTTTTCTTAAAATGTATTTTAAAGAACTGTTGGGAAACGTAATTATTATTTTTCACAGAACAACCCTATATAATTTCATATGTATGTATGTTTATTGTTAAAATGTGCTCTTTTTTAAATGTTTAAAAAGATTTAAATTTAGTACTTGAATTATAAACTGGGTATCAGGGATATTTAGGTTGAGAAAACTCATTTACAAATGTACTCAGACTTCAGCATTGAAAAGGGGTATTTTAATTCTGCTTCTCCAATTACTAGATCATTTTTAATTAAAAAATTTAGAACAATTGATAAGTTTGTCAATCTACAAACCTTTCCATTGTAGAGTATCACAATAGTTTTTTTATACACATGATTTGGCTGTTTTTATGTTGCAACATTGAATTATATCTTAAATGATTTGAAAGGCTAATATATTCTTTTGTAATCTTTAAATTATGAACAAAACAAACTTACATTTAATTTGTAAAATCTAATTTTCTTGACAGTTTAAATTCTGTATAAGTGTTCAGTTGCTTTTTATATAAAAACGAAAAAATAGCTATTTACAAAATGATTTCGAAATTCAATTTTTACTCAATATTGGTATTGTAAAATATTTCTATTTATCGAAAGGTGAATTTATAACTATGTTAATATGACTTCATCCGGTCAATCTAAAAAACTAATATTTTTAGCATAAACACATAATTCCCATTCAATGAAAATTATAGTGGACCCTAGTTATCTCATGACAAAATATACATAAATAGTTCTAATTAGATTTGATTAATGGTTACACCTGCTAAAGGTGCTACTTCTCTTACTGTTTTACTGTATTCCTCAAAATACATCTTGACTACATCCGCTGTTCTGCAAATAGTTATTTATGCTTTACATCAACAAATTGCAATAAGGACCTTGCAAAAGATCCGAGTGGATTAAGTACATCTGATTTTTCTCAATATCTTAAGCCCCACCCATAGAAATCAACTTTAGTAGTATTAGAGGAATTAGCTTACTGCATTGGAAGGTAGAATAAATGTGAATTTTACCAGATAATTAATGACAACAGAATATACCGCCTGAATGTAAGAACTAGGTAACTCAAGTGTCTAGTTTTTGAATAAAGGGAGAAACAATTGGCCACTAATCCCAGTATATCAACATTTTTGATTAGCTGAAAGCTAGAGCTTAAGTGGTCAAAATGATTATAGTGCTTGCATTAAATTCTGTATGATCTCAGCTTTACTGATTTAAGTATAACTAAAAATACAACATTTTTCTCGAGTGACCTAGTTCTTGCATTTGAGTATGCTATTGTGTTACATTTAATTAAACAATAAATGCAAATTTCTCTCCACAGTATGTTAGTTCTTGGATATTAATACTATAAATAGGGTGGTTGTGTAAGGTCTAAAATTTTTAATGTAGTAAATAAGCTATGGAATCTCAAATCAAAAAACATTAGACTGACAAAATTTATTTTCCATTGTATGTGCTTATGAAAATCAACTAAACATTTAGTCGGGTACAGAAAGTTTTAATTTTGAGAAGATGGTAATCATTTATTAAAACAAATAGGGTATGACTTCCTTGCTAAGTCAAGAGAGCAGTAACACGTGAAATCAGCAAATTTACTTTTTTATTTATGCAGTTAAAAATTACTTTAAAATGTGTTGAAGACCATGAATCCTTTTAATAGTGATCATGAAATTGTCAACAAATGGGTTTCTCGTGACATGTTAAAACATTTTATAGAAGTTATGCAGTTTGCAAAATTGAAATCTTTTTCAGAAAGCTGTTGAGTATTAGTTTTTAAAATAAATATCAGAATTTGCATGTGTGGCTAGTGCTTCTTAGCTGTGCTAATGTTTTGAAATCAATAGTTAGTGACCAGAGCGAGGATGTGTAACCGTAAGGGTTTTAGAACTGGTCCTATGAAAATAGCTAAAATAAGACAAACATCTGATTAATTTCTCCAGTTATGCTACAGTACTTTTCATGTCAAAATCCACTATTTTTTCCTACATGTTGAAACTAAGTGTTCTACCTCTACCTTAAAGTTTTCAGAAACATGGTACATGCTTCACCTTTTTTTAGGGTGAAGCATTTGCTATCTTTAATTTGAAATTTTACCAACTTGCTCTTAAAATGTTTAATTAAGTGAGATTAATCTGATGCCCCAGACGTACCAACTCATAGGGTCTTGGACCCATTGGGATCCCCTAATATTAGGGATAAATATTGCATGCACAAGTAATACATATAAGGTGTATTTTTGGAGCAAAATAAATTGTTCCCCAAACATTTGTATATATGAGATTTCACTTGGCCTCCCCACCCGTTGTAATTTCTCCATGTTGGTGCTATTCTCTAAGAGACCTACACCACGAAAATATAAATGTTGAGTAAAAGGTGTACAAATATTAAAATGGGACTTTCATCACGAAAAGTAATTATTTGAGAGGTAAAGGTTGGGAAAAAGTAAGTTAAGTATTTTTAAAAACTGGATGTAGGTAAGTATATTAAATAGCGCTCAAAAAAAATTTTAAGCAATAGTTTAATTGTATATCAATTAATTTTTTAATGTATATCTGTGTCTTAAGTAGTTGAAACAAGATGTAATTTATTTCCTTATTGAATATTTAATTGTCACTGGTTTATAATTTTAGCTAGAGGAGAGTTATAACTGGTTTAAGAACTAGTTTTATTTACCAATGGAGAAAACATTTTATCTCTATTTTGTAGCTATTCGTAAGTAAAAATTATTACTTATTAAATACCAGCAAAAACATCCGTAAGCAAATGCATAGATCAGGTTTTAATTACTTTTAAGCTCTTATTTTATATAGATAGAATTTTAGAGTTAACACACACTTGTGAAATCTAAACATTAATGATAAATTATTATTTATCGAATTGTCAATATTCTCATATATAAGTTAATTGGTAGTTAATACTCTTCTGTGTTAAAATTTCCCGGGGGTGTATCCATTACTTGACATCTGTCTTGTGTTTGACGCATCTTGGCCAAATATGGCCCTATCGCTATAACACCCCGGAACAAGCAATTAACCCAAGGCTTATAGATCCAACTTGTCTTGCTCAAATAACGAAATTCATTTGTGATTAAAAATTGTTTCTATTATACCTTGGTCTGTGAATGGGAATTCGAAGAATAAACGTGGAGCTTAAAATTTGACAATTGATTTTTTGTTTGGTTCGGAAGAAATACCAGCTCGCCGATTTCGAGTTTTTTGATGAACAGGTTGTCCTGAGGATAAACTACTTTTTCATGAGTTCCCACAAATCATTTTTAAATATTCATACTTACAGTACTGAAATTTATTTACGTTGTTAAAAATATTGTTGGATTTTGCTGTTGAAAGCGTAGTCCTGGGGATGGAAAATATTTTTTCATAAATTCACAAATAATTTTTATACTGCTTACAATACTGAAATGTATTGTTATTAAAAAGATTTTATCTATTGCCTTAGTGTATCTCGGAGGTGACAGCAAAATAGTTAAAATGTACGATAAACTGCACCTAACTTTTAAGTTAATTAGTTTCTTTCATATCTAAATGAAACAGTGATACAAGTTAATTTTTAAAATGTTTATTTCGGTAATTGCCTTGTGTGTCGGTGAATGTCTTAACGGTTAAGATTTGGATGCTATTATACATGATGTTTTACTCCGACATTTCATGTACAAGTACCTTATAAAATGAGCATGATATACATTTCGTAAATAAATATATATTGTTAAAATATAAATATATGCACAACAACAATGAGATTAAATGGACTATGAAAACACATGGACCTGCCATCATGTATAATTTAAAAACGTATATATGTATTACAGTATAAAATTCAATGCCAGTTGGTGAGAAGGAATTATTGTTTTTTTAGATAAGTACTTATAGTACTAGAACTATAAGTTATCTTATAGAAATTCACAATTACTGGCTTTGAGATATAAAAAAAATATCATTCCTGATGAAAGGAATACCAACAGATGATTTCGAATGTCGAGGTTTCATTGAATTTGTCAATATGTGTATGTTCCGATTTTTACTCTGGATGACGAGGTGAAATGTTGGGATCAGGTTGGCCACCTATCAATGATAACACATGATTTAAGATAGAATAATCCGTTCCATTGTCATGAATCGGGGGTTTTTCTGATATGTGTGGAAGAGTAAGATTCTGTGGAACTCTGGGAGGTATGTTAAGTAATTCTGAAGAATTTCCCGAACTGTTTGGAAGAATGTGTTTTCTCCCATGATGCTTTTCTAGTGTGGTATCTGCGAATAAAGTTTCGTATCTTTGCTTATCATTTGTTGAATCTATATGGCTGAAATGTGAGTTGTTAAGCGATTTGATGTTCTCGTCGGTTTTAGGTATTAAAGACGTTGGTGATTTTGATGTCCCCATTTCGGAGAGCTCGTCATCTTTTTCATACACGTGTTCCAGGTTACTGGAATCAGCTTTTGGGTGTGAGACATCTTCAAAGTTTGTTCCCTGATTATCTAGTTGAGTATATAATGAAAATGAATCTGGTCGTTCAGTATTTTCTTCAATTGGGGATGATGACGTTAGCTGTGGTTTTCTTGGAAATGGAGATAATCGTTTACGATTGTGCAGATTTGGCCTAGGCCTCTCACTTTCGTCCTTCGGGGGAATCTTTAAACGAGCACCGAAAGGTACGTCGTAATCTTCATAATCTGATATAGTAGTAAAAGTGTTTTCAGAGTTTACTGTATCGAGTTTTTCGTTTTCATATTGAAATGTCGGATCGTTTCTAGCACCGTTTTCAGATGTATCTGAAGGAGTACCTTGAAATTCGCTTGGATGAATTTCGAACTTTTCAGCTACGTTATCCTCATGTCCTGCGTCATTTTCCATTTCTTTTTCATTCGTCGATTGATATTGACTGTTCTCGGAAACTTTGGCAGTGTCGTTAAGTTTTGTGATAGGATTCTGATTATGGTCAGCCTTGTCATTCAGTGAGAGCTTCGAAGGCATCGGAGCAATTTCGAGTGGTGATGGGATGTTTTTAAGTCGAGGTTCCTGCAAAGGAATAGGTATTTTTTTAACTTTCACTTCCCCGTTACTGAGGAAACTTGGAGGACCATGAGGACGATTTCCTTGGAAGAATAGTCCTGGAATGTTCATACCTGTAGGACGAATAGCAAATAATTGCGGGCGAGTTGCATGTTTTGGTGGATGCTGCATTAATTCTGGATTCAAGAGTAGTGGAAACCTTTCTTGATTATTTCCTTGTGTTGCTGGATCAAAGTCTTCAGAAGGTTTACCATCTTTGTTAAGTGGATTCTCCACGGACTTAGTTTTAGGATTTATTAATGAGGGATGAATGTGTTTGTTATTCGAACTAGTATTTGGTGTTTGTACTTTTTGCATATGAGTACTTTCTGCCTGTTTAAATGGGAAATGAGACAATATTTCTCTGTGAGGATTTTGAATAAAATGATTATTCGGCCCCTTTAAACCATGAGGTGGAATTCTTCGAGGTCCATTATCTATTCCTGGCGCTGGTCGCCTAATACCATACGGAGTTTGCAATCCACCAGTTTGTCGTGCCGGTGGAACTCTTGGCTTTTCATTTTTATTCAAGTTGGCTGGTAACCTTTCAGGGAAGTAGTTTAAAGGAGTTTGCTTGTACGGAGAGGAATTTAACTGCATTTCTCCTTCAACAAAGTCCGGCCGACGTTGAATTGGTGGGGCATGAACTAATTTATTCGAATGTTGCTTATCTTTATGTTTGCGATCCTGGGAGCGCATAATTTGCAAATTGGGCAATCCTCTACTCTTCCCTTTGTCTTCTACTGAGGCTTGAAGTGCCACTTGAACTCTCTGGGATGATACTTCAGAAAGTTCTTCGTGAGAATTAGGAACCCGAATATTCGGTAACTGTGCGAAGACTGCGGGTTGCTGGTAATAGCCCATATCAGACATTTTTGGACGATGTCCATAGCCAAATATTTGTGGTCGTGGCATTCCTACTTGATGTCTTTGAAACAACTCTGGGGGTAAACCATTGAGTGGTCTTTGAATGAGTTGAGGGGTTGAAGAGGATACTAATGATAAATTATCTAGGACGTGGTTCAGTGGATAAGAGTCTTCTTGTGAGTAATGAGAAATATTAAATCCACTGAAATCCGGAACACCTGGTTTAAATGTTCCATGGAAAGGTATGGACTCATTAAAAAGAAACGGTCTATGAGGTCTACGAAGATGCGATGGTGGTAGATCGAAATTATGTGATAAAGATGATTCTTTTTCTTTAATTGGGTTCAGTACTAAAGGAATAAAGCCTCCTTCAAACTGTGGTTTGAATCTGGATGGTACACGCCTGATTTGATGGGGTTCATTTTTAGAGTGCAAAACTGGAGTATGTTGTCGAGTTGAAGATGACTTTTCTAGTACACTGTGAGCACCTACGGGAACTTTATTTTGTTGAACTCTTTCGTTCTTTTCCGTATTCTGGGAATGTGGCATGTTTTTGTCTGATCTCTCTGATTCATCGTGAGGATGCAATGGATCTATTGCTAAGGGTTGCGAAATTTCTGTACGTGGAGGTTCATCCATCATAAGAGAATCGTCATATATTTCGCTTGAGTGGTTGTTATGAATAACAATTTCAAAGGCCTTTTTATCAAAATTATTTGAAGTTTCACTATAATCAATGGGTTGGTTTTCTATTTTTATGAAAGGTAGACTTTTATCAGAATTTTCAAATGCGTCTTTTTCATAAAGGACGCTATCCTCAATGTCTTCTCTTTCTGGTTTACTCTGGATTTTCTCACTTTCTCTATGTATTTTTGTTTTAATACTATTTGAAACTTGTTCTAAGCTACCTTCTCTTTCTATTTCTGATTTCGAGTTGTCGGCATTGCTCTTACTTTTATCTTCAGATTCTTGCAAACCGCTTTCAAGATAAGTTCTGGAATTGATTTCTTCGCAACTATCTACTACTTGTATTATTCCACCAATTCCCTTTTCGGTAAAGCTCTGTAATGAAAAGCACAAAATATTGTATAGCTACTATATTGACACTCTTTAAATACATAAAAAACCATTACATAAAATATATTTAGGTACATAAAACCCGTTTACATAAATTTCGTTCTATACTTATTGTACTTTTTAAGTAAAATTTTAAGTGTACTGCACAGTTAAAGTCAGGTCTGAAGTTCAACTACTAATTTTTTTGCATTTAAAAGAATGACGTGAAGAGAATCTTATAACCAGTATGTTTTATGAAAAATCAACAAAAATCGGATAGCTTTGAAATGAGTTTAAGACTCCTCAAAGGCATTCGGATCAACAAACAACGAAAATTGCAAATTTCTGACCGTTTAATTCATTTACTTGATTGCCGTACAGAAATTGCACTCTAAATCTCATTCTATTATAAAACTTAAGTTTATCTACTATAGGATTTTTCTTGGCATTATTTTATCAGAAAAATAAATGGAGATATTGAATTATTTAATGAACTACTTTTGAGAAGTGCCCACTTAAATTATTCTTTTCAACAATTTTATAAATGATATTGGAGATTGTTTTGGGGACAAAATCGTCGTTTCATCAATCGAGGGATACTTGAGTTAACGTCGCACTGGAGCAACATAACGGGCTATTGGCGACGGTCCGGGATCAATCCCGAAAGGAAATATCCGAGGACAACACCTCGTAATTTTGAACCCCGACTCATTCATGGAAAAGATTTTCATTTGGAAAAGATTTGTCCTTGGGCGGTAATATAAATCGACAAATGAGACTTGAAACGAAATCTTGATACGGAAATATGTCATGTCTAAACTTGTCGTCGAACTGCATTGTCACAGGGAAGCGATGAGGAGTGACCCCCATAGTTCTATCAGAGAAGGGTCTATACTTGCGGTGACAATATTCGCATTGAACAGAAAATGCAGCCAGGTGGGGCGAGATGATAAAGTCAGGTGCAGATGGGACTGAACAAAAGAAACGGCGATTAATCGTCCTCAGGAACTCCCTTAATGATATGGCGACTGGTTCATTCTTTCATATGTACCGACGGGACGTGAAAAGACATAGCGAACAAGCAACAATATTTGCCCAGAGTAGAGAGAAGTGAGAGGTAACCCCCTATTGGCTCGATAGGGACAAGTCGATTGGTTGAATTAGGGGGCAGATTAAATGTAAACAATGATCTTCCACAATTGGCATTAGCACATTTTTTTGCTACGAGTGTAGATTTCAATACCGTAAGCCATAGCAGAGATTACGAGTTAGTGAAACATAATCAACTATGGCGATCGCCATAAATGATTTTGAGTGACAGCTTTTCTCCTGAGAATTTAACCTTTGTACAAATGAACTTTCCCAAATCTTCTCACCTGAGCTGCTCTTAGCTCACCAATCGCGCTACACATTACAGAGTTGGTTGATTGACATTATATAGAACACACAACACATATATGGCACATTTTGTAGAACACACTGCACCACGGTACAGAGCCACACGGTAAGCGTTTAAAATAACTGTTATTATGTAGTCATGATCAAGCATATTATTACTTAAATGTTAGATAGTTATAAAGTTCTGTCGAGAGATATGTTATAATTCATAAAAATGTGTCCATTTTTGAGCCATACCTGATAGTAAACAGTACTTGGAGTTCCAGGATTTGGCGTCCAACTGAGTTTTGCATAGCTTCCGGGTTCACATGCGAGAGTTAATATTTCCGTGGAATTAGAAAAAATAGTGGATACAGAACGTTCGGGATCGCTAACAGAAAAACTCCATTGACAAAGTCTGCCTTCTGCAAATAGAAAACTAAATGAATATGCAAACAAAAAATACGATCTCTGGTTAGAGAAATGCAATGTGTATACATATCGAATTCATACTAAATAGAATTAAGAATACGATACAATTATTATACATAAAATTAATTAATCATAAATGCAACTTATGGAAAGCACAAATTGTAAATATGGCATTTATTTGAAATTTATAGGCAATTTTTCTTCAAAAATATGAGATATGTTCAGTTTAATTTTTAACTACAATAAGTAATTCACGGAAATAAAAAATTATGCTCCAAATTTTTAACTGAAGAGAGTTTAACATTTTAATTCTTTTGATATCGTGATATAAATCATAGTATTCGTATAAAATTATATTAAATATGCATTTATATTAAGTACATGCGTAATATATGAATTAAACTGAGTATTTCCATTTTGCTATTTCTTTTATTAAATAAAATCAGTAGGGTAAACATAGAGTAGAAAATATAAGCAAAGAGTTTACCAGAGGTCGGAAGATAAATGCCGCTCGCTATATCATGATGAACTCCGGCAAAGAATTCCTCTGAAGTGTCGTTGACCTTATAAAGAAACAAAAAGAAATTTGTCTCTGAAAACACAAGAAATTATTTTTCACATAGCACCGTTCAGACTTAGAATTCACAATAAACAATTTTCATACTAGTTATATCAATAAAAGCATTATATAAATAAAAATATTATACTAGTATAATAAAAACATTGATATTGTCTTAAAAATTAAAGTAAACGCTATTAGTTAAAATTGATTGCTACTTTAAAGTAACACTTGTGTAAATAATTGAAAAATCATTTGTTGAAATAACTGGGAGTAAATTAAGTTTTTTAATTTTTTAAATTAATTTTCTCATTTATATTACCAGAGCAGTATGACTTTCATATGATTTATGTAACGTTCTTATGATTTATATAATGTTCATATGATTTATATAATCTTTCTGTGTGTGCATTTTTGTTTTCTTTGATTCTATTTTTACTGTGCTATTTTTATTAACGTATGTCATTGCTTTAAACTATCAAATAAGTCAAACGAAGCCTGAAATTTCAAGTTGGATTGCCTGAATAAAGCTTTCTAACCCAACAATCTGTGCAGAGTAATTAGATCTTTTTATTAAGATGACATTTTAAACAACGAATGAAATTATATATTTCTGCCACAATATACAGACGACTGGATTGCAATAACAATTTCCCACGCGTGTCTAGGAAGAATTACAGAAGTTATACTGGGATCCTTATACAGGTGATATCAATTAGAGATTGGATACAGCGCGCGTCACAGACGCCACCTAGTGGTCAGGCAGGCTGGAGACATCCAGACATTTTTTTACCACAGTTTTATTATTTGGTTTGTCGTTCTACAGTCATTTATTGCTACACAAGAGCTTATAAGACCAGAACCTTCTCCATTTTAGGATAACTGATTGGAACAAGAGATTTTATAGCTCCCAATTCTAATGAAGCAGATTGAGATTTTCTCTGCCGTTCACATACCAAAAATTCATCAAGAGACAAACACAACAGAGCAATTATACCCTATTGTGCGACGTGAAGAGGGATTACGGCATTGTGAACTCCAAAACCACATCCAAACTATATATACATGCTTTTTTAAATTGTGTTTTAAAAAATTTTCGTAAGTTTTAAAACAACTCTGTATGTATGCATATCCCATCTCACCATCAGAAAATTTTGATTAAATCCTCCTTCTTTGCTACTCGTAATGTAGAGGGGATTACGATTCGATGGATTCATTCCTCCTTCAACGATGAACGTGTACTCTGTTCCTCTCTTAACAGTTAGTTTTGGTGTTGGCAATCCGTTTATAAACCACACGTTTCTGCCATTGTTATCTGTCAGAAAAATACCATATGTGAGTTTGTAGAACTAGAATTTTCTTGGAAAAGAGAAACATCAATATATTTTCTTTTAAGTATATGCAATCAGTTTAATTAGTTACAAAGTGATTGAAATAACAGAAATATAGAATGCACACATTAGCTTTTAAATATTTTTGAAATATTTGTACATATATTTCACAAAATATCATTATTGTAAATGCTCTAATTAATACTGGAGGAGGAATTAATCTAAACATTTAACATACATTAGTTTTAGAACCTATGACTAAGAACTTTGCATGCTACATGGTTTTACACCAATTGCCAACAGCATTAGATTCAGGAAAGTAATGGAGCCAGTGACCCTCCAAGTGGTTTCGACGAGATATCTCGTCCATCAAGATATGATAAATTTGTTAATGACGAGATACCTCATCATCAAGATATTGCCGATTTTTCGACGATGACGTGGTCAAGATCTGGTCAGTTTTCTTCTAAAGTCGAGGTATCTCATCCATCAAAATATAATCAGTTTTGTCAGTTTGATAAGATACCTCGTCGAGACAACCACCGGGAGAATTAAAAGGGCTTAGGTACTAGAGACTGACTTTGTTTTCAGACAAATAAAAATAATTTCTTGCATTTTCAGACAAATAAAAACTATCTATAATTAAATTTTAAAATATCCTTATTTATATTTTCTAATTTGAGGTTCCGAAAATAACTTATTCTGTGAAAAATGTGATAAAATAATCTATAATCTTCATGTCAATTCATGAGCATAGGTTTCTATCCCAATTTGTTATGGTTACTATCAAAAGTAAGACATATTCTTCGATATTAACAAGATGTAAAGTCAAAGAATTAAAAGATGACTTCGCAATAATCAAAATAAATTGCATTATTCAAATAATACAATAAAATCACAATTTTCGCTATTTGCATAAATTATACTGCAATATAAAACTTTGAAAGCACTGCTTACCGGGTCCCATTTGAGCTCTGAAGAGATGATCACTTGGACAGCGAATTACAAAGTCGTGTTTCTCAATACTTGAAACCTTGGTTATATTACTTGGGGGTGGACAGTTCCAGTTCGGGTCACGACCAAAATCAAGTAATAGGTTACCTGAGCAAAAATAATAAAAATTTGTCTAAATCATAAAAATTATCGAAATATCAAAGTTCTTAAAGCTATTTTGAATATCAAGACTAAATTTTCTTTTAGAATTCATCGAAACGGTACAACATCGAAGTAGAGGTTCATTGCGCATTATTAGCGACGCGGCGTCACTCCAAGAAATGTTCATGGAACGGATATCAAACAAAACAATATTTTACATTCGTAACAATTAATATACAGGTCGCAATATGGAATAAAAATTTCAAAATTTCCATGTTTCTTAGTCCTAACCTATATGTATTTGTTCACTGGTGCTGCAGAACTAAGCATTTTTTAATCTTTTTGTGCAAATTTCTTATCCTACAACTTAATTGATGCGATTAGCTATTGTTTAATTTGTTCTAAGATGTTTGCGCTTCTCTGATCAGTCCCATTTATTGCACATCAATGAAAACACTCTTTCAATATGGGCATTTGAGCCGGGGACGCTTAAAACAAAGTCTAAGATTTGGTGCATCGATTTGTTTCTTAAATCACTGAAAATATTAAAACTACTTTGTTCTTTTCTTCCTCTTTATAATCCAGAACTTTCTATTATGACAGGTAATTTTTCGATACTTATGGATGAATACCTCCAAGTCTAAACTGTCGATAATAATGGCTGTTTATATTGGAATGTATTTGGCGAAAATAATATGTAACTTAAATGTTACGATCTTGATTGTTTATGAAAGAAACGGAAGAAATAGTAGGTCAATACGGGAGGATCCCAAAACAATTTGCTTTAATACAGGAGTTCCCGAGAAATACGGGAGAGTTGGCCCTTTATTTCGCAAGTATGCTTTAAAATGCTACTTTAGTTTAATAAAAAGTAATGTTTTTACATAAATATATAGTGAAAGCACTTTGCAAATTTAATATTATAAAATCTAAATCTTAAAAGTACCAATACGGACATCATAAATACCTCTAGTTCGCAATTTTGGTGGTCCAATGAAAACTCCACCTTGAACAGGTCCAACAGCCCATAAAACAGCCTGGGGACCATCAGTATAAATATTTTGATCGTATGATTGTTCTTCTGCAATGCAGTTTTAAATATTAGTTTAGTTACCAGAATTATAATATGTGTATTAATAATAAACAAACCTACTGGTTTTCTCATCAATGAATTATAATTAGCACAATATATTAAAATTTACAGGAAACAGGAGATAAAATTTAAGATTTGTGTTTAGCATCACTCTAGTATACAGACGCACAAAACTTAAGGAACAGTAAGGCTTTCAGCTGCTATTATACTTGTGGGAAAATGACCTGATTGTGGGAAAATGATACAAAAGATACATCGGGAGTTACCGAACCGATGAGTAAAAACAAAGCGATAACATGAACAGAAGTGGACAATAAAAAGTCTTTGAACTGATGTGGTGACATTGCACTGGGTGCCATGAAGCAGAAGATTAACTGTGACAACAAAAATAAAGAGGAGGCGATCCCTTAGGCAGTGACTCCTCGAACGCTGATGCAGGCTTTGCACGGAGTTTGTATACTGAGAATGAGGTTTGGGATGAGCTCCTGTGGTAGCAGAACCCATTCCTTTGTCAGAGACCCTGACATAAGAAATTTGAATATACAACAGCTTTCTACTGAATATCCTCGGTCCTTCAAATCGTCGCAGGCTGTTTCACTCAATTTTGAGTTTATAACCTTTAAAAATAGTGTTGTTTCTTAAGTTTTGCAGGCTAGTGTAGAATAAATGAAACTTCCGGCTCTCACCTGAAAATCACATTCATTTCTCCATACTTTGATTATAAACGTTTTATTTAGGTTTAGAAAATGATAAGGTCACAAAATTTAGCATGTTATCAGTTGAAAATATGTGCTTTGTATATTTTTACAGTAAAACATGTTTTAGTAATGATTTTATTGAACTATACATTATAAAAAGCTGGAATCAAATTATCTATTCAACTGGATTAAATAAATCTATCATAAAATAAATTTCCATACTTAGTTTTAAAAAAAGCTTGTTAATAGCACACAAAACATGGATCTTAAAAATTTCTATCATTTACCCAAGACTAAATGTAATTGTTGTTAAAAATGTATAATATAAAAGAATTAGTAAAAATTTATAAATGTACCTGCTTTTAAGGGGCGTTTGAAAGTGATAATTGTTGTATTTTCAGACTTGATAGCACTTAGCAGTTGAAGATTGTTCCTCGAGTTTTTGTGAATTTCATCAGGGCACATACCATGACCATTTTCACACTAAAATATACGACGGTCAGTGATTATGTAACTTGGTTTCAAATTGATCTGTGTAAAAGATAAACAACCCCAATACATACCCTTTCAGTGTTCTCGAAAAAGTAATCGACAACGTGGCCGATTCCATTTCCATCTAACCAAGTAACTGCTGCATCCGCTGAATCAAATTTTGTTTCAGTATCATCTTTACTTAAACCTAATGCCATGTACTCGGATTCCTCTGAAACATAGCCACCATCACAGAAAGAAATTGTAAGAAATGTAATGAACGCCACACGAACATTTTGAATCAATATGCAGGGTATTTTTTTATGTAAGGCGACATTTTGTTTAGGAATAACTTCTAAATAAAATACATTTTATTAATTATTTTTACATATTGTTTACTGAATTAAAATGACAGTTTAGGAATATTACATAGATCAAATAACCGCCTCTCTTCCTCGACAACGCGATTAGTTCAATTTCTTCGCGCTTCGTTTTGATATCAGTGGATATGAAAACAGACAGAACTGTCACTGTTGGGATCAGAAAACCCAAAGTTAATTCATAAATGACTTCATCTCCGTAAAGCAACAGTTTGGTGTGAAATTTGGAGTGATTATCGCACCATTTTTTACCGAGGGTGCTAAGAATGCGGTTACTATCAGTATAGTGAACAATACTGTTCGCTGTTGCAAAATTTCTTTCTGTCTGAGAGAGTAGTTGAATTAACGTTGCACTGGAGCAATACAACGAGCTATTAGCGACGATCCGGGATCAATTACAAAGGGAAAGGATAACAATTCGTAATTATGAACCTCGGTCAGATGGCGTAGCTCACACCTGAGTCGGCACTCCACTCTCCAAACTTCCACACCACGCCAACGTGAGGCTTTCTGTCTGAAATTGATCGATAAAAGAGTCATAACACATGTGGTTTCAACAAGATGGAGTAACACGTCGTACAGCTCGTTTATGTATTGAATTCGGCATTTCTTGGTCGAATAATGTCAAAATCTGGCGATGTGGATTGGCCCGTTCTTGCACTGATTTTTTTCCTGAAGGACTACTTGAAGGAATGAGTGCGCTAACAAACCGACAACAATTCACCAGCATAAGCAAAACATTCGCGATGAAATTGAACAAATTACACCGGAAATGTGCTCAAACGTAATAGAAAATGTGGTCACAAGAGCTCACATTTGCAGCGTGGCCGAAGTCGCTCATTTGGCCGATGTCATATTTCATGAATTTGCATTGAGTAAACAATATGTAAACAAATTAAATTAAAAGATCTTTGATTTAAAAATTATTTCAAAACAAAATGGTGCCCTTACATAATAAAACACCCTTTATCTACCGATAAGCAGTTTAACATTTTAAAACCTTGTCTTCAAGCCCCTAGTTTCAGAATGCTTTAGGATTTAACATTTTCTGGTTTCAACTTGTTTATAATTCTTACTGTTATTAATTTAAATCTTAATTTATTATCTTGAAATTTTATTTCGAATTATGTATTGAAGATCAATGAAAAAATAAAGATATTTTCAAACTTAAAAACAAGTAATTTTTAAATTCGTGAAATGATAGGATATATGTTAAAATAATAACAATTTGTCAATAGCAGGTTCGTAAAATTAAGTTTGTTTTTATTTCTGAGTAAATGCATTCCTTTATTATAATCGGAAATGGATGGATAACATTTTTAATCTTTATCCAATAAAATCGTTAATATTCAGGTTTTACAACCATGTGTTAATTTAAATACGATTATATCCACTTATGAATAAGGAGTTTAAAAATTTCAAGGACAGTAGATGAATGGATAACTAGATAAAACAATGTCCAACGTTACATTGTTTTAATATTATGGAAATAAAGTAATGTATAAAGAAAATGTATTAGCTTAGAAAGGTAAAAACACGACTTGATACCATATAAATTTTAATATTTTAGAATTTTCTTTGGAAAATATTTTGTCAAAATCTATTTTTCAAAAATTAATATATTTGAAAGGCTTTTCTTTTCCGTTGTGGAAAAGTTTCTCCTTGGTTTTTTGTTGTACTTTACCTAAATTTCCAACCAGATGTATAATGATGTTATTTCCACTGATGAGCCACCTCACTTCCAAGCCTAGATTGTCATTTAGCATCTCGCAATTCATTTTGTTCTAAGAAATAAAATGTTTCATTTGCATACAATCAGAGAAGGTATAAAATATATGCATATATGTGTAAGGCATTTTTAAATTAGTATTTATTCAAAAGAATGTAATTAACAAAACTATTTATTTAAAAGAATGCAATAATTCAGAAATATTCATCACTGGTTACTAAAATTAGGCAAAATTCAAAACTCCTTGAAATATAATATACGTTTACTGTTATTTGTATAATTCAACATGGTTATTAAACTGTGGTATGTAGACCCAAAAATTCCGTATGTCTTTGGATTTGGTTCAGGGAACTTGATGGGTTTTAATGGGGTATGATGTTTAATGCGGTATATAGGCTTGATTCAAATAATCATTATAAAAAGATGGGTGAAAAGCTGGTGGTAAAAATTTACAGTTTATATCTTAGTGGCATGCACTTAAATTTATTTTTCATTGAGAAATGTAAACTAATTTTAAAACTCTACATTTTGATTATATTTTGAAAATGTGACATGTTATCTAAAATATCTCGTTTACAAATTGAATCCCAAAATCACAAGATCTTTTGGAGTTTTAAATGTTAATATACGGAAACAATTTTAGTAGTTGAAAAAATTTGATAGAGGGCAGTGTAAAAAGTCAAGTTTAGTGTGTTTTAAACAAATACGTTTCTCGATTAAAAGCTGTTGTGAGATAAATTATTGTTTTATTTGAAATACTTTCAATTGGTAGCATATACAGAGTGGCCATAAAATAACTTTCCCTCTTTGGAGGCATCTATAGCTAAACCGAATAAACGGAATGGAACCAATGTTATTGGTATTTTTTGGTATTGAGATTTTTGAAGACATGGCGGAGAAAGTTTAGCATCAAAAGTCGCCGATAGGGAGAAATTTGGCGCTGTTAAAGTCGAAAACAGTCCAACATTTACATTAAACGCAGAAAAAATGGACTATGCTAAGACTGCAAGTTCGCTGCTGTGACTTCTGTGCTAACAGACTCAATACACTCAGCTGTAGATCATGTCGCACACCGGATGCTATTTATTGTACACAAGAAAGGTCATCACATCTAAATTGGTCTATGTGGTCAAGGGAAACCTGATTCTGGTGAATAAAAAATTGTTTCCTGTGAATTGAATCTACGTTAATTTGTGTCTATTTCCAGTTTTTTTAATTGCAACGCCCCACATATCCAGCTGGAATTAGTGGCGGGGTTGTTGCCTAGCAGTCGAAACTTTGCAGAATCCATTTTATCAACGTTTAATGCAAATGTTCGACTGTTTTCGACTTCAACAGCACTGAATTCCCCTATCGGCGACTTTTGGTATTACATTTTTTCGTGGAATACATCTCCCCGTGTCTTCAAAAGTCTCAATACCAAATTTGGTTTAATTCCGTTTATTCGATTTAGCTACAGATGCCTCCAAAGAGGGAAAGTTATTTTATGGCCACCCTGTAAATACGCTTAACAGCTAAGTGAGCGAAGGTAGTGTGAATACTTTCTAAAACCCGTTGTACTTATAAACATTCCTAAATGGTAATACTAATGTAATGGACAATGTCAGAAGAAACAGATTTAGTACCATGAAATACTATTTCAGTGTTTAAATGAATTTTTCTGTGTTCACATGCAATATTCAGACAAATATTAAGTTACCTTACTCCACTTTACTAGAGAAAAGTTATTACCGTATCAGATTCGCTCTTTTCATTGAATCTTAGAGTACGTGGTGAAGGCGGGACATTCAAAACTTCGGGAATGTTCACAAAACCATAGTCATTGTTTTCGCTCACACTCCAAAGGCTCAAAAAGTCATACTCAAAAACAGATTGTCCGTCAGGCAAAGGGATAACTACAGTCCTATTTAGCTGCTCTTGCAAAGGTAAATCACTATTTGGACAAAAATATATTTATATGTGACAAAAAATAACGAGAAAATGACTTTTAAAAATATATTTTCCATGTAAAAGTGACAATCTCACCTGTCATCTTCACCGACTCTTATACCTTCCATATTCGGTTTATTACCTCTTGATAACCACCAATGAACATCTTCAAAGAAAACATCACATTAAAATTGACCAAAAAATTCAGCCTGCTGATTTTAGACAACTTTCAGACAATAAACAGTGTCAATGTCAGCAAAAAAAGTTTCAGTTCAAGTCACACGGTACTACAAGTCCATTTCAGCCATTATGTAATATTATCAATACTTCTACACTTCCCTTTATATTAAAAAAACATTTTTTGAATCATTTATAACACGATATTGCATACAGCAGTTTATGTACCAAACCTAATTCAAATAGTTTTGACGTATCTCAGAGAAGTGCAACTTGAATTGAGTTTTCCAACGAAATTGTTGATGTGTGAAGTAACGTGGCGGTAAGAGATACGTCAAAACAATTTGAATTAGGCTTTCTAAGGAAACTACTATGTGTGCTGTATCGTGTGATAAGAGATAAATCAAAACAATTTGAATTAGGTTTTCTAAGGAAATTGCTGGTGTGTGTAGTACAGGATGATTCAAATTATTTTGACGTATCTCTTACCACAGGTACTGCATACACCAGCAGTTTCTTTAGAAAACCTAATTCAAATTGTTTTGGCATATCTCTTATCACACGATACAGCACACATAGTAGTTTCCTTAGAAAGCCTAATTCAAATTGTTTTGACGTATCTCTTACCGCCACGTTACTTCACACACCAACAGTTTCTTTGGAAAACGTAATTCAAGTTGTACTTCTCTGAAAATCGTATCCTGTTGCAACTTGATGTGATCTCTGTCCATTTTACGCATGGCCTCAATAACACGGAAGATCGAGAAGTTTCAAGATAGCGGATTGCAAAAGGGGCGTTCCATGCCTGACCTCTTGACTTACGATCTTGCCTATTAGACTTTTTTCTCTGAGGTTACATTGGGAGCAGTCTTCGAAGTGTCTAGTTGTAGATCTATAATGCAAACAAGGATGAAACTGAGATATCCAATTCCAGACCAGAAGTTTTCGAGAGGATTCTGGAGACTGCATCCGAAGCGTCGTAAAAGAAGTTTGTTTAATATCTTTCAAATGTTGCGACCGGAATCCTGACACCTTTGTACTAATATTCTAAAAGTAGCATATATTTCACATCTCATTTCCCCCAGCGTTTATCTCATTCATTTGAAAATAAGTTTTTATTAAAGGTTAGATTGCAAAGAATTTGGAGGGGGCAGTACCTTTAAAAGTTCCAGTTTCAGTGAAAAGAGCTAGATGTTTCAAAGTTCTGTAACAAAACTATTTTTCTGGGGATTCTCTTTAAATTTAGTACTTTTATAGTATAAATGTTATACTTAAAAGAAAATCACTTTAAAGCTTCTACCGTTTAAACTTTTATGCTTATGAGCCAATTTCATCCAAGTGGTTGTTTTCAGGTTCGCAAGATAACTCAAAACTAATGACTCTACAATAATGGAACTTTGCACACTTATAGAACTCATTAGTTACGACCTATTCTCAAAATCTTAGCTTCAGATTTTCTGAGAGTTTTGCAATAATATTTCGATGTGTTTCATCAATTAGGTAAGATTTCTGATGCGTTCATCAATGAGGTTAGATTTCTAAATCCATGAATAAAACAATTGGGAATCAATCTTTATAATTTTAAGTAATGGGGTTTTATAATAAATGTGGCAGATTCATTATTCTAGTCCTTAGTTTTTGAAATATCTCGTGGACCGCAAAACAACCACTTGACCAAAATTGGTTCTTATATCTTTGTTCCTAAACATAAAAGATTAAAGGACAGGAGCTTTAAAGAGATTTCCTTTTTAAATATAATATCTATCTATGAAATTTCTAAATTTGAAAAAGAATCTAAGAAAAAGAAATTTTTTATTAAAGTTCTATCTTTTTTACTGAAGCTTGAGCGTTTAAAGGTTGCAACCCCCTTAAAGTATGCATAGTTTAAGAATATAAAGCACAATAAGTAAGCACAATTAAGTATATAAAGCATATAATTTCAAAGTAAAAGTATTTTATTTGCATGTAAATTAGTAAAAATAGATATTTATTACCTTTCCCCGATCCATCGTAGCTGAAATCTGGGATTACAAATGTTTGCGAATCTAAAATAAGAATTTCACCGGAATGAACTCCTTTTGTGGTATTGAGAGGACCAACTAATAGTGGTTGAGGTGGGACTAAAGATTCAGGAATCCTTACGGCACCAAAACTGGTCTAAAAAAGGCATTATTTATTAAGACAAATGAAAATTCTTTAAAATATCTTTTACCTTATTCAATATAATGTGTAATTGTTTCATCAAATTATTAAAGTTAATTAGAATATATTAAAGTATAGAGTTGTTAGAAGACGGTTACAGAAGAGTTCCATTTAGTCAATTTCTTCTCGGTTATTTTCCTCAGTCCTCATGCCTTACACGTGCTTTTCTTAATCAATTTTATCTTTAAAAAGTATTCTGAGCTTACTAAGCTTATCTTAGGCTACTTTTCAATCTGTTATCTGAACCAGGAGTCGCTAATTCTGGTGCAGGATTCACAACCAGTTTCGCATTAACTACAGCTGTTAGCTTCTAGTCATATTTTTACACACGCTTAAACTTCGAATAGGCAAATTCTTATCTTCTAAAATAATCTTTTGAGTTTCATCAAGAAGAGAAATGAAATGCATCTCTTTAAGTAAAGAGGTTATATACAAATTTCATACTTATCCCTAAATGATGGTAGGGGATATACACATATACCCTACCACCTATACACACAAGAAACACTGAAAGAAAACTTACTGAATAGTTTTTGGTCCATATAGAAAGCCAATTAATATCTGTAACTTTTATCCCCTCTGGTAAATGGAGAATTATATCTTCGTTTTCTATTGCTGGAAGATTTCCATTCCTAAAAAAAGAAAAGAAATTCTTTCAGACATTTCTAGGAACATCTGCTATTTATTAACGTTTTCATATTAAGTGTGGCAACAGCTTTAACCCGCCGCGCGGTTTCGACGAGATATCTCTTCCATCAAGATCTGACCGATTTATGCTTCAATGACAAGATATCTCGTCATCAAGATATTGTCGATTTTTAGGATGAGATCAAGATCTGGACAGTTTTTCTAATGACGAGATATCTCGTCCATCAAGATCTGGTCAGTTTTGCTAATGACGAGATACCTCATAGAGACAACCACCAGACAAGTTAAATAACATCGATTATAATTCAATCAAAACTAATTAGGGGTGGGGAAAGCATTCGGGCTGAATACGCATCGCTTGATTTATTACGTGTGAATCCATACGATAAATACATTCTTGTATTCATGAATTCGCTTGTTCTCTCATTTTATCCCATTCTGAATAGATTGTTAAGACTGATAACAGTTTTGCACAAATTGTCTCTGCTGAAATTAGGTTACCAGTTTTAATACCTTCAGTAATATAAACTTTCATAGAGCGCGGAATCTTATTGTAGGATCTTAGTAGTGTAATATAGTAAATTTTGTTCTAATAATTTGGAAACTTTGATTTACAGGTATAATTACTAAGACAGATATGCTACCTAGAACTTATTTATAGAAGATGAGAGTTCGTATCTCACACAAGTACTTATGATTTGGAATAACCAAGTGTTCGTGGGCCTATTAAAACTGCGTATTTTTTATGCAAAGATATAAGGTGGTATAAAAATTATAGATATAGTTTATATAAAGTTTAAATTAGTTATATAGGAATGGCACACACTGGAGCAACATGCGACTAAACATGACATGCGCATGCGTACTCCGTTTTTGTACGGAAAATATGTCGGTACGCATGCCTATTTCAGCCAATTTACAGCATTTGGCGCATATTCCTACTTGATCAAGGTTCTTGTTGCGGTCGCGTGATAGTACGTCATAAAAACACATTATTTTATAGAATATCAATTAATTAACATAATTAGTGCAGATAATAATTAGTAACAGATTAGTGCAATAATAGTTGAACAGTATTATATTGCCAGTCCTAGGAAGTCAAAAATCTGTAAAAATAATCAATGTGCTCTAATAGTTTGGCCAGGGACTGTACATATGGACACAATCTGACTTACAGCGTACTTTTCAAACAGAAGAGAACATGTGATCGATAACACAACTGACTTGTATAACAAATTATGGGCATCGTATTTAAATGTGTGTGGGCTGTAAAATATTTTAATACTTACGAATCTCTGTCGGAGGGAATGTGAAAACCAGCATTATCTGGTCTGTCTCCGGTCCCAGCCCAGAAGACAACACCTGAAACAAAATATATTGTTTTGATTCATATCAGAAATAGAGCGCTTAACTTTTTGACGAATTAATGAAATGGGTTTTTGAATGGACAAAGCATAACAGATAAAATTATTTCAACACAAAATCAAGATCGAAATTTCGAAAATCTTAGTCAGAAAATTATTTCAACACAGAAACCATAAGGAGTTACTCGCAAATCTTCCATGTTATGCTGAATACATAATGCTTAGAACACGCTATATCGTTATAAAGTTCTTAATTAAGTATGGTGGGGTTATGTTCTTAATCAAGTATTGGTCAGAATTTAACGAGAGATATAGTGCGGCTCCTACGAGCAGGAAATCGACCTTGGGTCAGTCAATTTTTTAAAAGGTGTGAAATCGAGTTAGCAGAAGGCATACACAAAAGCATGAATGGCGATCGCCGTGGATGTTCCCCCTGCCAACTCGTTATCACTGCTGTCGCTTTCGGCACAGAACTAGAAACCGAATGATAAAGCTTAGAATCAGAATCCACGCTAAAGACGCCAGTTGTGGAAGTGCTTTGTTAAGTTTCCACCAATCTCCTAATTTAACTTCTAGACTCGTTCAAAACCACGTGATTCGACTGCCAACTCGTGGGAGCCCAGATAATACAAGAACTATTATTTATTGTTTCTTTTCTTGACAGTACTCCTTAAGATTTCCTAAGTCTCAATCGCTGGCAATTATTTAGTGATCAAATATATGCTGTCCTAGATAAAGCAAAATATATTTCATAAAAAATGATGCCAGTTGATGAAACAACATATTTTGTAAAACTTCATGAATTTTAATTAATTTTCAAAACTTTGATCAGATTCAATTCCGCACAAGTGCTCGAACTTTAAATCTGTAAAATAACTCATAAAATGTTTCAGCAAATAAAAACTATGCTTATCAACAAGAAATAATGCAACAAAGCGATATTTATTCAACATCTTATCATCAGATTAAAGATATTAGAATGTGATGTATATCATATATGTAGATCAGTAGCTACAAAACTCTTCGAATAACCGATAGCTCGCCTAAGTCGTGTTGTTCGTTAGATTGTAAAATATTTTTGCCAAAGAAAATCTATTACAGTGTGTGTCTTTGTATTGTAACAATTTGTTCAGGGCACTTTTATATTAAACTTCTTTCTACCATATAAACAATGTTATTGTAATCACAAATGGAGCTTATTGTTAAAAGTGACAAAATGTGTTTCAAATGTAGTGAATCATTTTAAGGAAGCAATGAGGCGCCGCTTCATATCTTATCACCTAAAGATCAAACCATCCATTTTCGTGATTCGTATTACCTTTCTAATAAAGGCATTTAGCTTCTTTACCTGAATATTTTCAAATAAAAAAGTGCATAACAAATAGAAAATATATTCGTAAAGTAGATTGAAATAACCACACAAGGGTGGGATCTTAAAATTATTCATCATACACAAATTTTGCTAAAACTGGATATAAAAGCCAACAAGACCCGATAATTAAAATTTAACAATAATTGAAAAACTTGTTCTCGATTAATTGCATTACTTTTGCTATTTATTTATAATTATTTTATTTTTAATTACTTTTTCAAACAGATTTGTGCATATCAATTAATAATCTACTCTTAACCCTCCAAGTATTCGACGAGATATCTCGTCCAAGATCTAGTTGATTTTGCTAAGAACGACATATTTCGTCAAGACAAAACTGTCCTATTACTACAAGGGGGAAAGAAGATCCAAGTAGAAAAACAAATTGCCCCCCTGCCCACAACTGGTGACAGCTTGGAACAGGTTTTTCATCAGAGGTTGGCTACTACAGGGCAGTTTTCGACGCGAAGATAAACCACCAGAAGGGTTAATAGTAAACCAGTCACACCATCACTCATCCATGTTGAATTGGATGATTCCATGTAGTCACATACATGCAATTATACTGTATATAAATTCCTCACCTCCTATTCCTTTTCCGTCATAATTAAAGCTTTTGATGAACAACGTTTTCTCATTAGTTGCATACACAACACCTCTGACTTCATGGTAGTTGGTGTTCAACTTTCCGATTTCGGCGCCATAATAAACTGCCGTGGAAGTTAAACCTAAAACTAAAAAAAAAGACATTTTTAGGACAATAGCAAGTAGAAGTCTTAATGCGAGAACTAGGAAATGAAAAGCTTTCGTAAGTTTAATTAAATTATTTCATTTTAAAAAAAGATCGACAGTGTATTGTGTAACAGTGTATTCAAATTAATCTTCTGAAAGTAGCTATGAAACCTTGAATCTTTTACACCAAAGAATATAATACTTGCATTACCTTAAACTCCAAACACACATTTATATACATTTCATATTCTCTTCAGATTTATTAAAGGGATTGTTTTATTAGCATTAAAGGAAAAAAATTTACTGTCGAATAATTTGTTTCGAGGACCTCAAAAACACCAAATCGCATGTTTTGTTTAGAAAAACTTATTTCAAGTTCTATGTATGTCGCATTTTTTATTTATAAAATAAGTAGTGTTCCTGTGGCAGAACGCGTTTCCAGTACCTCACACCGAACGTCTCGTCACTTGGCTTTTTTGGAATACAATTTCAGCACTTCGCAAATAAAAAAATAACTATCATATATAAATTCCGAATTCATTTCTAAAGAATGAATTCCGAATCGATATATAATAGTTGATTGGTCAACGCCAATTAGATTAAACGACAAACGTCACGAAAACGGCCATAAACTACATTTTAAGGTAACCTCACAATTAAATTATAAGTAATTTCATTATGCAAGAGCATTTGGTTTGAGGAATCTAGGAATTGTTAGGGGGCGTGGTAGCCCATGTTGTAGAGTCGCGGATTAGCAACCGGAGCAATAATTACGCAGACAGACTTTTCGAAAGATCAGATTTTCGTCATCTCAGTAAACCTGCACCTTCAGTATAAAGCATAAAGTATTCATAAAAATATTTCTTATCTTTTCTTAAAAATGCATTTTTACAACTGCATTGACTACATTAATTTCATATCATTAGGCATGTCTTAAAATTTTCTCAGTCAGCAAAACAAAACTGTGGAGATTTCAGTTTCATAAAAGAAATAAACAGAACTTACGAGTCACATTTAAAAGCTATATCATGAATATCAATAGACTGATATAATTGAAATGTTTGATACTGAAAGATTTAACAACTATAAACAAATACACCACCTGGAAGAAATTAGATATTATCAATTTATACCGACCTCACAATAACAATTACTGACCATAGGAACTCAGCTAACGTTTTTCATTGAAAATGACACGTGAAAGCCTCGGGCGAAACCAAGAGTTCTTTAAGCGAACAGTACTCGTTAATCTGAATCCTGTTCCCATTGGCTTTTCATAAAACACGAAATTCATCCATAGATGCGAATAAGGAAGAGAGAGAGATGAATGAATATGATGTCACTAATCGATCCCAAATCCTCCTGAGACTTGAATCTTCGGCATAAAAGGCCTACGAGCTCTACTCTCATCCACTTGTTCATCCTGAGGCTGTAGGTGAACTTCCAGCTGAGAAACTGGCCACTCTTATTTATCAACAATTGAAAGAACCCTCATCCGTTCGGCATCATGATCTTGAGTTTAGTTGTTTTAGAGTTCTACGAGAACATGATTCCTCGAGCAAACAAGTTAACAGAAATCAAATACTGTAAACAATTCATTTCTTAAATGTCTTTCCGCCTATCCCATGGTGGTTTTTAGAGCACACGCGATGTATAACTAAATATGATTAATGCCGTGATTAACTACAAACTGTTTCGTCGGTAAAGTTTAGATGTATGATTCTCCGAGAACATGATTCCTCGAGCGAACAAGTTAACAGAAATCAAAACACTTTAAAAAATTTATTTCTGATATGTTTTCGAGCCTATCGGGGTATTTTTTGAGAATATAAGTGATGTATAAATAAATATGTTTGATATTCAGACAAACTGTTCCATTGGTGAACTAGTTTTGTGATTATGCCTTCTACCATTCATGAATAAGTAATAGCTTCCGAGGTCACGATTGGTTGGTTGATTGCATTGAGTTTCTTGGCGCAAGGACCATATTTGGCCAAGCTGTGCCAAACGGAAGACAAACAACGTCAAGTAATGGACAAACCTCTGAAGGCATGAAAACTATAAGAGGTGTTTTTATTTATCGCAAAGACACATAGACAAATACATCTATTAACCCCCATGTGTCACTAAGTGACACATGAAGTTAGAGCACAGGATGGTTTTGGACTTTTTAAAGACGAGTGGTTTCATGGACTTGGTCTAGTATGTGCTACCCCAAGAGGAATTAAAAAACAGCAACACAAAAAGAAAGGTAATAAAATTAACAAGATTCCAGCTGCTTCAATAGTTCTATGGCCTTCCAGTAGCCCATAGATGCCTTCCCCAGGTAATGCAGAACATTCCAAAATGCGGTCACAATCCATGTCAACCATCCCTCTGCACAGGACACATTTCGGACTACCACAGATGCCAAAACGATGCAAATGCTTGGCTAGGCATTCATACCCTGTTAGTAATCTAAAAGCCACCACCCCTATATAGCGAGAGCCGACAGGATGTCACAAATGGACTCACCCCACTTTTGTTTTTGTTTTCAGCCTCTTTGGACATATACCCGTCCTTTAATTTATTATTGATTATTTAAACTACAGAAACAAGAGGTAGTTCACTAGTGCAGATATTTTCGTCAAAAAGGAAAAAAGCATAGCATACATGTTTCCAATTTTTCATTAAGTGTGCAAATGTCATCAATTTGAATGCATTTCATCAAGCACCCCTATCGAAAATGGAATGACATTTCTACGGAAACAGGCAGGAGCAAACTTTTTGGCAAATACAATTGTCTTTGCAGTATTCAAGATTTCATTTTTTATTTATTTCTGTCTAAACTATATTGACAAATAAAATTTTCAAAGCATACACCGAAGTTCAACTGATCTATGAACTTATTTACTTGATGGTAGAGAATTGAGAGTATCATAAATTTCCCATTTATAATGTAAAGAATACCAAACCTTATAAAATTCTTTTCGGTTATTTTAAACATTAAAATTCGTCCATTTTTCTTGAATTAAAGGAGGAGAACGGCAAATATTTCATGAAAAATAAGCTTGACCGAGCCATAAATGTCACACAATTTGACAAAATTACGGTTTTAAATCTATCTATTTTTTCTATTTTTGGCAAAACTGCAAGCGTTGTGAGTCCCATATTTTTCTTTTCGATTTAGTGAAGCAAAACAGGTAAGCGTTCACTGGTATTGTTTGGTCGCTGACAGTTGATTAATGATTGTTTTCTATCCCGCCGTCGAAAAGCACACGGTCCACATAAATAAAACATGAAACTTATTCCTATCTGTTCCCTTTTAGAAAGTGAAGTATCCTGCTAAAAAACCGCAACGTTTCTGATGGATGAACTGACACCGGTGATTAAAAGATGTAGACACGATATTCTGTAACGAAAATGCTTACACATACTGAACTTTTTATAAAAACAGAAAAAATATTTTAAAAAGGATTCGATGAGAAGGGAAAGAAAGTGATAGATGAGAATATATATATATATATATATAGACCATCACCACAAATCAAAAAGGAGAAACCAAATAAAAACAAAAACAAAAAGCAAATAATAACAAGAACAAAAATGGAGCAAAATAACAACAATAATATTGACAATAATATTGAATCTATTCTATTCTTAGGGTAGTTTTACTTATTATATATATATATATATATATATATATATATTGCAGCTATTGAAAAATAAATTTATGTATACATTGCAACTAGTTTATACTCGTAAATTGCAGCTATTTGAGAAGTAGTGTTAGGCTTCTTTGCTTAGCTGCTTTTCTAAATGTTTATTTTTATGAATATCTGCCAGTCTGATCAAAGTATTTGGCTCTGCGGGTCTGAAAAAGGAATTGGAGGGCCGTATTTGGCCTGCGGGCCTGATAAAAAAAATTTTGAAGGCCGTATCTGGTCTGCAGGGAGAGTAAACTTGTACGGAGGTCCATACCTGGACTGCGGGACAGTTGAATCTATACGGAGGGTCATATCTAGTGTGCGGGTCGGTTAAGTCTATCAAGAGGGCCGTATCTGGCGTACGGGCATGGTTAAAACTAACAGAAGTATCGTGTCTGATCTGAGGACCTGGGATGAACCAATTCGCTACAGCTCAAATCTTACTCGGACGGTCCTTTATCTTTACGCTTACAGTTTTTTATGGACGCTGTACTTGACCCCAACAAGAACAACAGCTATTACTTAAATAGCTAATAATACAGAGAAAGGACAGACTTCCATAAATTGTAGTACCAGGGAGAGTGCTCGTAAAGGGCTGCAGTCAAAAAGGGGCATCTTTTTCGTTGGGGTAAATTATTTTACATTCTCGCCCCACCGCTGATAAAAAAATTGCAAACTAGAATTTTGAATCTTCTTCAAGTACAGTTATCACAACATATCGCACTTCTTGGGACGAGAAAAACCGCTATATACCGAGGAAAGCGATATAGCATTGACCGAGTTGGTTGTTTTTAGGATTTTTGGCGCACGGTCATATTTGACCAAGCTGCGCCAAACACAAGTAAAAAATGTCGTGAAAGGGGTAGGTTGTGGGTTTTGTGGCGCAAGGGCCATATTTCTCCAAGCTGCGCCAAACACAAAACAATGAGGGAAGAAAAAAAGCGAAAAGCAGAAGGGTAGGCGCGGGTAAAATAGAAGAGAGGACAGATCACTCGGGTACCTCGGGGTTCTGATGCCTGTACATACTTAAAGAGAAGCCCCTGAGGGCGTCGTGAAAACAGAAAAAAGAGGGATTGGGGAATAGAATAGTGCAATGCCTCAGATTTTATTCAACATTCAAAACCCACCTTAACCTGACAGCACCAAATATCAAGCCACCCATCTACCATACTGGAGATTAACGCCCCTGCGAGGTCATGTGCTCCGTTCAACTTAAAAAAAAATAATAGTGCAATGAAAGCAGAAAAAGGATATTCCGAGAGCTCGACCCCCGTGTTTACAAACGACTGAAAACCCCATGGGAAAAGAAAAGATCATTAGGGTACCTTGGGCCCGTGAAGCCCGTGCACTCCTAAAGGAGATGGCCTCGTTGGCATAACTTAAAATCATCGAATTTAGACTTTGCCCCCTTTTCTACCAAAGTGCATATATATATAAAGATGACGACAACAAGGAATACAAACTCCCGTTTGGGAGGATTCAGAGATTCCATATACTTATGTTTCAAGTGTTTTTTACGCGTGTGTGTGACTGTTTTCTATGAGTGTTTAACCAGTGAGACGGCATGCGTCAGGTCAAAGAAGTAAAAGCGGAAGCGCTATAATTGCAGGGCGTAAAGCCAGCACATAAAAGAAGTGTTACTGCACTTTTGTTAATATAAAGGATGGCTAAAAGTTCAGAGGTTTATGAGCGAGAGAAGCGTGATATGTGCGACTCGATACGCTCCTGTGCACTCTGTTGCGGTCGGCTACTCCTTGAAATGACTTGATATACTATAAACATAAGAGAGGGTTCTGTTAATACGGTAACGAGCATTTAGTATTTTGAGACCTGTTAATATAGATGCGGTAAAAGAGGTCAATGAGTGATTTTTAGACCATGGAAAAAATGGTTATACGTGCTTTTTGATAAGTGATAGTTTGCTTTATCCAGAAATAGATGAGCCGTTGAATTGAAGGACAAATGCAAGCTATCACGAGTTGAAAAAGTGATCGAGTCATTAATCTGTATAATTACTTTAATGAAGTATCTACTGCAATGAAAAGTGAAAATTCTGTTCATCTAGATTTATACCAAAACTTCAACTACCCTTTGCTAGTTTTTATGCATATTCAACAAAAATTGCAAGTAAAAATTAATGGGTACGGAGCGGTAATATTATATCAAATATGATTCTAATTAGTATATTTTACACATGCACACTAATTATTTCAACTATATTTTTTTATCATCATTTTAATTGTCAAATGTTGTTTTGGACAGAGGGCGGCATCAGCCTCTTTTGCCTCATCCCAAAAAGTCTAGATTCGTCTCTGATGACCAAGTCTGGCAATTCCGATGCCCAGAAGCAAAATTTCCTTTAAGATTCAAAGCATGCGATTAAGATTGATGACCTATATTTGAATATCAGATTGAAACGGAACAGGAATACACTAAAAAGGAATGCCCTTACTTAACCTCATAAGAAACTGGAAATTTTATCTCATAAAACGTGTTCCATATATAGTTCGATTTTATTCCATAACCAAAGTGTAAGAAATATACATCAATGGGCAAAGTTCGGGTGAGTTGAAAGACCTTATGCACCTTTCACACACGGTAGTCCTTTTTTTGTCTAGTAGTTTCGGTAATAATAAAAACATACAAACACGTGAAACATTTTAGTGCTATCTTGTGCAGTAAAAAAGCCATTTCCGTGTTGTGCAATTAACGTGGAGTTTTGAGTCTTAATTGTGTTTACTTGAAGAGTCACTGGGGGTCATTTCACATGTTGCTAAAATGAATGGATTCGGGTTAAAAACAAATCGAAATATGGTTTCTTTCTGTGAAGCTTGGAGTGCACTCAAACGTGTTTTGCCGCAATAAATAACAATCATTTCTTGGATATATCTAAGAGACCTACTTTTTCCTGTAAGATGACATAAAAAAGGGGTTTCTAGCTATATCGACGAGTATTATATTCATGAACTATTTGACCTCCATTGGTATCCGTGTTTTATACTTCTGAAAAACTGGTTGTTTCTTTCAAAGGTCAAGGTTTTGAGTACGAGCATTGAGTATTTATTCAGTTTTCATTAAATTCACCAAGCATCGATTAAATTCATGCTTAAAAAGAGAGAATCAAGAAGTATTTTTCCACAGGGAATTTCAAGTTCAAAGGAAAATCCATCGCGGCAAAATATTGCGTATGAAAACGATAGGAAAACAAGTTTGAACTTTCCAAAACAAATAAGTGCTGTCAGTTAAGTTGAAAACAGTTCACTTATTTTGTATACATAATGAATGGCTTTCAGTCGTTTTATCACGCACAGATAAGTAGTGAAGAAAAGAAAGGAAGAGTTATTGAACTCTACTTTATTTGAAAATTTCTCTTATTTATCTTGCTTCAGTTAAGGCCACACCCGTTCTTTACGGTACAAAGATAATTCAGTAAGTCATTCTATTATAAAGATGAACTTTCTCCAAGCTTAGAAATAAATATTAATTGAAACAACAGTGCGTGGACCTTAAACAGTTTCTTAAAAATTCTCGTTTTGATTGAAAATTGTTTTTAAAAGCTATTTTTAAAGTTCAATATAAAAATGTTAAAAAAGATCTGAATGAAAAAAATATTTTTCTTTAGTAGAGTTGAAAATCTGTTAAATCATACTAAAACTTATTTGTATTTAGAGTGAAGACATCGTTAAACCATCACTGGCTGTCAGGCCAATGAAAAATAGTTGCGAACATTTATTTAATAATCGAATCCAAAATCTTAACTTTCCTTTTGATTTTAACTATGAAGGAAAGTGTATAAATATGTGTTTTAGAAATATGTGTAAGCACGAAGTCCGCGATCTGTTTTTATAATGAAGATTTTTATCTATCACATGATGCGTAACATAAAGGAAACAAACGAGCGTATTGAGAATAGCTACCTAAACCGGTAGGAAATGTATCGCTTATTGATTGAACGATTGCTTCACTCTTGCGAATAAATCGGCCATACAAATATATATTCTACATACGAATGACCGAATTTACCGGAGAGTTACTCAAATGCATGAAATCAAACGGATACTCGTTTTGCAGTTATAAATAATCAGCGATTCTCTGAATAAGAAAGCGAGAGTTTCATATCTTCACCAATCTATGATTGTTAAATCTGACTTCAAAAGATTGTTGAAATGAGTCTCATTATTTTTTCACTTCACCGAGCAAGAAAAACCTTTTTGGTGAGTGAATTGTAACACGCAAAGATAAGACGAATTACAAATATATATACGCACAAAGTAAGCAATTCATATTCACTGCTGTGGACGATTTTATTATAGTAGTGTGAACAAGGGATTGGGTTTAAAGAGGGCATTGTTTTCCTTTAATCTTTTTACAGAAAAATATTTTGGTATTTCTTCAATAACACAGAATTTCTTTTAGTTTTTCTCTCATATTAATCATTAAACTTTTGATGAAAGAGCCCTTATTATTTTACGTACATATAGATATTAGTTGGCTGGGTTTTATGGTGCAAGGGTCATGTTTACGTACAGGGGAAACTAGAAATAGGAAATCATTTGTGCGAGTCTCATTTACTAAAGAAAGGGATGCAGAAATTTAGTAGCCTTTACTTTCATCAATTGAGGAACCGCCATAGTTACACCGGGGATCAATGGGTTAGCCCACAGCACTAGCAACCTAGGAGTTGTACCCTTACGAAAAATTTCTATAGAATTCTGTAGGGAAGTCAAAATGTACACATGCCGTCTAAAAATGAGCAAACGTCTTTAGCAATATCGGTCATAAAATAATTAATTTCTGCTAAGCTCTAGTATAAAATTGAACGTTTTATTCTCATTTATCATCTGTCCTAAGTATTATGAAAAAATTGTACTTCGAAAAGAAAAAATAAGTTCAAAATAAGTAAAGTAGAATTTTAAAAAAAATTCCCTAAAAATAATTAATTTTTCAGTAGTGCTCGTAAAACAGTAAGAAAAGGAGTAGTCGAGAGTCTTGTGTCAACGAAAGCTAGTGACATAGCCAGAGGGTATCTAATGATCCGAAAGTGTTGGTTTCTTATTTTATCATATTTTACGAGTTTCTATTATGAATTCATAGCCTTGTTTATTTTCGTGGTGAAACTAATCACCACATTTATTGCTTACGCGAAGAAAAGACGATACTTTCTTTTAATAATCTCTTTATGACACATCCCATGCATTTTAGACAATTCCTATCCCTCAACTTAACGATAAATGTGAGTAGCTTCACCCCAATTCTTTCAATAAAATAACAGCTACTAAAATTAATAGTTTTTTAAACTTAATTATTCACTAAGAAATGTGAAGATAGTGAATTTGTATTTCTCACATATATTCTGATATTTATTATCGCATCACGCTTTAAAAGCCTTTTTTCCTTTGAAAGACAAGATTTGAATATTTACTGTCATTTAATGGTCGTTATAAACATTTGGCCAAATGCAACCACCCATTTCAACAAAGATTTCTGTACTCGGACAACCTAGACCACTATTGCTACTGGAAGATTCATAAAGGAAGGATGGCCTACAGTAATCAAGAGATTCTACTGCATATTACATAATGAATTATTAGAAAACATCTAAATAAGTTTTTATTAAAGTACAATAGAACCTTGATTATCCAAGATAATGTGAACCGAGGCCATCTCGGATAACCAGAAACTCGGATAATACGGACGTAGTAAAACAAAACAGCCCATGCGAAACAAAAAAATACTATACTGCATGTTACTACAATTGCTACAGAAAGATTCATAAAGGAAGGATGACCTAGAATAATCAAGAGATTCTACTGTATACTACATAATGAATTATTAGAATAACATTATTAAAATAATAAGTTTTGATTGAAGTACAGTAGAACCTTGATTATTCGAGATAATGTCAACCGAGGCCACCTCGGATAATACGTACGTGATAATACAAAACATCCCATGAGAAGTACTGAAACAATTTACTGTACTGCATGTTACTACTATTTCTACTGAAAGATCCATAAAGAAAGGATTGCCTAGGATAATCAAGGTTCTAAATAATGTTATTCGAAGTATATAAAAATTATCTATGCAATTTTATTTGTTAGATATTTTACAAATCAGAAATCTTTTGGTGGGCCAATGTGCCCCTCCCCTCCAGAAACGCCATTGGCGCTATGCAAAATCATTAATCTGATGCGCAATTCGAGGAGGTTGCATAATGGTAGTACGTTGATTATGTTACAATCAAGTGTATCAACATGAGAGTGATCTAAGATGAAAATGGGGAGTTTCCATCAGCCTTCGGGCTTTCCTCGACCTTTAGAAGTGTGTGTTCAGGAAGTTCTATCGGGCGATATTTTGCCTTGCTCAAGGTCGCTAGGTAACGGAAGCCAGTCACTGACCTCATGATTCTTTTATTTGATCCTTGTATAAGCGGATGGTGAAAGCTGATCACTGATTCCGCCAGGTCATTTCGAGCCTATTCTATGCAAAGTGGCAAAAATAGATGCTTTCCTATCCCATATTAGCATCAACACCATCGGATAGTTCCAAGATTGCAAGTCCAGAACTCTCGATTCCTCTTATCGATTTCCAATAATTGGCTATGAAAAGTTAACAGAAATTTCAAATTTTTATAACAGCCTTGTTTAAAATCTTCAACACCATCGGATAATTCCAGGAATGCATAATAAATTCCAAAACTCGAGTCCTGGATTACTCTTAGCGATTTCCAATACTTTTCTACGAAACGTTAACAGAAATTTTAAATTTTAATGATAGCCTTCTGTAAAACCAATTGGATGTTTTGGCCTAATATGGGATTGGATGTTTTTCTGTCCTCAAGGTCGCTTGGTCACGGAAGTCAGTCACTGACCTCATGATTCTTTTATTTGTACAAGCGGATATTAAAAACTGATCATTGATACCACCAGGTCATTTCGGGAATATTCTATGCAAAAAGTGGCAAAAATAGATGCTTCATATCCCATATTAGCGTCAACACCATCGGATAGTTCCAGGAATTGCAAGTCCAAAACTCGATTCCTCTTATCGATTTCCAATAATTTCCTAATAAACAAATTTTAATGATAGCTTTGTTTAAAATCGTCAACACCACCGGATAGTTCCAGGAATGCATAATAAAGTCCAAAATATTCAAGTTCTCGATTCCTCTTATCGATTTAGAATAATTTATTATGAAAAGTTAACAGAATTTTTAAGTTTTAATGATAGCTTTGTCTTAAACCAATTAGGTGTTTTGACCTAATATGAGATTGGATGTTTTGCTTTCCTCAAGGTCGCTTGGTAACGGAAGTCAGTCACTGACCTCGTGATTCTTTTATTTGATCCTTGTGTAAGCGGATGGTGAAAACTAATCATTGATTTCGCCAGGTCATTTCGAGGATATTCTATACAAAGTGGCAAAAATGGATGCTTTTAAATCCGATATTAGTGTCAAGATCATCAAATAGTTCCAGCAATGCATAATAAAGTCCAAAACTATCACGTCCTTGATTCCTCTTATCGATTTCCAATAATTGGCTATGAAAAGTTAACAGAAATTTCAAATTTTTATAATAGCTTTGTTTAAAATCTTCAACACCATCGGATAGTTCCAAGAATGCATAATAAAGTCCAAAACTCGAGTCCCGGATTCCTCTCATCGATTTCCAGTACTTTTCTACGAAACGTTAACAGAAATTTTAAATTTTAGTGATAGCCTTCTCTAAAACCAATTGGGTGTTTTGGCCTAATATAGGATTGGATGTTTTGGCCTAATATGGGATTGGATGTTTTTCTGTCCTCAAGGTCGATCGGAAGTCAGTCACTGACCTCATGATTCTTTTATTTAATCTTTGTACAAGCGGATATTGAAAACTGATCATTGATACGACCAGGTCACTTCGGGAATATTCTATGCAAAAAGTGGCAAAAATAGATGCTTCATATCCCATATTAGCGTCAACACCATCGGATAGTTCCACGAATGCAAGTCCAAAACTCTCGATTCCTCTTATCAATTTCCAATAATTCACTAAGAAAAGTTAACAGAAATTTTAAGTTTTAATGATAGCTTTGTCTTAAACCGATCGAATTTTTCGTGTTTTGAAAGCTCTCATGGCGTTTCTTTGATGTTACCTGAATATTTCTTTCTCTTCTGTTACGTAATATTAATTCAAGATTAGATATTTTTCAATTTTCATTTCCAACTTATAGCTTATTTTCAACTCACAAAGAAGGTGCCTATATAGAAATCTGAGAATCTTCAAAGGCAGCTATTTTCACTCTCCAATAACACTATGCTTAAAACTTGTACTTGTAATTATATCGCATTTTGCAAATTTAATTGTTTTCAAATATAAGGCAATATAAAAAATACAAAACAAAGATGAGGGAGTTAAACTTCACCAATCCAATTCGACGTGAAAAGAATATTCAAAGCTTTAAGATGCCCCAAACCCTTTCCATTTAATATCTTCAATCACTTATATCAGTAAGTTAATGTCCTCTGAAATATTTACTTCCATTATCCCACTTTGACAAATCCACAAATCTGAAATAAACAGTTGTAACCCTCTGAGGGGTTCACACACATAATTCCACCTTAAAACCTGCAATTTCCCTTAGACGACTTCTAACCAATTTTTATCTTTTTGATCAATAAAATCCAAAAGAATTTGTGCAACAAAATGAGCAATAAAATCTTTCCAAAGGATTCTATTGTTAAGAAAGAACCTATAAATTATTTCTATATACTATATAAAGGACACTATTCTTTAGAAAGGTGCAATAGAATCGTTCCAAAGGATTCTATTCTACAGAATGGACTAATGAAATCGTTTCAAAGGATCTTATTGCAAGGAAAGGACCAATAGAATTTCTCTAAAGGTTGAAAGAATTAATGGATTCTTTAGAAAGATGAGTTTATTCAGTCATTAAGTGTGTTGTGAGATAAAAGCAACACTACATTACTCGCAAGTCTCGTGACGCTCAGACTTAAGTCCCTAAAAACCTCTTCATTAATACCTTCAATCACTTATATCAGTAAGTTAATGTCCTCTGAAATACTTACCTTCCATTACTTCACTATGTCAATTTTACTATCCACAAAACTGAAACTATTAGTTTTTAATTGAAAATAACCATATTTGGGTCTAAGATTAAATTGACCTAAATGAGAGGAATAAGCATACAACATACGATATATGTCAGCCGGAATACTGTTCTATTTCCCCTGAAGGTGCTGTCATCGGAGATTGCTTAAATGGAGACCTTGTTTGCTAACATCTAGATGGAGCGATCTACTGTATCCGGAAGGTATGCAATGGGGGTTGACCGGATTTGAAGATGGCCAAGCCATCTACGTAAACCAGTCCATGCTTCTCTTTGTAGTAAGCAGCGTTAGTGCACTGTTTCTGACTACTATTTATAAAGCAACGGGCAAGGAAATGTCTAAAATATACAAGTTGACCTAGCAGCTTATGCTAAATATTTGACCCATCTGATATGCTTTCAGAGACGAATTTGAACGCTTCCTTTAAAAAACACTAGATGTGTGAATCGGAGGTTCTATTTTTTATTATTATGTTATTTCTTGTAAAACTCAAAAACCTTTTTAAAGAAATGTACAAAAATTGCATGGATTTACATAAGCTCGCGAATTTTAATCCACTCTCTAAGTGTCTAGATGTATACTATATGAATAGAAGATTCTGTCTTTTACATAACCTGTCAAACGCATAAAGATTACATCGACTTTCATACGCGCTCACAAATTTTAATCCACTCGTTATGCTCACCGATTTATTTACCCTCCAATTCTACTAAAATTTCTTAAAACTGAGGAATAAAGATATCTTAATTTATTCTAAGATAAAAATCGCGCTTTGCAAGTCGTGGTCAAAATTCTTTTTCAAAATAAAATTTAACTTCAATCAAATTATTGTAAGTAAATAAATCTAATTTTTGCGAGAATTGTAAAAACAGTTACTCTGTTTAAGAATATATTAGAACAACCTTTTTCAAACAGGTTTGGATCACAGGCTCCCTTTAACTAAACATAAATCGCAAAGGCTCCTTTGTACAAATATTGCATTTGAAATACATTAAATATTTAAACTTACTGTGTTTTAATTCATTCAATCCATTTAAGTATCACAAATTTAAAAACTGTAAATAACATTCATGTATAAAAAGAAAAATAAAGAAAAATAGTGTAAATGACAATATTTCTTCCCTATTAGCAATTCCTATTTTTATGATTTTTCTTTTCTTACTAAAATCGAAATACATCAGCTATCAAAGAAAAATATTGCAATCGACAATATTTCTTCCTCAGAAGCGATTCCCATTTTCTAGAATTTGTCTCTTCTTACTAAAATTGAAATATATCATCCCATCCCATCCATCAAAGAACAAAGTATTTTAACCAACGTTATTTCTTTCTCGAAAGCGATACCTATTTTTAGAATTTGTCTCTTTTCTTACTAAAATCGAGACCTCAGCCATCAAAGAAAAATATTGTAAATGTTAATATTTCTTCCTCAATCAAAATTCCTCCTCTGTCTAATTCTCTATGCTCGTGATTCAAAATTTTGAGGCGTTGTCCTTGGATCTTTCTCTTCGGAATTGGTCCCGGACAGTCACCAGTGGCCCATTGTGTTGCTCCAGTGAGACGTAAATGCAACTACATATCTACCTCCAATTCTCTGTTGATCACAAATTTGAAAATCTTTTTTCAAGACTATCTGGCCTTTTTAACTCTTTCCAAAGCGATGGGTCGACAGACGTCCCACCATCTCTGAAAGGATCTACAGGTGGGTAGGTAAGTAGTTGAATTTACGTTGCAATGGAGCAACACAAAGTCTATTGGCGACGGTCCGGGATCAATCCCGTGAACAGATAAGACGAAAACACATTGCATACTTTCAACACTTAATATAATCCCATTATCCCTTAATATCCCATTTGTAAATTCCAGTATATTTATCAGGTAAATTTATCGACCATATCTTTCAGTTCTAAAGTAATTTTTATAGGAAGGAAGGGAGTTGAATTAACGTCGCACTATAGGCGACAGTCCTGGATCAATCCCGAAGGGAAAGCTCCGAGGTCAACACCTGATCTGGCACCTGAGCCCACTCTTCAAACTTCCACACCCCTCTTGCAAAAGAATTTTTCCTTGTTATGAAAATGCGAGCCGGCATGCGAACATGATTAGAAAATGAAGAAATCACGAGAAAAAGCGAAATCTCTGAAAATGGTTATTCTAAATAAATCAGAAATCGAAAGTTCAAGGTTCTATCCCCACACACAATCATCCGTCCTCCTCGATTCGGTTCATTTATCGCGCAAGAAGTCGTGCGAATCCTGTCTGAGGCTTTTGCTACGCTTGCTTTTTCGATCCTCAAAAGCGAGTTCCTAATCTTTCGATTTATATACGAGAGAGCGTTTACGATTTAAAATTTCCTGCACTAGAATCTAAATCGGTCTTTATAAGTTTAGTGTCGCTTTGCTCATACGTAATTTCGCTTATTTTATTACACACACAGCAACTCCATTCGGTTATATCGCTTTTTCACTTCTTGTCACTGAATTTTCGACTCGCGAATAGCAAAGGAAATCCCTATTTCATTAGAATTGGGAAGTAGTTGGAATTACTGTCACACTGGAGCAACACAAGGGGCTATTGGCGACGGTCCGGGATCAATACCGAAAGTAAAGATCCGAGGACACCACGTAATTTTGAACCACGGTTAGATGACGATCTTTAGAACTAGGAGTTCATGTCACTTATTTCAAGGTGGTCTAAAACTGAATTCGGTATAAAAGATTTGGGTGTCTCGGAAATGTGGAAGAGAAAGAATTCATTAAAAAATATTCTACCTATACGGTTTCATGTTGCCCCGCCAATGCTAGAGCAGCTAAAGGTCTCGCTTTTAGCCCTTCAAGTGGTTTCGACGAGATATCTTGTCCATCAAGATCTGACCAATTATGCTAATGATGAGATATCTCGTCATCAAGATACTGTCGATTTTTTCAGTTCAAGATCTGGTCAGTTTTCTTCCAACTACGAGATATCTCGTCCATCAAGATCTGGTCAGTTTTCCTAATGACGAGACAGCTCTTCGAAACAACCATCAGGAGGGTTAAGAAATTGCTTGGTTACGAGTTCGAATCTCGTATACGTCGAAGTTGGGTTTGCTCATAGAGGTAATATAAAAGCAGAGTGAGGAATGCTAACCTTATTATGTGCCCAGGATCATGCGACCAAAACTGGTAGTAACGTTTAACGTCAACCCTTAGCTTCCCCCAGCAGCTTTCGTCTGCTGGGTGGAACTTAACATTCATCATATGATTGATCCACGGAATGGGAGAAGACGCCCATCCATTGATTCATTATCTGATTGGTTCATTGATTGATCAGATAGTGGTAGACTTTGGCGATTTCGCCACTTATGTCGCCGCTCGATATAAATGCGCGTTCACACACTGTCCTGTCATAAGATGTTATATAGCCAAAGGAGGTGATAAGATTCTATTTTTCAAAGAACAGTCACGTGACTACTAGTCGGCATGTTGATTACACCTTCTGAAGATCCTCTCAATAGCAATTCTCAGTCTACTTATATTTCACGTCTATGGGTTGACTGCGTTAAGTTTCCAAGTTTCTTCAGGACGACACGTAAATGCAATCCCCAAAGTCTTCTAGGATGGCATGTCCTCTCCCACAGTTCATTGTGGGTATGATGTGGCACCATTCCCATGGTGCCTTAATGCCACATTCTCGCCAATTAGTACTTGAAGGGTCATACTACCCATAAGCTACCATTGGGAGAAAAAAAGATCATATTAAACGGTTCTAGAATCTGTTTTGTGTTTAACTTGCAGTTTTACTTAATTTTAATTAAAAAACTGGTAAATCAATGCATGCTTTTATTTCTAATAAGTTTTTCTCGACCCTCGCTATATCGCTTTCCTTGATATATTGAGCTTTTCTTTGTCCCCAAAGTCGCGTGATATATAGAAAAGGTTTAGAACAAGGTATTTAGAACAAGAAACTTTCAACCCTCCAAATTTTTTCGACTAGATATCTCAACCATCAAGATAGGACCAATTTTGATAATGACGAAATATCTCGTCAAGATATTGCTGGGGTTTTTTATGATGACGTTTTTTTATGATTTTTTTATGATTATGCTAATTTTTTATGATTTTTATGATCAGTTTTCTTCTAATGACAGGATATCTCGTCCATCAAGATCTGGTCAGTTTTGCCATTGTCTCAACGAGATACCTCGTCGAGACAACCACCAGGAGTGTTAACGAATGGTAGAGGCACTTATATACAAAAGGGAGATGATAGGATAGGAAGAGGAGATGGAAACTATGAGAGATTTTCAGTGTAAAAACAAGGGTCGCGGTAGTCCAGATGGAAGAGCAACGGATTAGCAACCGGAGGGTTGCGAGTTCAAAAAACTCGGTCCAGCCAAAGACCATCGTGTACACGGGGCTGGTGCATGTTAAATCTGTCATGGCCTCAAATGTCCTTACGTTGGTGTGGTGTATAAATTTGGAAAGTGGGGTGTCAGCTTAGGTGTTGTTCTCGTCATCTGACCGTGGTTCAAAATTACGAGCGTTTGTCCTTGATCTTTCCTTTCGGGATTGATCCCGGACCGTCGTCAATAGCCCGTTGTGTTGCTAGAGCGTGACGTTAATTAACTACCTACCAGTGTAAAAACAAACTCTCGGAGAAAATATACTTCAGGTTAATAACTAATTTAATTTATCGCCGTTTTGGCGGTGTTTGGCATTAATGTTCAACTTAAGTAATGTTACATTCAAATGCTATGCCAAATTACGCCAAGAGTTACGAAGAGTTTACCAAAACACTAGTGGCCCTCTGCGTGTAGCCATACAGAACTCTCATAGTAGGGAGTCAGATGCTCCCATAGGCAGGGCCGTAGAAACTGGGGAGGCTGCAGGGACCCAGACCCGTGCCCTCTTTCTCTTTCTTTCAAAAGCGCCTTTTTACAAGAATATCTTGATCGTAAAATTTTATGAAAAAATTTCTTGGTTACAAAATGTCTACTAGTAATTTGTTTAAGTCTTGAACGAATGCCGTAGAGAATTTCTTTACTCGCAGCCCTGTTGAAGAGCTTTTTGAAAGTCGAAACAGTAAATGAGTAATGCGGGGCCCAAGGGAAATAGAGGGCGTTGAGGACCTAGAGTGGGCAATAAGATGCTAAAAAAATTGTCACTCAAATTTGTGTTAAGCAAACACTTATTCATTTGATCACACAGGCACACTCACTAGAGTGATGCATTAACATTGATTCTTTTAACTAAGTGAAACCGACTGCAAATTGTTGACTGTGATTTAAGAATTCCAGACAAAAATAGTCTGATATAAACAAATTGGTCGCACAACACCAGGGGCTCATCCTTCTCATTAGTGATTATTTTTCATTTTACTGATTTGATTTACATTAATTACTAATAAAAGTGAGCAATATTGTGCGTTTAAGTACAGTTTAATTTTCATTATTCCATTTTCATAAAAGCTTTACGACTTCAATTCCAAATTGCTTTTATTTCCAAACTAGCTTTATGAAAATTACACACACAAATTACATGAAGGTTTTTGGTGAAGTTCAAAAATTACGGCACAGCTACACTTGCATCTTATTATTAGCTGAGATAGTTTTCCGCAGGGGTGTCGAAAAAATGTGTTGATACGGTGGGTTTGAGCTAAAAATGTTTGGGTTTGTTGGTTGGTTTTTGGAGTTTCATGGCGCAAGGACCATATTTGGCCATGCTGCGCCAGACACAAAACACACAATATCAAGTAATAGACACACAATGAAAGTTTTGCTGACACAGAAGAGAGAACTACACCCAGGGAGAAATGCACCTGACAGGAATCGAACCTACGCCGCCTACAACTCGAAGGTTGCTAGCGCAGTGGGCATACCCACTGAGCCACAACGCCTCCCCCCTCCCCAAAAAAATGTTTGGGAAATTATGGTCTCTAAATGATTATATCCCATACATATTAAGTAATACTGAACTTTTTCATTTCTAGTAGAACATTTAAAATATTTTTCGATGGTTTCTGTGTATTTGATTATAAACGAATAAAACAGTCGCTATTCCAATTATAAATTATGATAGTATGTTATAATTATACATAAATACTTCAATTTTAAGAGTTAAAATTAATTATTAGGTATTTGAGATTAAATTTACGTTAAGTTAGTAACAATAAAAGAAATGAGTGTTTTCTTTTCTAATAGATCTTTTTAAATGTTGTTCTTGCTTTCTCCTCTGCAATTATAGTCAAGAGAAACTTCAAGTTTTCGATTTAATCCTCTAAGTAGTTTCGACGAGGTATCGCGTCTATCAAGATCTGATCTATTTTGCTAATGACAAGATATCTCGTCGTCAAGATATTGCCGATTTTTTAATGATGACGAGATCAAGATCTGGTCAGTCTTCGTCTAATGACGAGCACATCTTAATTGACCTCTTAAGACTAAGGGAAAAAATTTTGGAGAACAATTCAGAAAATAAGTTAGATTGTATCATCGTGATAAATACAACGAATAACATTCGACTGGTCTCAAATGAACTAAAAGTACCTATTATTTCTTCGCTATGCAAGAATTAGGTCATTTTTTTAATGAAATGGTCCACATATGCCCTTAATGCTTTCTAATCGATATTAAAAAACTTTCTAATCCATTCAGAAAATAAGTTAGATTAAATCACCCTAATCAATTCAACGAATAACATTCGACTGATCTCAAAATGAATTAAAAGACCTATTTCATCTAGTTTATGTAAGAATTAGATCATTTGTTAAATGAATTATCCACATGTGCCACTTTATACTTTCTTATCGATTTTAACATCCAACCATTGAATCAACACATTGTTCAATGACGCAGAACGAATGAGATAGAAGGAAGATGTATTATCAAACTCCCAAGAACTTATTATCGCATCATTCACAGATTTGTTATTGACGTCAATGTAACATGAAACGTATTACAACTTTTGGTGTTTAGAATTGCTCGAATTTATACAAATTTTGAATCCTGGTATAGTTTTTTCAATATCCAATGCTTTGATGCCTAGAAAAATTTGACTTTTGGATGAATAATGAATTATAAATAACCCGCTTTGTTTGTATATTAAATTTCAGTGCAAAAAGAAGTTTTTTCGGCAAAGTTTTTCTCTGAATAGCAATAACAACTAACCTAATAACCTTTTCATTGACTTCATGGGAAAATTGTTATTTGATATATATTTTTTTCAATTTAAGATGAATAATTATTTGAATATTACAATTATTTATTTGATCTACAAATAACCATTGCTGTAAATTTTCAACAGAAATTAAAAATTAAATATTATTAAATTATTTAAAGTTTTTTTTTTGATTCGTTATTAGATTTATGCACTCAAATGATAGAACTTGGCTAGGTTACATCATAACACAATGCTTTACCCTAAATTTCATCATGAACTTGTTAATGATTGATAAGAAATAAAGTATGAAATAAAAATAAATGACCAAACATTAATCAAGTCCCTGTAAGAGGAAAGCTAACTACAGAGGGCGCTAGTGTTTCGATGACTTCCTTCGTAAAACCGGACATAAATCGTTCGGATCCGTCGAACCAATGTGCAACGAGAACGGTAATGATTGACAGGTTTAATCACTTCTGTTCTCATCGTTCATTGGTCTGACGGATCTGAATACGGAAAGCGGATTCGGGCAGCCGCACAAGTGTAAATGAGCCGTTAATGCTCACCTAACAGTGTTGACGCATGGATAGTCTCCAAGCCCAGCCATACGCTTGAGCAGCAAGCGACAAAACATACGACATGCGCATGCGTACTCCGTTTCTATACCGAAAACAAGTGAGAAGAGACAGCCATGATAACGCATTGTAGAGGGAAAACCGTCTAGGGCAATCGTCATTCATGTTTTTGTTTATGGTAGCCTACTCCTAAACAAGGTTTCATACCATTTCAAAAATCGACTGACCTAAGGTTGACTGCCTTCTTATCGGAGTCGCACTATAGTAACATAAAAATATGAGGTCTGTCTGGAGACTATCCAGCCATGTAATATGAAACAAGATACATTACACCTAGAACTTTGGCACCTAGTCTCCTTCAAGGGCTCCTTGGGATCTCACACACTTCTCTTCGCGTCTCTTCCACTTTCAAAATACTCTGCAAAGTCCATTGTTGGAATAGCCATCAGCTCCCTCGTCATTTTCACCTCAATCGCTTCCACTGTCTAAAATCTCTTCCCTTTCAGAGGTGATTTTAGCTTTGGGAAAAGTCCACAGTAGCAGGGGGCCAAATGTTGGCCGTAAGGGGGCTGAGCCACCGGGGTGATTTGATGGTTTGCCAAAACACCCTCTCGAGATGTAATGAAGGGGCGGATGCATTGTCGTGATGAATCTACCTATCATCAATTGCAACTGCTGCGGTCATTTTCTTTGTACTGTATTTCTCAGTCGGCGAAGATCATCGAGGTAGTACACCTTATTAATTGCTTGGCATGGAAGAGCGTACTCGTGATAGACAACCCCTTCACAATAAAAAAAACACAGTCAAAGTTATCTTAACGTTACTACGACTTTATCGTGCCTTCTTCGGGCGGGAAGAACTAGGCGTCTTCCATTGGGAAGACTTATTCATCTGAATAGTTTCTGCGGACGAATTTTGAAGCTTATAATGAAGAATTTGATGCAAATTCGCTTCTCTACTATCTCACTCAAGGGCGTCTAGCACCCAATGGGTTCGCGACTTTTCACACATGTGCATCAATGGTCACTCCTTGGCTGCCAAGTTACATCAATACTGCACAAACCATTCTCATTATATTAGCAATGGCGGGATACTTTCCAGACAGACTTCGTATTACCATATCCTGTTTTACATTTCTAGTTTTGTGTAAACCTATTTTAAATGATAATCAATAGTAATTTTGAAAAAGTTTTAAGTACCATAAATTTTAACTCGTACAAAACATTATACGGTGGTTTAAGAAAAAGGATTGAATGAGAATTAAAGAGGTTCACTGTTATAAATGAAATTTAGAGGAAAGTTAACCAGTGTAGAGAGAGTGTTACAGCAGCTATTACAAGAGTGTAGCAGCATGCACTGAGGATAAAATCATCAAAAACAAAATACTTTTTCAAATTTTTACGCTTTATAAATTTTATCCATATGAATGCATATAATTCACACAATCAACACGCAACTTTGGTATGTGAGCCTGTTTCTCCATTATCTTGGTGGTTTTAACGCATAAGGTTTTTCGTGTGTATAACGATTATGACTTAAACATTAGGTTTGTACAATGAACCAAACCGAATCAAATTCGTTCATTGCACGGAGCACAATTGGAAATCGGTTTTTTTGTGGATCTGAGCATTCCTGAAATTCTTTTCGTGATACATTTCCTTAGCGTAAACAAAAACAAGAAGAAATGAACTTTCGAAACAATTCAAACATGACGAGGCTTTGGATTGTAACTTAAAAACTTTTTGGTGTAAACTTCTCTTGCAGAACTATCCACTTTTAGTAAGAGTGAGCAAAGGATCTAACAATTTTGGATATTGTTGATGGTATTTAGATTTTTTTGTCGTTTAACCTTGGCATTTTTGGCATAATGTAAAATCTCTGTCGAACGGAAACATTTATTGAAAATCGAATAGATTGCATAAATCAAAAACTATATTAAATATAATTTACTCTGAAAGATTTGTAAAATTATTCAATAGAAACTGTTTTCTTCTATAAACGTCAAACTGACAAAATATTAATTTCTATTTCTTTCTTCCAAAATTTGTATTCTTGTATTCTGTATCAATAGTTTTAAGTGGTGTTAAATTAAGTAGAATTTCTATCCCCCCACGCCTGTGTTATTAAGCACAAAGAGTAAGTAAATTTAAAAAATATACAGAATAAAATTGCTAGGAATCTATTGAAATTTAATGTAATGCTTTTCCTTTTAACGTATTGAAGGACCAAAATTTATGTTTTCTGTACATTTACTCAAAAACTACTTTGCATTGAAGTCCAAATTACACACGATGTGGTTCAATTTACTCGTATAAACATTTTGCTGGTTTTGTTATTTTCCTAAAGAAGTTTTCAAAGATCACTTAAATTTACTTACATTGGCGTCTGTTATATAACATTCTCTCAAAAATATTACTTAATTGAGCTCAAACCACAGTATTCAATTGATAAAAAAGTTGTACGCAGATTTCCCCCAATTCAAATTTTCTACAATTGTTTTTATTCATTATTTTTTATTTACCTTTATATTTAAGTAAATATGTGTATTTCAATGCAAGTTAATCACCTACTTTTATTTTACGCATTATTTAATTCTAGTTCATTTCTTTTTCACGTAACCTTTAGTTAAAATATATAAAATTACCATTATATTACATGGGAACGATAGGTTAAAATCACGTCTTTCGAATTCCATATTAACTGTATACTGTCTAATCCTTAAAACAGTCTTCCATATCGGTTATGCTAACCCTCTGAGCGTCACGAGATTTCCGAGTAGCGTTGTATTTTCTTTTTACTCCATAACACACATAATCACTAAATACCCACATCTATTGGTTGAAAGGATCCACGGATTATTTCAACCTTTAGAAACATCCTATTGTTCTCTTTTTGCAAAAATTCTATTAGTCCTTTCCTCAGAATAGAATACTTTGGAATGATTATGTTGATCCTTTCCATAAAATAGAATTCTTTAAAAAGATTATATTGGTTCGTTTCTTAGATAGAATTGTTTTGAAAAATTAAATTGGTTCTTTTCTTAGAATAGAATCCTTTGGAAAAATTCTATTGGTCAAGATCAAAACTGGTTAGAAGTCAAGAAGGGAAGACTGCAGGTTTCGAAGTAGAATTATGCCTGTCAGCCCCTCATAGGGTTAAATCTATCAGAATAGCGTATTTTATAACATATTATAGAGTGCTGTTTTTTAATGGACATCTGTAGAGTAATGTCCTCACGAGCATCATTGATTTTTGTTACACACGTACCTTGCATAGCTCTCATGTGTATCCACAGTTCACAACTCACCTAAGAGATTCATCGAGTTTTCGAAAATCATAATGCTGTTGAGAGATTTAGAAGAAATAAATGCTTTGAGTTCCTTTATACTTAAACAATTCTCCATGTCATAAGATAATTCATTGAACTTCTAAAAAGAAAACCTTTGAAGATGTCATTTATCATTGCTTCTTCAATTTATGTAGCTTCTGGAACAGCAGTTTTGTATTCAATTTAAGCAGAAAACGAGTTAAATTTAAAATTACTTTCTATGCTTATTAACCCTCTGAGGGGTTCACAAGTATAATTCCTCCTTACAACCTGTGGTCTTCTCTGCACGATTTCTAACCAAATCTTTGACCAATAGAACCTTCCAAAAGTTTCTATTCCAAGTAAAGGACCAACTTCCTTAATATTTCCAAAGGATTCCATTCTAAAAAATGAGCAATGGAATTTTTCCCAAGGATTCTGTTCCAAGGAAGGAACCAATAGAATCGTTCCAAAAGATTGCATTCTTCTGAAAGGACCAATATAATCTTTCAAAAGGTTGAAAAATCCATGGATTCTTTAGATAGATGTGGTTATTTAGTCATTAGTGTGTTGTGGGGTAAAAGCAACACTACACTACTCGCAAATCTCGTGACGCTCAGAGGCTAACAGTGGATGCAAGTCAGTAGCATCGTAACGTGCTCGCATAATATAACAAAACATAAATAAAAACGAGACAAAATTACTATCTAATTCTTCCCATACATTAAAATAAAACAGTGAGTGTTAAATGGATATTACCTAATAACAGAGTTAAATGAAATTTAATTTAATTAATTTAATTTAATTTAATTTAATCATGAATTTTGAAATATTCAGAAAACAATACTCAATCTTTGATACACAGATGTTTTACTTTCTGTTAAGCGTTAAATTATGGTATAGCGTTTTTATTTATATCTCAATGTTTTTATTCGTCCTTCAAATGCTTCCTTAATATTCACATCTTTGGAGTAGAATCAATGTTACATCATCGTTTTTTACATCGACACGATAAAAGTAGTGTATTAAAATAACCGTTTTCGTTTTGTGGGGGGTACATTATTATTTAATTTCTTTTATTAAGACCTACTTTCAAATTTATTTAGTAGTTAGTTTCAAGCTTTTTCTTTTTAAAAACACAGTAATAAATATATTTGTTGAATATCTTTACAAGTTTATATGCTATGAAGGACACTATATTACTTATGGATTGCAACAGTGGAACAACTCGAAAAATCACATTTTGAGATAAAACAGATTTAAAGTTTTATTCCTATGAAAATACACATCATACCGTTAACATGTTTGCCATCTAGCGGTCCAGTATTGAATTAATAGATTTGTTAGTTTTTGCTACGGAAAGAATGTAGTTTTCTACATTTTCACATACTCCAAAAATCATATTTTTGTGTATTACTATTACAGTTCCTGAGTACTATATTAAGAATCGAAGCAGTAAAATGTAAATCTTAAACAATTTGTTCAATGCGCATACATATTGCTTTGTTAATATGCGAAAAAGTACTTATCGCACTAATTAGTAGCTAATTCCAAAATGTGTCATCTCTCAAGGCAATTAAGTTTTGTATCAAAGCATTGTTTCGTGACGAAGCACAGATCAAAATTAAGAAATGTTTCTAAAAAGTGAAAGATGATTTTCTGCATGATTAAAAAATTATGCTTTTAAACGAATTACGAAAGGAACATCAACGTGAGAGGTGTTGCAAATTATTTCCTCGAGTTTGCGGGTTATTTTAGCTTGCCAATTCAAATCCTGTTGCATTAATCATTCCTGTTTCGTGTGAAATAGGAGACTGAAATACGTAGGTAGAGTAGATGTTTTCACAAAGCTCCAACGCTGTAAACACTAGCTGTACTCAAAGAAGTTGTCCTTGTGGTGTCCTTTTACACCGTTAAAATGAAATATAGTCACTTTGATGACTACTTAATACTGATAAAACTGGTTCAACGAATATGCGGTTTTGAGTTAGTTTAGTCATTAGAAATGAATGTAATACTTTGGAAAACGTTAAGCTACACCCTTTCATTCTAAAAAATTATAGAAATAAATTCAATAGCTTAAATGCTAAAGCCATATAGAAGAATTTTCATTTTGTAAACTATAGAGCTAATTAAAGTTTTCAAAAATTATTGAAAAAGAAATTGGTAAGCCTTTTTAATTTAATTCTAACCGCAGTTTAGAAAACTTTTTAGTTTAAAGTAAAATGCATTTGTCAGAGTATTGGCTACCCTTGTCTTTTAATTTGTATAAATGGATTTAGCTATAAATCTTGGGTAGGCAGCGTTTGAAGATAAATATGAAAAGCAAAATATCAGGCATTTGAGATTTTCTAACACGCTACGAGAGGGATTTTCATTGTAAACAAACCAGACGGTCTGCGACGATTTTATTATTTTTTTTTATATATATGTTAACGGAGCACATGGCCCCGCAGGGGCCTTAATCTCCAGTGTGGAAGGTAAGTGACTTGATTGTTGGTGCTTTCAGAATTAGGGGGAAAATATTGAGCAATTGATAGTCTACAGGGGACTCCCTTGCCTGTGTGTTACAGCCGGTGTCACCCGGACAGTAACGGTACAGGCGAGGGGGTCTATAAGTATAGCTCAGGATGTCTAAGTCGTACGGCCAATGAGAGTGCAGGAGAAATTAGAGGGTGGGATAAAAGTGAAAAGGTAAAAGTCAGAGTAGTTTAGTGATATTAAGTGGAATTTAAGAAATGGACTCGGGATTACAGATTGTTTCCAATAAACATAGTAGCTCTTGGCCTGGATTTATTTTGAGGGAGGGTAGGGTCGTAGATTGGAATATCTGCTATTGAGCGGTTTTCATGATTTTCAAGGGACTTGAAGAATTGGGTCGACAGATGAGCAATAAAATTTTTTAATGGGGTGACTTTTGTAGATGCCAGAATATCTCTGTTTCTATAAAACCAGCGGGCTTTTACTATTGTTCTAAGGGTGGTGTTTTGTAGTATTTCGATATTTTGGAGGTTTGTCTTGGCCGCGGCACCCCATATGGGGGCTGCATAGGTTAGAACTGGGCTTAAGTAATAGAGGTAAATGAGGATTTTATTTTGAATTGTGAGTGATGAGCTACGTCCAATAAGTGGGTAAAGAATGGCTCTGGCTTTTCTATATCTGTTTTGAATGGATTGAATGTGTTGTTTCCAGGTGAGTTTGTTGTCTAGTATGACCCCTAGATATTTGGTTTGTGTTTCCCAAGCTACTTCTTGACCGTAGACTTGGATTTTTCGACTAGGGGTGTTTTTAGTGCCAAAAATGATGGCTGCTGTCTTGTCGACGTTTAATTTTATTTTCCAGCGAATGAGCCATTCTTCGATAGCGTGAATGTGTTTATGAATCATGTAGATGAGGCAATTTAGATTTTTATGTTGGGCGAGGACAGCTGTGTCATCAGCGTACATGCAGAGTAGAGTAAGGTTTGAACTGCGACGATTTTACTTCTGCTGTCTATATTATATAGTATGATACACATCGGGGTTACTTTATAATGTAGTTTATCGCCGTTTTCGCAACGTTTGGCGATTAATGTAATTGGTGTTGACCAATCAACTATCATATATCAATTCGGAATTTTAATTGGCGAAATACTGAAATTGTATTCGAAAAACAAGCCAATTGACTTCAAGTATAGAATACGTAAAGGAAGCACTTATCGCCGCAGAAACACTATTACCACCTACATTTAGCTTGACAAGAATGTCTCTCATAATAAAATATTTGAAAAACTAACCTGTAATCTTCTATTAAAACATAATTTATACTATTGGAAAATCCAACAGTTTCTTCAGTATCTCCCACCTTTCTTTCGGTATTACTTATGTGAAAAATATGCGCTCTGATGAGGAATGAAAGTTAATTTAATCAGTATGTAGTTGTATTTTATTGTTTTGACACATCTTAATTTTTTAGTAACTACTTTTTACTAAAAGTAATAAGTCGGTTAGTTTGTTATTCTTTTCAACTTTACGCCACTATGAACACATCATTTTATCATAAAATGCTTGTATCTATCACTTGATATTTTTCACAGGTTTTAATACTTTAAAATGAGCTCTATGCCGGCTCAAGAATGCAAGATACAGTTAAACAAAAAGTATATTAACGATGTCACACACGAAACGAAATTCTTTAGTACTAATAAGTTGACTGTTTTGCTTGAAAGCATATTACCGATGTATGATCATAGAGTGAGGTAAACTTTACAAGCCTAAATAACAGAATTTCAGAGTTTAGAAGCACTGAAGTTTTGTACACCCCTTGAAAACCATTTCAAACGTGCATTTAGATGTATAATATGTGCGTGAAGATTTATTTATTTTAATTGCTCATTTCCTCTCATTTCTCTCGCATTCCCTTTGAACCCTCTCATTTGAATATTGCTGTATCAGTGCTAAATACTGGACACAGCTGAAATACTGTCTGCAGTAAATACTTCCCAGGCTCTCTTCGTCTACATTCTCAGCCCCGTAGACATATCAAGAAGGTACGCTCTTTTTGGCCAGATGGAAGTCGAGCTGTCTCCAATATTGGGGCACGCACCCATAATTCGACTCATGACTGAAAATTAATTTCTTTAATAAAATTATCTAGTTTAAATTTAGTCATCTTGTCTTTAAGCATGATATATATATGATTTGTATTTTGATACACTAATCAGATTCGTAAGTATAAGTGATCAGTAAAGGAATGACGACAGTCGCGATTGCTTTTGCTTGAAAACAAATTACCGATGATGTAAGATAAACTTTACACACCTGAAAGGGGAACAACATACTATTTAGAATTGAGCTTTGTATGCCGCTGAAACTATTTCAGATGTATCTTTAACAGCTTACTGGTTTTCGATTTCTGATAGAGTGTGATAAAAAGTACAGAGCTCATAATAAAATAAATGCACTTATTTTTTATACGCTTTCACTTTTAGTTATTTGCTATCTTTAACATCCTCATAATTTCAAACAGCTTACAAATACAGAAAAATGTTTCAAATTAATTATTGATTTGTTTGCGTACATACAACAAATTATGAATTAATTTCGTTCGTTGAATTCCTAAAAAAGTCATTTTAAATGAATATTTTTCAAGAATTATTTAAAAGTCTAAACAATTTTTTTTAATTTATGAAGATTGCTAATAGTTTCCACCAAGCTTGAACATTCTCTGACTGTCTCGAAAATTTTATCATTGACTTCTAAAAGAAACTGAAATTTCATTTCTTAAATTATATATAATTGCATGTTTTATTCCTTGGTACCTTTTCACGTGTAAAAAGCTTCGTCTTTTCGTTATTTTTTTATTTTTTCCAAATGTCAAGTAAATGAATTTTTCTGTATAACAGTATGTGAATAAATAAATAAATTAGCAATAACGGGGAATGCTTGTCCTTTAAATTATTCCCTTTAATCAGATCTCGAGTATAAATGGCCAGTAAATGAATGACGTAGGTTGTGTCACCCTGAATGAGTCAATTTAGACTTTTTATAGCGTTTCCATTTCTTCCGGACATGGTTCAGTTATCTGTCCACAAGAGCTGCATGTTGCACAAATACTTATTCATACAAGTTGCGGTGGGCTGGTCGTGAGTATGTCATTCCGAAAGCATTCAGGATCTTTGTTTCCAGCAAGACGTCATGGACACTCTCTGCTGTAGAGTAGTATGTTCTGATTACTCGGCGGACCGTAATACATCGGCATTCTGGTAGAAAAGTAACACCTTCGGGGGATTCATATCCAATTCGTTTTTCGTCAAACAAAGCTTATCCTTTTACAAGATAAAGCAATATTAATAAGGTTCCTCGCATCACTAGAGCAGAAGCTTTTCCAACCCAACCCATAATTTTTCTAGTATTAGTGAGGAGAAGAGTTTTTAATAAAATATTTCAACGGATGTGTCGGAAAATTCGGCTTAAACGCGAACGGTACCTCAAAAGGCGAAGGAGTTGATGACTAACGTAGTAAAGGTGATGGCCTTAGACATATGGGTCATATGAGGTCGATCCCTATTTCGGAAATTAGCATTGGCGTTTCAAATTGAGTTAGATTTCCAGCTGAGTTTTATTTTTGGTTTTGGTTCTATTCTTTTTATCATTTCTTTTTCACGGGTAATTAACTTTTCCTCAAGTTGTTCTGAATAAGGCGGGGTTTTCAAAATGAGCTAAATAAATTCAGGTTTTCAAACAAGCGATACCTTATTTGTAATAAAAAGAAGCAAAATCTGATTTATGATAAAGACAAATCCTGAAAAACGTATGTCCCTGTCTTATAAAAGTAATTTTTATTTATTGAATCATCATTATAATGATGGGAACGCTATTTTGTCATTAATCGAACGATCGATGGAAACAACTCAAAAAATTTTACAAAATTTTGGGACAATAAGCAAATTCGTTATGAAAATATTCTTGTTAGTGAATGGATAATTTTTTTATTAATGACTTATCTAAGCCTCTCAACATCTGTAACAAGTCTTACTCCAAAAAAAGAAGAAATAAAAAGAAGCAAAATCTGATTTATGATAAAGATTAGTAAAATACCAAAAAACGTATGCCCCTGTCCTTATAAAAGTAATTTTTATTTATTGAATCATCATTATAATGATAGGAACGCTATTTTGTCATTAATCGAATGACCGATGGAAACAACACAAAAAATGTTACAAAATTTTGGGACAATAAGCAAATTCGTTACGAAATTATTCTTATTAGTGAATGGATAATTTTTAATTGATGACTTATCTAAGTCTCTCAACATCTGTAACAAGAGAGTCTTACTCCAAAAAATATTAACCCTATCAGATTGCATCGTAAATTTAACTTTTAACACTATTTTGTGTTTAGCGCAGTACAGACAATCGACTATTGCCGTCATATACCTAAAACCAAATCAAACTCCACTGTTTAAGTTTTAAAAATCTAAAACAGTGTAACAGATATATAATATGAGCATGTATATTTCTATACGAACATTTTTGCTGGATAGTTCATGGTATTTATAGAAGTTTTATTCCAAATTTTAGGGTTGAAATGGTGTGAAAGTTTGGAGAGTGAGGTGCCACAGCTCAGATGTTGACCTCATCATCTGACGGTAGTTCAAAATTACGAGGTGCTGTCCTTGGATCTTTCCCTTTGAGATTGATCCCGGACCGTCGCCATTAGCCCCTTGTGTTACTCCAGTGCTACGTTAATTTAACTGCCAACCATCCAAATGTTAGGAAATCAAATAATGGGAAACTAAAAACTTCGCGTGCCAATGGAAGAACTAAGTTCATTTAAGCCACCTCGCGGATACCAAGCAACTTCAGTCGATCAATCACATAAAATAACGAATAAAGATATTTCAAAACACAGATTTAATTTAATAGATTCAGAATTTTCAAATAGCCAGCCAGTCGCTCTTTAATTTTTCTTTAATATTTAACTTTTTTCGAACTAACTCGCCTTGAGAATTCAAAAACTTTTCATATACAGTATGTGTATCTCATTAGACCTTGTAAAGCAAAACATGACCTTAGAACGACAATCCACAGCAAATCTACATCATATGTTAATTACTCAACTGCTGTGCCCAAGATATTCTCAAACCATTCGAAAAAAATATTCTGTAAAATTCATTCACAAATTATAAAGGATCTGTATATAATTAAGCAGCTACCATTTTGTTATAACCACTTAATGTTCTTTTATTAATAATAAGTATTTCACTTTTGTAAGTAAAACATTGGGGCATTTTTGGTGCAGAAGTCATCAAAATTATTTGGCAGTACGGGAGATCAACATAAAGTATTTACAAATATGTTTTCTACACGATTTACCAAATTGTTAAAAAATATTCTTTTTATTGATAAACGAACAAAAGCTTGCTGTAAGCTCAATGTGTAGTTTTAGTTTTTTTTATTTCAGGTAACCGAAAATTCAAAAACAGTATTTTAAATAACACGCTTATTGCACGCAATTATTTCAATCCATTTATTTATGGTTTGAAATAAAAAAAAATTCATGTAGTTCTTCTTTTTCTTGATTATTTACAGTATTTATCAAGTGAGACAAATGGGCATTGAATTACTTGAAAACATAAAAATTATCTCTCCCGTTGTTACAACTTTTATATTGGTTAATTACTAAATGTTTTCTATGCACATTCCATGAATTCAATGGTTTTACAAATGGTCGTGCTTTCGAAAGCTAAAATTTTAGTAATTTGAAATTAATCAATGAATTATATTAACAAATAACTTTTCAATGTTATAATTATTTTTCAAGGATCCATAGTTTAAGTTTGTTAATCCTATATACCATTTCAATGACATAAGCGTGTGAAAAAGGCTTAAATTGTAAACTCTTCATTTTTTTTTAAATAAAATATCACTACTTTTAATACATGGGAAGTACTTTGAATTACAAACTGCTTATTTAAGAAGCTCACAAAGTGCAATATATAACGTGCATTTAAAAGTTTAATTTTAACTACATGTATTTTTAACGTGAAAACAGGTGAATGATGTTAATATTATCGTTTTTGTGAATATGTTTCAAAAAGGTAAGACATTTTAAAATCAAGTTACAAAAGTTTCAGAAAGATTTTCCGAATACGAAACACCAGAATTTAGTACTTAAACGTTTGTTCAATATAACATTTACTTATATTAAAAATATATTTGCTTATTCTGAATTGATATTCATGATAAATAAGGTCACTTTCTGTGCATGAAAATGATCAAAATGAGCAGCAAATTTATTTTTTGATTCATGTGTTGAAAGAATTTTTGCATTTATAATATTTTCCTGAATGAATTTTTCTTAGTTTTCTTCCATCATGACTCATTTTTATAATCTTTCGTCTTCAATTATTATTCTGCTTTGAAAATAATTCATACAAGACTGCTGAATAAGAACATATGAAAGTTTCTGCATATAAATCAGACCGCTGTTTCAAGTTGTGTTATTTTCGGTCATAATTTAATAACTTTTTATAATAGAAATAATACGAAGATTTCAAAAACGTGTCTGGTAATAGCAAGACACATAACACTCTTTCTGAGTGAAAGCGTTAAAACTAACTTTTTCACATATATGTATCTCATTATTAAGTAATGAATCTCTCAGAAAAAATTAATTTAATGTTTTTCGATTTTTGTTGCATCTTCCTGTCGAATATAAAAGTTGATACCGACAGTTAGAATCCATTTTGTTTTTATAGACTTTATTTGGACATTTAAAAGAATATAAGTCTTTCAGTCAGCATTTCTTATATTGCTTGCTCTGTACCATTTTCCAACTAATTTGTGTATTTATCTTTTTCAATGCAAATGTTAAAGCATAAAAAAGAGAATCACAAATAAAGAAACTTCCCAATTCAATCTCCTCTCTGTCCAACAAGCCAGAAAGTTTATCACATTCCTTTTTCTAAAAACAATTACATTTTTCTGAAATAATTGTTTGTCAACTACTGTTCCATCACTTTCCTATAAACAAAGAATCAAAACTAGAAGTACCAAGCGATGAAACGCCGAAGTTGAAATTAACTTTATCAGGTTCCTTTCCTTGTATTTACGCATCAGTTAGAAATATTCCATTGTTTGATTCCACACAAAATAGAAATTTATCAAATTTCTTTTCCTACCATTTTTAGCTATCAAAGACTAAACTATTTCCCATTCCATTCTGGATCTAAAAAAGTACTCTAGTTAACAGAAATTGAAAAATGCATCGCATTTATTTTTTATCAGGTTCCTTTCCTTAGAAATATTTCATTGTTTAATTCTACATAAAAAAAGGAATTGAAATTTATAAAATTCATTCTCCGATATTTAGCAATCAAAGACTAAAATATTTCCCACATTCCACTTTGTACAATTCTATAAAGAATACTTAAAATAACCATACATAATGGAATGGAAAATCGAAAAATGCATCAAACTTATTTTTTTGATCAAAGACAAAAAAACATTTCCCAATTTCGATAAAGCTGTAAAAATTTGGCCCCTGTAGGATTCTAAGTTACTGTATTTTGAGAGGATAGCTCGTGCAAGGAGTGAATTTTGCATTTACGTATTAGACAGAAATATTCCATTGTTTAATTCCATAAAAAAATACTGAAATGAAATTTATCAAATTAATTTTCCGGCATTCAGCTATCAAAGATTTGCTTCGTTTGCATGTTAATTAAAAGGATAAGAGTCATTTAAACACGCCATTGATTTGACGAACACGACAACATAAAACGAAGTACAAGATGCCTGATCTATTTACTGGACTGACTCTAGAGTAAACCCACAGCGTGAGTTTATATACTTTTTAATCCTCACGTCGCGGTTTCCTGTTATACATTGATTCATTTATATAACGCTTTAACTCGGGCTCGCCGCAAAATGCTAAAAATACACCGCATTTTATTTTTTATCGAGTTCCTTTCCTTGTATATAAGTATTAGTTAGAAATATTCTTTTGTAAAATTCCACAAAGAAAATAAAGGATTGAAATTTATCAAACGTATCTTCCGACGTTTAGCTGTCAAAGACCGAAGTATTTCCCATTCCACTATGTATAATTCCTTGAAGAATACTTTAGTTAACAGAAATTCAAAAATGCAACAAATTTATTTTTTGGTCAATCTAAAACCAAAAAAGGCATTTCCCAATTCAGTAAAACTATACAAATTTGGCCCCCCGTAAGATTCTAAGCTACCATGTTTTGAAAGGACGGCACGTGTGTTGATTGAAGACGGGGAAAGGGACTTTACCTGATCCGCAGAGCGCCGAGAGAAGCGGCAGCAACCTTCCGAGAGTTCCCATCCTCTTCCCCTGTTGAGAGATGGCCGCCGAATGAGGAGAAAATCCGCCCTTGCAACACACTTGGGCCGTCTTTAATCGCTGCTTCCGTATCTTCAAGTTGAGCGGAGCATTGAACCAATCCGTGAGGAATTTTGTCTTTTGTTGCGGATGGCCATGCAAGTTTGGCGAGCAAAGGGATTCGAAAACCGGCCGCTGAAACCGCCAAGACTATTCAAAAAAGAATGGAGGGATACGGTGCCCGCACAGAGGCTTTGAAGGCCACTATGCTAAAGAGAGTTTTTTGAGAAAAAACACTTTATGGGTTAAGACCTATCACTTTATTTAAATGTAGTGTTTCTAAAGTAACTTTCCATTTCTGTGAAAAAGCATTTTGAAACCTATTTTGTGTAACAAATGATTAAAACACTTGTTACACATGGAAACAACAAATATTAATGCAACTCCATATGGTCACCTTGTTTATCAACCCTCAAATCCCAACTCTATAGTAGCACGGAAAACTTTTTCCAAAATATCAGGTGTGATCTTAGCCACTTTAGTTGTAATCCGATCCTTAAGTAAAAGAATGGAGGGATACTACACTGCGTACAGAAGAAAGGCTTTGAAGGGCTCTATGCTGAAAAGAATTTTTTGAAAACAAAATTTATGGGTGAAGATCTATCACTATGTGAATATACGGGGTCTTTCTAAAGTATATATCCATCACAGTGAAAAAGCATTTTAATACCTATTTTTATGTTACAAATGATAAAAATACATGAAAACGACATATATTAATGCAATTCCATATGGCCACCTTGCATAACAAAGCTCAATCCCAACATTCAGTGGTAGCACGGAAAACCTTTCCAAGATATCAAGTGTGATTGATATCAGCCACTGCATCTGTAATCCTACCCTTAAGTAAAATAATAGAGGGACACTACAGTGCTTACTGAAGAAAGGCTTTAAAAGGCACTATGCTAAAAAGAGTTTTTCGAAAAAAAACACTTTATGGATGAAGACCTACCACCTTATGTGAATGGGCATGGTGTTTTTAAAGTAACTATTCATTAGGTTGAAAAAGCATTTTAATACCTATTTTGTTTTTCAAATGAGAATAAAACACATGTAAACAATAAATATCAATTCCAGGTGACCACTTTGTGTAACAATGCTCAAATTCCAATGTTCAGTGGTAGCACGGAAAACCTTATTCCTAGATATCAGGTCTAATCTTAGCCACTTCAGTTGTGATGTGCTGCTTAATTGATAAATGCTGTTGATTTTAATTTTGTACACATCTCTGCTTTAACAAAACCCTTCACTAAAGATCCAGAGGTGTAAGGTCAGGTGACTTTGAAAGTGATTTTCAGAAATTTTCAGTTAACTCTTGTCCCACTCCTTCGTAGGTTAATCCTCGTAGACACGCTTCAACTATTCATATCATTTCTTCAGTGGCCAGCGTGATTCATAAAACCCAGAAAACAAAGTGATCATTTCACTGTAATGAAAAGTGACTTTAGAAGCACCCTGCATTTTTCACAAATAAAAATTTAAGCTGTTAGTGTTCTAAAGCGGGTGGGCCCCTAATGTCTCGCTGCCCATCTAGAGCACTCCTAGACATACGAATATCAAATGCTAGAATATTTGAAGGCCTCTGGACAACATAGGATAAGCCACAGAATGAAAATTCATAATGAAAAATTTAAAAACAAAATATTCAAGAGATCAAAAGAATTCCTGATTGTTCGAATGAGTGCGTAATACTTAACCGTTTAAGATAACATGAGTCATAGATAACATCTCTTGAATAGTGGATAAATCATTATAATTTTGGAATTTTTAAATTTGAAAATTGCTAGCGTGAAAAATTTGAAAGTGGCTTGTCACTATATTGCTCGGAGCCCTTCATTTATATGCCTTAAACCTCTAAGTGGTTTCGAAGAGATATCTCGTCCATCAAGATCTGACCAATTTTGCTACTGACGAGATATCTCGTCATCAAGCTATTGGCTATTTGTTTATGATGACGAGATCAAGATCTAGTCAGTTTTTCCTAATGACGAGATATCTCCTCCAACAAGATTTGGTCAGTTTTGCGAATGACTAGATATCCACCATCAAGACAACCATTAGGAGGGTTAACGGTCTTAATGTAACTAGAATATTTATATACATACCTTAACCATTTCAAGTAGGTGGGATGCCAGACGTCCCACCACCCCTTAAGTAAAACAAGCATGTCATGACAGATGAAGAAAAAGAAAATTGTTCAATTAAAGCAATCCTGCTTGCTATCTCTATATCAATAGTTACGCACATGGTCCAAAAATTAAGGATAATGCAATCCGAAATGAATCCCGTGCCAAGTACCAGCATCGAAGTACCGCAAATGACAAATTAATATTCTGCAATCTATGTATAATAAAATAAGAACACCACCTTTCTCGTGGTGCTATTGGGAACTGAAGAAATGAAAAAAATGCTTAGGTGAACACATTGTAGATTTCAGTTTTGCGAAAAATGCATTTTTTTCTTGTTATAATCAACCTAATAGAGAATGTGGTGGCCTCTGACCCTAAAGCAGGCTTCACAACGTGTAAACTTGCTTCCTACAAGGCTATCCCAGAGTTCCTGAGGCTAGGAGTCCCATTAGTACACTAGAGCACGTCTTTGCTCTTGTGGCTCCTTAGTGGTTTTGTGCCAAGTGTGGTTTTTCCAAGCACACTCTATTGGATTGAGATCAGGTGACCTTACTTGATGTGAATTCAGTACTATCTTTAATTTTTGGACATGTGTGTATTTACTCACCAAAACCCGTTCATAGTAATTTCATGACTAGTAAAACATATTGTATCTCTATCTAAAAAATATAAGTTGTCTTCATCACAAAATTATTTGACTTGTAACCCTTTTTCACAAAATTCGTGGAATTAATTAAGAATCAGCAAAGTAAATTCATTTATTAATATTTTATAGTCACAATTGCAATGAATTTTACAATGTGCAAAATTAGATATAATAAACGTCGAAGAGCATCCTAAACATGCTCTATTGGGTTGAGATCAGGTGACCTTGCTTGATACGAACTCAGTATTATCTTTAATTTTTGGACATGTGTGTATGTCTCTACGTTCATGCATCGAAGTTGAATTCCCTGTTAGATTAGATAAAAAGTAATGTTTCTATGAAGAAAATAAGTTCCTTTGCCTACTCATTGTGCACTCAGTAGATATGCCCTTTTCCCCGAATCTCATTACTACATAAACCACTACTATATACATATACTATATAAACCTATACTATATATACTATATAAACTACTATATATACTACTATATATACCTATACTCTCTATATATATTACTATACTATATATATGTACCACTGAAGTATATGTACTACTGAAATGAAAGAAATTTAACTGCAGCGAGCTATCGCCTCTCATGTTTTATACTATAAAATTGACCTGAGGTATAATACAAGAGAATAAAATGACTCGATACCAATATGTCTTTTAGGAATTAAAGATAATTAGTATCGAAAAACAATAAGACTATTGCAGTAGCACTGACTTCTGAAAAAGTATACATGAACTACTATTCTAGATCAACTAAATCCCCAAACCCGAAACTTTTTCAGTCAAATAGGTCATCCATTAGGCTGTGACCCAGTGAAGGAAAAGGAAGTTATTTCGATGCTGCAATTATAACTAACTGCACAGTTATTCTAAGAACAGTTATTACGTTCGTTAATACTCAAGAAGGTCCCAGGTATTTGGGAATTTTAACTAATGCTGACCTTTCTCCCCATTTCTGAGAACTGCTTTTATTTAGACTTGTAGATTCTAAGCAAAATTCTAAGCATTCACGAAACAGCTCAAATTGGTAAAGTGGCCTTAAAACTGGGTACAGTAGCAAATTATTACGCAAGTTGTTGATTCAGAAGCTTTTAAAAAAGAACTGTAGACCAATGTTCTTAATTTTTTGATAAACATTGCTTTTAAATTCTGTACTTTGGTAGAAACTAGTACTTTGGTAACTAGTACTTTGGTGACTGTCCAAATTCGCTGGTTTTTAGTTATGTTCACAAATCATATTCCAAGGTAAAGAAAGTTATACTAGAAAATATGCCAATGTCCCCCTGTCAATACATTATAAAAGTATCAAAACATTGAAATGTACTTTGTACAGGGTATTAAAATTAAAAAAAATTAAAGTACTAAAGCAGGTGTTATCAAAAACTTGCAAAATGGACATTGGCTCTTTTTCTACCAAGGTACAGAATTTTTGTCATTAATTTTTAGAACTTTTTGAATATTGAATTAAGTTACAATAATTTTAAATTCTACTCAAGAATGTTATATATATTTAGTACATTAGAGCGATTATTTTCAATTTTTACTATTTTGTAAGTATACGATTGGAAAAATTATTCCTGGAAGCGTTTCCTTTTTCTAACATTAAATATTTTATGAGTTTGAGTCACAATGCGAAATTGATACTCGCATTATAGTTTCTCAATTCCTTTCATTTAATGAATAAGTTTATTAACATCATAATAGTCAGAACGAGACTGCGTAGTAAAAAACTACCCCCTTCCATAGCTTTCATAACTTTCAATGACATCAAAAACGTAACTTTAAGGGAACACTTCTTACTGTATAAAAGCGTTATTTTTAGATAAATTTTAAAAAGAACTTTAAAATACTCACTAAAAACATGAAAAAAAATCATAATAAAGAACATAGTATTATTGATAAATGTTGATTATATCATAGATAGTATTATTGATAATTGACACGAAGACATTGGTCCTTTTTCTATAATAACTTTCATTACCTTGAAGTTATTTGTGGGCATAACTCAAAACCAGCGGATTTGGACGACCTTTTTTTTACTAAGGTACAGATATATGTTTGTATATATATGTTTGTATAAAAACATATTTACATATGCATTATAAACATTTTTTCATTTTTAGGCGATTTGTGAAAGAAAATATTTTGCGAATCGAAAGCATTCAATTGAATATTTGGGTCATTCCCCTCAATTGTAATCGCTTTTTGGTCATTTTTATACATTTTTCAGGTCAACTCAATCTTGGCCGGCAAAGAGTAAATATTTTTAGAATGTTGATACGATTAAAAATAAACCAAAGAGCGTGATTTAGAAATCTTACTAAGAATTCGGGGATAAAAACATAATTTAATAAATATTAATGTTTTCGGTTTGCCGAATAAGTTATTTGACCTTTCTTCTAAATTTCACAGCAGCTGTGGAAATGAAAAATGTATTTATAATCTTTTAACATTCGCACTTAATATGTAGATATGATGTAATTGTTTCAACTCACTCTAATGGATATTGACTGTCTCTTAAGAGAAACAATGTTTGGAAACATTTTGTCAAATAGGAAGCTCATTTCCAGCTGAAGCGTGTAGCGTATGAACAGTAGATAATTTGTCGTATTATTTTTATATATCTGTTATTTTTATGCGTTGCTGTTGTCTTGTATACTGTTTTGAAAGGCTAAAGTACTGAAGGTTTCAAATTTTACGATTTCGAACTTGAGTGGAATGTTAATACTCCTTGCGAAAGATGACAATAAATTTAATTATGTAGTTAAATTGCTCACATTTACCATAACATTTCTGGGTAACTGCCCTACTTAAGACATAATAAAATGCTTCATTGCTGCAAGTAAGTATTCAAAACAATCTAGTAGGGGAAAAGTGCACCGAAAATTAAAATACCTAAAATACCTGCCCAACCACTTTTAGAAAGTTGAATCTTTTTCTGCAAAAGAATCGGATATGATATTTCAGTATGCTGCTGGCTTAATTCCTCAAGAGAACTCATTTTAACGCATTATGAAAGTAATTTTTGTTTGTTGCATTCAAAATAAAAATAACTAAATCATTTCTTACCGAAAACTTACCAGATTATCTTTTTCTATCAAGGTACAGGTTTATTACTAAAAATTTGATATCCTTAAAATTTGTTTCTAAGCGGTCTTGCAGCAGATTTCAAATAAGGAATTCTCTTGTTAACCAAAAGTAACCATCTGAACAGATAAATGCGCAACAGTACAGACATATTCTTTTACAAAAAAATCCAAATGTTTATTTTGATGAACCCTAGCACTCTTGAAAGTTTGGCCTGGGAATTTCGAATCATCCAGTATATATAATGTATATTGCTACTCATAGTAAACTTTACATTAAGATCCATTGCAATGAAGTAATTGCTATTTATATCATTTCTTTTATTAATTAATTATCCTTTAATCGTAATAAAATTCACACAAGGAATTGCGCATTAATGTTATATATTGTAAAAGTTTTGTATACACTTAAGTTGCAAACTTGAAAAAATATGGTAATCCCATTCTAATTTGTCACTCGAACTTGAAATATTTTAGTTTATCAAATATTTCTAATATTATAAACGCTTTTTTTCCCTCCTGTGTTATGTTAGCTTACTGAGAGACGAGGATCCTCTGTTCCGTTATCATGGTTTTACATACAAGAAAATAAGGTAGGTAGGTATTTTAATTAACGGCGCACTGGAGCAACACAACCGGCTATTGGCGACGGTCTGGGGTCAAACAAAAAATAAGAAAACATTTTAAAATATCTTTCCAAGAACACTAACATAAAAAGCGTACAGAATTTTAAGATTATTTAGACTCCAGATTGTCTTAAATCATATCCAAAAATATAATTATATTGTCAAAATCTGATGTTGTTCTTTCAAGGACCACTTAGATTAGGGTACCAAGTCTATAATACACATATACATAACTATTGGCCACATCAAATATTTCAAATGAACCTTAACCCCTCCTGGTGTTTTTTTCCACTAGATTCTCATCAGCAAAACTGACCCGATCTTGATGGACGAGATATCTCTTCATTAGAAAAACTGACCAGATCTTGATCTCGTCATCAACAAGAAATTGGTAATATCTTGATGACGAGATATCTCGTCATTAGCAAAATTGGTCAGATCTTGATGGACGCGATATCTCGTCGAAACCACTTGGGTTAAGGGTTAAGTGATAATAAAATAGTATATGTCGCACACATAAACAAGGTAAAATAGCAGATTCGTGAACTTTTGAAACAATTTTAATATCTAATTAAAAAGACATTTAAATAACCCTACATATATTTAAACAATCTCTCTCTCTCAACTAGTTTGGTACTATTATCACTAAATGAATTTATGCCCACCTCCAAATGAAAATATTTAGATGTTCTATAACAAGACATTTCATGCATTGAAATTTGCTAAGGTAACTTGCTACAGATATATAAAAATGTTTCTGTATTTCAAAGAACACTGAAAGTAATACAAATACTTTCACAGGGTCCTAACAACTTTTATTATAATAAAATGTTGAAGCAAATTTTAAAAAATATCAGATAAAAACACCTTAAGCCTAGAGGCTTCAAACGAATTAAAACACAGCAAGATAAAAAATATCGAATTCGCTGCACAAATGATAAACTTGAAGTTTTGCACCAGCAAGTTTCTGAGAGTTCTAAGGACAATGGGCCGTAACAATGGAACGAAACTGTTATTCCAACATACATCGGTTAGTGGAATGAAAGTCCAGAAATTAACAACACTGCGGGCTATCACCAGTTCCAAATGAACAAAGTAAGTGCACATCTTACAAGTGGTAACCTTGGAAGAAGTGAAACCCCCTCGTGTTATTCAAATAAGAAAACTCGCTTCACGTTTCAGATATGATATATAAGTTTAATATAAACTAATGGGTAAACAAGAAGCGTGCCATGTCGACCGTATTAAAGTTATTGTTTTAAAACCTTTATTAAAATATAGTATTTGTGAGTGATCCCTATTCAGTCATCCCCAGCTTACAGTCCGGCTCCTGCGAGAAGGCAGTCGAGTCACGTGGTTTTGGACGAGTCAATACTTTGAATTAGGTGATAGGTTAGAAAGTAAACAAAGTGGTGTTCCACAATCGGCGTCTTTAGTGTGGATTTTCTGAATTTATCGTTCTGTGACGAAAGCGGTAGGCGTTGATAACAAGTTGGAGCTCGGACGACCAATCACGGCAATAGCCATTCACGTTTTTGGTATGTCAGTCCTACTCCTAACGACCTTTCACACCTATTCAAAAGTCGACTGACCCAAGGTCGACAGCCTTCTCGTCGGAGCAGTATTAGATGTTTCTCAGGTTGAATTTACAATTGGTGTACACAAATTCTCTATAACGGAGCTGACCAACCCGAGGACCGATGACAGCAAGTAATTTTTACAGTCCGTTTAATAACAGTTAAAGCCACGACAAAAACATAATGTAAATAGAAATTGAGATGAAATAAAGAGAAAGGAGATGTGTAATAGTGCAATTCCTCTTCCACGACAGATCTCTAAGTTCTGATTAACCGAGTGTCCATGTTATCCGAGCCGAATTCGATACCGAGTTTTTTTTCACGCTTTAAAGAAAGTTTCGAGCACGAGCTTTGTTCAAAGAGAGAAAATGCTGCGTAACAGAAGACCGTTAAGGACTTTTTCAAGAAAATTTAAAATGTAGGAAACTCACGTCCAAATTTATTGAAAAATTATCCCTATAAATATATACTTTGACACAAATACCAGAATAGATTATTCTTAATCCTTTCTTTATGAATCTTTCGGCAACAATAGTAGTAAGTAGTACAATAAATTTTTGCTACATTTCGTACAGGCTGTTTTGTGTTTCGACTGTCGTATTATCCGAATTTCTGATTATCCGAGGTGGCCTCAGATAATCTAGTTTTCTACAGTACTTCAATCAAAACTTAGTTTTTATTTTTAAACTTATCAATCATATTACTATTTTCCACAAGCCCGAAGGGGAATATTTATCAGTTCGAAATGACAGTTATATTTAAAAGTAATGTTTGTATTATAACAATGGTGTAAATGTAGTAAAACCTTGATCAGCCGAGGTAATGTAGACCGAGACCACCTCGGATAACCAGAAACTCAGATAATACGGACGTAGTAACGCAAAACAGCCTATACGAAATACAGAAAAAAGTTCTGCATTTACATGTTACTGCTACTGAAAGATTCATAAAGGAATGATTAAGAATAATCTACACTCGAATTTGTGTAACAGTACGTATTTATTATAATTTTACAATGAGTCGCTCTCACGTAGTATTCTGCCCACCAAATCAGACCAGTTAAGGAAAGTTCACTCGTGCTCGAAATTATATTTAAAATTTAAAGAGAAAAATCGATATAAAATTCGGCTCGCATAACACGAACACTCGGTGAATCGAAGAATGCATAATCACTGTTCTACTGTATACTAAGCGCTGTTTTAGGAACAAAAAAGAAATTTGAAGAGGTTGCAAAGCGTATCTCTTTATTCCATTTATTTTTGTTCCATTGCTCTAAATTTATCATGATTTTGTGGTTTTAGGCTCTTCAGAATGAATAGTGAAAGAAGTTTTCCATGAAAACAGACCGACTCGACTAATATTGAACAGACCTAAAACATTAGTTGTTGCAATAAAAAGCCGACATCAAAAAATTACATGAGTGCATAAAATGTATTTTATACAATTTTTTTACTGTTGCAAAACTATTTCATATCCGACTAACGGAAAAGTGTAGATCGTTAAGGGGCCCGTGGAACTATTTGAGTTGACCAGACCTGTACCATAAACTAAATGTATGTATAAAATATATACACGTTTACCAATACTTTTAAAACTATAGGACAAGTAGACTAAAGGGAAACATGCGTGAGAAAGAAAATTTGAGAACAGCGATTTTCAATTGTAAATTTGTTTAAATTTTCAACTGTAATCCAAAGTTTCACAACTAACACTGTATTCGATTTCACTTCTACCGTCTTAAATCGACAGATCTCGATGTTAGCTTTCGTTTGAGATCAATTTCGAAGTCGTTGCGCTTCGCAGTCTCGAGTTATACCAATTCGAAGTTTGCGTGACCCAGCAGAAAGTCCCCAAAACGCCATCCCCTCCCGGCACGCGAACTCAAGGTCACTAACAAGTCTTTGTTCCCTCAACTATCGAATGACACTAGGTTGTTTTGTTTGCGTTGATAATATAGAAATTACTACATCGAACTCGATGCCCATTTTTTCGTAGAGCTCAACTTTCCGTTCTGGACACCTGGAACTGGTGTTTGATTTTAAAGACGTATTCACGTCAAAAGAGAAACAACAAATTATGTTATTGTAAATCGTAAATGTTACTTCTTCAGAAGCGTATAAATATAAAACTTGAGAGCTTAATGGCGACATATAACCCAGACCTACTGCTTCAGAAATACGAAAACTGCATACGAGAGTATTTTTTATCTCCTGAAATGGCAATACCAATTTTTTACAATTTATCTTTCAAAAATCGAAATGTATCATCCCATGCCAGCTCTTAATTTTTTAAGACTGGTGCCTTAGCAATTATCGCCTCGGTTTGTAAAGAAGTTGATGGTCTCGAACAGACATTAGTTTCATCTCAAAATGCAGTTTTATATATTATTCTTCAGAGCAAGGAATTTGCGATTTGTGCTTGATTTTATATCACGGAACACCCAATACAATCTCGCAGTTGGGTTGGTTGGCTGGGGTTTTATGGCGTAGGGATACAATGAGATAACAGTCCGCTGATCCCTAGGGAACCGCGGCAGAGTTTTAAAACCCCTATGCTAAGGCAATTTTACTAAAAGCAGTGATTTTCAACTGAGGTGTTGAATATCCCTATTGTCTTATCTCATTGCTTCTTTTCTTTTGATTTTTAACCTAATCCTCTCTTTTCAATTAAATTCAAAGTTAAATACTCATGTAAAATTTGAAATTGACAAGGGTCGAGTCCGGATTTCATTTGAAGGTTACTTACATTGATATGAGCAAGTGTTGAAACCAGCTGCAAATCATTCATTTCATCTGTTCATTTGCTTTTGGTAAAATCTTGCTTAATTTGGAAAGTTATCCTCAGCATCGGCGTAATCATGGCAAAGGTAACGATATGCAAAGTTTTCAAATTAGGAATTCTGATAAGTTAGGGATGCAAAGGAACTATAACAGATTTTGAATGAAGAATTTGAAATTTATCTTCACAATTTCATGTTACTAATTTCTTTCACTCAATAACTGCTGCTTACCATTTATCTCAAAATCTTATTCAGGTTGTAAATATCATTTGACACCCTTTCCATTGGAAGTCTCTTTATCATCCTGTACTTATATACACTATGCGATAAGTATGAAATTAAATGTGAGCGAATGATATGGGTGTGTGAACTAATTTTTTAATACCGATTATATACCTCTGATATACAGTAGAACCTTGACTATACGAGCGAGCCGAGAGTCCGTGTTTTCCGAGGCAAATTTGATACCGAGTTGTTATTATTTTCTTTTGAATAAATTGTCCAAAGTCTCACTTTGCCCAAAGCGTAGAAAATGCTGGGAAACAGAAGACCGCTTAGGATTTTTTCAATAGTTTAAAAAGGTAAGTAACTCAGGTTTAAATTTATTGTAAAATTGTTTAAAAAAATACATACTGTAACACAAATCCGAGAATAGATTATTCTTTATCCTAACCATTTTGGAGAGTGGGGTGCCAGAGTTTAGGCGTTGACCTCATCATCTAGTCGTGTATCAAAATTACGAGGTGTTGTCTTCGGATATTTCCCTTCGGGACTAATCCCGATCCCGTTGCCAATAGCCAGTTGTGTTGCTCCAGTACGACGTAAATTCAACCCCTTACCCAAATTCATGAATCTTTCAGTAGCAGTAATAACATATAATGCAGTAAATTTTTTCTGTATTATTTTTCTGTGTAGGCCCTGTTTTGTGTTAGTACGTCCGTATTATCCGGGTTTCTTACTATCCAAGGTGGCCTTGGTCCATATTACCTTGGATAATGAAGGTTCAACTGTACTTGAAATAAAATTCCATTTTTATTGTTGTTAAGCGATCAACAGAAAATATTATCTAATTTATTAAGATGTGCATCAATACCCCAGGCCCATTCTATTTAATTGAAGTCGGACATCACTTATAAAAATATTTACAGCAACAAGGGATGGAAAAAAGAATTAGGTCATACTCAGATAACTAGATGTGTAAAGGCGTTTTCCTGTGAGTAACAAAGTTCAAGGTCGTTGCCTGTAGGGAAGAACTCACTACATTCGACTAAGTCCTTCGGTAGACAAAACAAGGTACGGCATTCCGAGCAGTAAATTAAAATTACGTTTCTTTCTTATTTCATTTTCTCTCAACATAATGAAATAATATTCACCGGGCATTTAGGTTATGGGCTAATTCGTAGTTTGCTGAACGCAATTATCTGTAGAGATGAATTCGACAATCCGATTTTGGGAATTGAGAATATTGTAGATAAGTGTCGTAAGGAACATATTAGGCAAGTATACTTTTTGGATTATTTTAATGATTCCTACATTTGCTTTCCAACGTAAATAAGTTGCTTTCGAACATTATTTTTTTGAGAAAGTTTGCTACTTATTGTACATTCACACAGTAATGTATTTCGTATCACACAATCCGTGACAGTGTCGTACCAAGGGGATTGATGTCCAAGTCCATAAGTCGCACCAAGGGAGAACCCAGTTGTGCATCTGTGATGGGGTGAGCTCATTATTTTCTTGACACACGTCTTCCTACTACACTGCTGGCCACCCAAATTGCAACACCAAGAAAGACAAGAGATATCACAGCAAAATTTATTTTGTAGATAACATGTTGACCAAGTATCAAATGATTAAATTTATAGACTTCTGTGAAGTGTGGTTCCTGCCAAAATCAGTAGCCAGAGTAGCCGCCATTGTTGGAGATCACCGCTGCCACACGCCTCGGCATTGATTCAAAGAGACTTTGGATGTGTTCTTGGGGTACAGCAGACCAAGCAGCTTCCACACGTTGCCAAAGTTGATCTGGTGTGGCAGCTGGGGATGTATTCTGGGTCAATCGTTGAGCAACCATGGACCACATGTTTTCTATCGGCGAAAGATCCGGAGAGCGAGCTGGCCAGGGAAGCAATTCAATCTGGCGATTGACGAAGAACCCTTGGACAATGCGTGCCACGTGTGGTGGTCGCGCATTATCCTGTTGAAATATGGCTGTGGGCAAGCCCTGAAGGTAAGGAAGGACAACTGGCTCCAACACCTCGGAGATGTAGCGCTGGCTGTTTAAAGTACCGGCAATGCGTACTAGAGGAGTGCGAGAGTGATATCCAATACCGCCCCATACCATAATACCCGGTGCAGGACCAGTGTGGCGGTGCATAACGCAGCTGTTCAGCATCCTCTCACCACGGTGTCTCCAGACTCGAATCCGACCATCGTGGTGTTGCAGACAGAAGCGTGACTCGTCAGTAAAGACAATTTCATTCCATTCTGCCGTCCACATCCTTCTTTCATCGCACCATTGGCGGCGGAAACGTCTGTGGTTCTGCGTCAAGAGTAGACGAAGCAATGGACGTCTTGCGGACAGACCACTCTGCTGTAAACGGCGTCGAATGGTACGCGCAGACACTGGATGATGCGGTACAGACTGAATGTGCTGTGCTATGGTTCGTGATGTGGCTGAGCGATCCGTCACTGCCATACGCACAATATGCCTGTCATCACGTGAAGTGGTGCACTGAGGTGGATGCGATCGAACACGTCGGTCCGTCGTACCCTCCTGCATCCAACGATCACATATCCGCATTACAGTTGTTTGGTTTCGTCCAACACGACTACCGATTTCCCTGAAAGATAATCCACAATCTCGGTAGGCCACTATCCTTCCTCTGTCGAACTCGGATACTTGATCAAAAGATGATCGCTGTTTTCTACGAGGCATAATTGATCGTTTTTTTGAAAAAACCACAAGAAAAACACAATTGCCGTACTTGAAATCGTCGAAATCTCCAAGCCTTAAATAGCGCTTTGAAGTGGCGCCACAGGCGCGCGTGATGTGCGTCTGCGCTGAAATTCTAATCATTTGCATATCTCACCTCCGCTAATGCATGTTGTAAATTTCATATTATTTGCATGCTTCCTTCAGGGTGTTGCATTTACGGTGGCCAGCAGTGTACTATAATATTTTATATTAATCTGAAATTGAATAAAATATTTTCATTGACTAAAAAGAGTAATAAATCATTACCAAGAGATTTAAGACTTTTGCTTTATTGATTTTTTATAAATGATTCGCTTTTTAATTCTGATCAAAAGGTACTGGTATCGGTTATCAGTTCTGACTCACCCTTGATTCAACTAGTGACTTTCTATGTTGTATGCACAGTACTTCAGTTTTATAACAAAACATTTTTATTTATAACACGCAATATTTGTTCCCAGGTGTAGTTTAGATTTTATGATAGTTTCCGATTTTCAAGAATCAAGTGGGCGTGGTGTGGAAATTTGGAGAATGGGGGTCTTAAAAAGTGTGGCCAACATGTTGACTAGTAGTCACGTGATAGCTCTGAAAAATTGACTTGGTTGGCCGATTCGGCATTTTATCGCCTCGTTTGGCGTTATACCATCTCATGACAGGGTAGATGTGTGAATCCGCATACGGTATGAATATTTCTTGGGTTTGGTCAACCGCATTTGCGTTTAAATTATATTATTCTGAACAATTAAATCATCAGTAATGCCTAACTTTGAAAAAATTAATTTCTTTATTAAATTCAGGATGATTAATATTACTGTATGAAATTTTATTGCCAAATTATAAATTATTATGAAATTAAAGGTTTTAAACAAAAATACAGAAAAAATTGTCCCTATAATTTAAATTTTTTTCTAAATTCATTATAATTTCTTTCCTTAAAAATGTGCAATGGCGAAGCAATATCAAAAATCCTTTTATGTTAAATAGCAGTAAATATTCAGTTATTATATTTTAAATTTTACAGGGTAAATATAGGGTAAAGTAAATTTTAAAAAATGGCATGTTTGAGAATGACTTTTAAATAAATATTTTCGCATAATTCTGATGCCTTAAGTTGTATTGAACATATTTTTGAAAAGTGTCCAAGGTTAGCTATAGGACTTCTAATTTAGAACTTTCCGCATAAAAAGAACCAATAATGAGTTGATAAGAACATTTAACTTACACACATAGCTTTTTGAAGCCTTATATACACACTCATGTCCAAAAGTTAAGCATAATTCGTAAAATGAGAAAAAAATCGGTTGGTTAGTTTTGGGGTTTCATGGCGTAAGGGCCATATTTGGCCATGCTGCGCCAGACACAAGATATACATCAAGTAACAGACACACACACAATGAAAGCTTTAATGACACAGAAAAGAGAAATACACCCAGGGAGGAATGCACCTGACAGGAATCGAACCCGCGCCGCCTACATCTCGAAAGTTGCTAGCGCAATGAGCATACCCACTGAGCCACGACGGCCCCGCGAAAAAATCGGAGTAAATATGGATACAAAGGTTCAAAATCACTTGGAGAATCGTGGGACGAAGGTAAAACGTTGTGCATATGCAAAACAGTTCAGTCGACGTCGACATGCGCAAAGCACCGGTGCAAATTGGAACGAGTATAAAATGGCCTCGAGCGGCATGGCCAGTTTAGACAGAAATTTCGCAATTGCTGTGGTACGGAGTGTTGTTAACAATCAATAAGGACGAAAGATATCACAAAGATGCCAACTGGATGTTTGTGAAGGGACGAATTATTGGAATACTGGAATCCGGTCGATCCCAAACCGAAGCGCCTCGAATTCTGAATGTGCCTCAGTGTGTGATCTCCAGACTGTGGCAGAGGTTTCAAACCACTGGAGATGTTACCCAACGACCAGTACCAGGTCGGCCAAGGGTAACAACCACTCGGCAAGACTGATAATTGGCGATAACTGCGCGACGTCAGAGGAATCGTTCTGCCAGACAACTGGGTTCAGCCCTGACAGCCGCAACAGGAGTCATAGTTTCGAGACAAACTGTTTACAGGAGACTCAGACACGTTGGTCTCTATGACAGACGACCAGCAGTTTGCATCCCCCTGACGTCTGCACAGAAACGCGCGCGTTTACAGTGGAGTTTGGAACATCGGCAGTGGAGTCGGTAACAATGGGGCAATATCATGTTCAGCGACAAGTCAAGATTTAGTCTGCAAACTGATTCTCGTCGTACCACGATCTGGAGAGAACGTGAACCGCGTTTTCACCCGGGAAACATCACGGAAAGACATCGTTTTTCTCCAGGGAGTCATGGTCTGGGCAGCATCATGCTGGACGGCCGTACAGACCTCCACATCTTTGACACGGGGTCTGTTACCGGTCAAAGATACAGAGACGTCCTTGAGCCTACAGTTCGCCTGCTTCGAGGTGCTGTCCGTCCTGGTTTCATATTCATGGATGATAACGCGCCTGCTCACCGTGCAGCCCTGGTCGACGCCTTCCTTCAAAATCAAGATATCCACCGCATCAGGGGCCTGCCAACTCTCCGGATCTGAATCTTAGAGCATGTATGGGATATGCTCGGAAGACATATTGCAGCCCTCCGCCACCCATCAAGCTCCGTTCGGAATTGAAAACTGCTCTCCGTGAGGCTTGGAACTCTGAGAACACAACTCATCCATACCCTCATCGAAAGTATGGGAAATCGTTGTAGTATGCTTGGCTACCAGAGATTCCCATCATTCACATCACATTCAGCATCACATTGTTTTAATCATTCTGTTTCACTAAAGTTGACATTCGTATTGTGAACCTTTTTCTTTCAACATTTTCTTTGGGTAATAAAAGTCATTATTATCCTTGTTTTCGTCTTCTATAACCCTATTACATCCGCACACCACGTTTCCTTCCATTCCGATGTAGATTTTCTGAAATATTCACATAAACAGCAATTATACTTAACTTTTGGACATGAGTGTTGAGATTGTAAAGCTATTTTATTCACTGTTAGACTTCTTGTTTAAAAAGTATGTAAATAATTTAAATTATAATATAATTTCAATAAAATATTTAAATTTTTACATTTTACAGCAAAATATGTTACACTTCTAAATTTTTATAACGATGGTCTTGTGAAAAAGTTCTGCGTAGTTTTTTATTAGATTTGCATCCCCTTTTGCAATCCAGTACATTATAAATACAAAAGACAAATAATAAACTTTAAATTCTTCTAAATATATACACTCTATTTTTTTCTAACTATCACAAAATTATTAAAACACAAGGAAGAAAAACGGAAATGATTTGGAATTTGGAAAAGAATGAACTATTTTATTAATACTACATGGGTATTTGGGTATTTCAATTAACGTCACACTGGAGCAACACAATGGGCTATTGGTGACGGTCCGGGATCAATCCCAAAGGGAAAGATCCGAGGACAACACCACGTAATTTTGAACCACGGTCAGATGACGAGGCAACACCTGAGCTGGCACCCCACTCTCCAAACTTCCACACCACGCCAACGTGAGGACATTTGAGGCCACGACAGATTTAACGTGCACCAGCCCCCTTTGTACACGACGGTGTTTGGCTGGATTCGAACTCGCAACCCTTCGGTTGCTAGTTCGTTACTCTTCCAACCGGGCCACCGCGGCCCAAATACTACATGAGGAGCAAAATCAGGAGTGTCAAGTAGATGTTTTCGGGGGGGGGGGATTTCAATTAACGTCACACTGGAGCAACACAACGGGCTATTGGTGACGGTCCGGGATCAATCCCAAAGGGAAAGATCCGAGGACAACACCACGTAATTTTGAACCACGGTCAGATGACGAAGATGTTTTCGGAAAGGATATTTTTAATTGCCTTGACTGTTTAGAATTAAGTCGAAAGAAGTTAAATTCGTTTTATATTTTCATGCTGCTTCAATAAGTAGTATTTCATTTTTCTCTTTAGTTGAACACTCACTAAGCTTTATGGTCATCTGACCATGATTCAAAATTACGAGGCGATGTCCTCGGATCTTTCCCTCGGGGATTGATCCCGGACCGTCGCCAATAGCCCGTTGTATTGCTCCAGTGCGACGTTAATTAACTATCAACCGCTAAGTTTTATGTAAAAGAATAAATAACTCAAAATAGTTAGGCAATTCTAGTATTAGCGCAAATAAACGTTTCAAATTTGTATATGGTTTGCGAGATGCTTTAACGATATTTTAATCAATTCAATATTGTACATAATACTTTTGAGTCAACTTCCTCTTTTATTTATTCGAATTCTCATTCTTCTACAGATGGGTTGAAACTTAATTTTTTGTCAAGAAATAAAATTTTAATTGTCATATTTAAGTTCATTTCTTTATTTCATAACATTATTTATCGTATAACATAAAATAGTTAAATAACGACAAAATAGTGATCCGAGTTGGCGTAAAAAATCATAGCCGAAACCGATTCAACATAATATACTCATGTCCAAAATTATCTTTACATGCATAACATCACGGATTTCTCAGAAACTGTGAACTATAATTTTATGAATTTGTGTGAAATGATACATAACATCATAACACATAAATACAAAGGAAAAAATTTAAGAGCACTGCATATGATATAAAACTGTAGCCTGAAACAATAAAAATGGCAATAATGTGACCAGGAGAGTTCAGAAAGAAAAGAATAACTAATAAAAAAATTAAGGCTTATGAATTTAATATGGAATGTGATCTCCCCTGACGTGTACACACATATCACAACATGTTTTAATGCTGGCAATAATGTTGTTAACCACAGTTTGGGGAATTAAGTTCCACTCCTACAGCAATCCAGCAATGCGGTCTTCGGGGCATTTATATCTTTAGGAGGAGGATGTCTCCATGCAACTGCTTTTCCAAGGTAGTCTCATAAGTTCTCTATCGGGTTTAGATCAGGAGGTTTTGCTGGCCTCGGTATTCGTTCAATGGCTTCAATTTCAAGGAAATCGTCAACGAGGTTTGCTCGATGTGGACGAGCATTATCGTCCATAAATAAAAAGTCAGATCCATAAGCACCTCTGAAAAGTCTTACATAAGGTTCCAAGACATCATCCCGATATCTCTGGCCGGTCACAGATCCGCTGTTGAAAACGTGTAGGGGAGTACGTCCATCGATCATTATTCCTCCCCATACCATCACACCTGTACTACCGAAACGGTCACTTTCCATAATGTTCGAGGGCCGCGGTGGCCCGGTTGGAAGAGTAACGGACTAGCAACCGAAGGGTTGCGAGTTCGAATCCAGCCAAACACCGTCGTGTACAAAGGGGGCTGGTGCACGTTAAATCTGTCGTGGCCTCGATGTCCTCACGTTGGCGTGGTGTTTGGAGAGTGGGGTGCCAGCTCAGGTGTTGCCTCGTCATCTGACCGTGGTTCAAAATTACGTGGTGTTGTCCTCGGATCTTTCCCTCTGGGATTGATCCCGGACCGTCACCAATAGCCCGTTGTGTTGCTCCAGTGTGACGTTAATTGAAATACCCCCCCATAATGTTCGAAGGAAGATTTCGCGTTCCTGACTCCCTCCAGATGTAAACATGTTTAGAATCAGATGTTAAACTAAACCTCGACTCATCAGTAAAGAGAACATGGGTCCATTGGTGTTCACTCCAGTTCTGATGTTCTTTGCACCAATTAAAGCGATCCCTCTTTTGTTGTGAAGACAGTGAAACACATACCCTGGATTTCTGGCATAAAGGCCTTTTTCATTAACTTTCTGCATACATTTTGCCGTGGTACAACAGTTCCAGTGTCGTCTGCAACCTCTGAACTTAACCGCCAAGCAGTAGACTTCCTGTTACGACGGGCAGTTATTGCCAGATATTGATCTTGAGAAGCAGTTGCTATTCGTTTACGACCTGGTCCAGGCCTCCTTACAGCAGTTCCAGAGTTCTGAAATTGTTTCCATAGCGTAGAGACTGTCTTCTCAGATATTTACTTTGCGCAAAGCGCTTGATTCACCGTTGGATGACGTAACGCCTTGATTTGCAAATCAGAAACCGTTTGATCACTTTTGATTGGATAATGCTAATTAGGCTCGTCTTTCACACATTCCCTGCAAAAATGGATTACATCGATGGAATATCATAATTTTTGGGTATGTAAAGATAAATTTGGACATGAGTGCATATATATATACATATAATATATATATATACAGGGTGTCCCATAAGTTCCGAAATAGTTTAAAAATTCATAAAAATTGAAGGAATTGGTATATTTGAATGCGGTTTGCGATAACGTTATTCTCATGAAAGGGGATTTTTTTTGGCAGAGAAAAAAAATTAGTTCAATCTTTTGTCAATAGAGGGCGCTGCACCCAACCAATCACAGAATTCCGTGGAAAACGACGTTTATTTCCATGCAGGCAAATATTTACAAGCACATCACAGCACTAGAGTACTACTTGTTCGATTAAACTGAGGTAAAACAACTTAACCAATAGTGCTTTATCCACCAATGTCAACATCACAATGAAATCACAGGAATACGTATCAATCACAGGAAAATTCAGAAATGAGCTTTAAATCATACACCCATCATTTTGTAGGACTCTGATTTGCATATTTCCTGTGATTGGTTGCGTGCAGCGCCCTCTATTGACAAAAGATTGAACTAATTTTTTTTCTCTACCAAAAAAAATCCCCCTTCATGAGAATAACGTTATCGCAAACCGCATTCAAATATACCAATTCCTTCAACTTTTATGAATTTTTAAACTATTTCGGAATTTATGGGACACCCTGTACATATACATATAATATATATATACATATAATATATAACATCAGTACTGTCCATGAATGCGCGCCGAAGCCGCTGACTTAGCAGTTAGCCATATTATGCATTAAATTCAAAACCGAGAAATTTAAGGAAACCAAGAAAAGTAAGAAAATTTAAAAAAATTAAGTGGTGTTGGTGGATCAGGGCGTCATTAGGGAGGACCCTGACCCAATAAACATGGCATGTTAATTATGTGGGAGGCAAGACCCCAAACTCAGATGAGTGTTCCTCCAACCATAATTTGGCATATCTAGACTTGTGTGGTGGCACCATTGCCTTGTTGGAAGAGGCCAAACCCATCAGAATGAACACAGGATTATGAACAGGTGTAACTCGTCAGAAAGGATGCACAGCGTTCAACAGTCACACTTGTAGACAATGGTCCCACTTAACAAACCCCATACCATTACGGAGAGCTACCAGCCTGTACAATATCCTGTTGAAATGCAGTATACATGGCTCCATGGGATTTTCTTACGCGGATCCTTCCATCTACCCGAAGCAGTTGGAAACGCGACTCATCAGACCAGGCAACTCGTTTTCAATCATGTATCCAATGGCCGAGTCTAGGTGAGGCGCATAGCTGTATTTTACCATGATACGAAGAAAGGCTTATATATTTTTAAGGAAAGTAGTTGAATTTATATGGCATTAGAGAACACAACGGGCTATCATATTTTTACGGTAGGTATTTAATTAACATCGCACTGCAGCAACACAACGGGCTATTGGCGACGCTCCAGGATCAATACAAAGGGAAAGATCCCAGAACACGTAATTTTGGACCACGGTCACATCATGCCAACACGAGGACATTTGAGGCCACAACAGATTTAACGTGCACCAGCCCCCTTGTACACGACCGTCTTTGGTTGGATTCGAACTCGCAGCCCTAAGGAAAAGATCAAAGGGCGCCTTGTAATTTTGAATCACGGTCAGATGACACCTGAGCTGGCACCTTTTCAAACGATAGAAGTTTGGAGTGTTTTGTGCCAACTTAGGAATTTCTCTTATCCGACTGGTGCTGGCCTATTAGTGTCCTCGGTCTTTCCCTTTGGGATTGATCCCAGACTGTCGCCAATAGCCCATGTTGCTCCAGTGGCATTAACTAAGTTCTTACCTTTAAACTTCTACACCAACATGGAGAAATTAAGAGATTTTTCGTGCACCTACCCCACGTAGACGCGCGCGATATGGTCTTAAGTTGGATCAAATTTCGAAATCCCAACCCTCCTGTTGCTAATCCTCTACACTTCCAGAGCTACCGTTGCATAATTCAACCGAACTCTGCAATGACTGAATATAAAGTTAATTTGTTTATTCGAAATCCTGTTATATATATTCTTTCAAACAATATTTTAAACTACTATTATACACTACTGGCAGTTTCAATTCTTATGTTTGAAATTAAAGCAGTATGCATTTTATATAAATCGGTTAATTCGTTATCTTAATCTTTACATTGATCACTCAGATATATGCACTAGTGATCAGGAAAGTTAACAAAGTCAAAAATTTTTTAAATATTTAATTCATTGCTTCAATTCTCACAACAAAGTTGTAATAGTCCTTAATTTAAAAAGAAAGGTTTTGAATTTTTTTCCTTAAATGAAATTCGGTTCATTCTTATTTTAAAAATGGACCAAGTCACTTCTGGTGAGAATGTGAAAATGAATGTTTTCTATTATGATAGATGGCTATTATATAGATATTTCCATTAGATAAGAGGTCCAAGCAAGTAAACTGATTTAAAAACATCTCATTCCAAGTCAAAAATATTTAAATTCTGATTTTGATGTTAGAAAAACCTGTTTAGCCTTAATATTGAGAAATGTAAGGAAAATAATGAAACTAGTGTAAATTAGTGGCACAAAGATAAACTTAAATACTGAATTTAGCTTGAATTTTTCTTAGCAAAGATGCATGCCAAAAGTGACTTACTGAAGCTAAAAATTGAAGAATCCAATGACATTTGAAAAATGCAAACAAGCCAGAAAACATTTAAATGACCAGGAAAAAGCCAAAAATTCAGAGGAAGTATGCATTCTGATTTACAAAAAAGCTCTTCCAGGTCTTTAACTTTGTCTCTGTAGCTTATAAGGGAGATGAAATATGCACGTACACAACCTAGGTTTACATATTAGTACTTTTAAGATGAGACAAAAGGCCATCAAAGGGTTTTCAGTAATAAACAAAAAATGCAACTCCAAAGCATGTAATAAGGTTACACTTATGCTTGTGCTGGTCACCAGCACCAAGATAGACGAAAACTATTCAATCTTGGGATAATAGTATTTGAAACAATAGATCAAATTTTCGGTCTGATCATTTGTTTGTTAAACAATCGCGATTTTGGCTTAATAAATACAAATATCTGAATATTTTTTTAACTGATAGTAATAGAATATACAAGATTGTACTGTGGATCAAGAATTGCTTTGTATTGAACTCTGCAATTTCAATTGTAAAACAAAAATCTAATTTTTATCCTATAAACAGAAAACATTCAGGATAGAATATTAAGTCAATTCTTAGCTTCATACAGAAAAATTGAAATTTCGACATACGAGCAGGCTCACATAATTTTTTAGATCTTGTTTTCAAGGCTAGTAAAAAATCACATCAAATCATGTCACTAAGTTAAAAATTAACTACAAAAGCTGGTGCTTTGCTTCATTGCTTTAGGAACATGAATGTGCTCATAGAAGGCAAGTCCTAAAATGTGTCCCAATAAACTAATCCAATTGCAATACATTTTTAAACATTTCAATCAATTCTTTGAATTTGTGATCGGTAAATGTAATGTAGAATTAAAATGCAAACTGACCATATCCTTTGTATATTTTTATTGCTTTTTATACAGTCAATCAATTTTCAGGAACTGAAACTGTTGTCTTTTCGGACACATAAATACCATCCAAAAATTTTCTGATGTCTTTCTTTTTCACTAATGTAGACTGATGAATAAGTGCAGCTGAAAAGGGAAAAGTATCAAGTCAATACTATGTTTTATACATCAAAGATCATTTTGTTAAGCAATAAATATAGTCTCCACTTCTCAGTCCCGGATTGTTTTCTGATAAAGACATTTCAGAATTGAAAAGATTAATTTCCCAAATTGTCAATTGAAAAGGGTTAAGAACAAAGTACCAGAAAAATATTACAATCTAAAAAATTAGACTAGAGGTATACCTGTACTTGAAGTAGGAAATAGTGCTACACTCAATAAGTAGGATAACCTATAAACCTACAGATCCTGTTTATCTTACACCAAGTTGCCACATGTATTTGATAGGTACTTGGTCACTAATGGAGGTAAATTCATTTCAGCTAACATAATTTATGTAATCAGAAATCATTTAAAAATAATTACTTATTTAATTGTGATTGATAATTAACATTTGAATAATGATAAATGTGAAAGCTGATGGTACCAATTAGGATATTTTATCTAATATTTTAATAGATTTACTTTTTAAGGCACTTTTTTTTGGTCGAAGAGAAGAACCAAAAATATTTTCCCCAAAAAGGCCTGAAGGGAATTTGGATGTTGGATAAGGGCAAGGATTCAGGAACAGAGCCCATAAAGAAGTTTGAGCCCTCCCCTGAATATTTTAGTGTTAAAAAGAATCAAACGATTTCACTAGTGGGTCATTCCATGTGAAATGAGTAAAATTAGATGGAGATTTTTATGAAGTTTGGTACACAAACTAAATATTTAGGAAATTTCGAGCATACAAAGGACTTGCAACCTTGAAGAGCAGTTGTGAAATTGCTTATTGTATGAAGATGATTCTATCTATTAAAGATATAACAATTTTAATCATATTTAATCTAGCATTTAGTTGTAAAAAATGAAAAACGTCAACTTTTACAGAATAAATACAAACAGAATAAAATGTTTCTATGGGCTAAAGAAATTTGACGGCAGGCATCATTGAAATTCATGCCAGTTGATCTGATAAACTTATTGAAGTTAAGAAACTTATTACTTAATTCACCTTCAAAATAGCAAAGGTTGGTAGATTTTGGTTTAATGGCACAAGGTCCAGTATTGGACAAGCTGCGCCAAGCAAAACGGATGGGATGTTGAGGTTTTATGGCGCAAGGTGTCCAAAAGCGGACAAGCTGCAAACACAAGACAGAATATAGCCCAATAAAAGCGCAGAACATTTAAAAATGAAGTCCAAGACAAAGATAAAAGGTAAATTTAAAACATGTAAAATGTGTAGATGAGAATAAAAATATTTAAATAGTCAAATAAAATCATCTGAGGCATAACTAATGAGACTGAAGAATTTAATTTACATATGTACAAAATAAAAATGCATAAATTTTTTAAAGTGAATTTTAAACAGCAGAAGATGGACAATCCAGACAAGTCAGAAGCGCTAGCATAATTTTTTTTAATTATCTCTTGCGATATATCTTCCAATTTTTGTGCATACTACAAGTGTCAAAAAAGTTTCTTCCAGGCCAAGACATACAGGATGGCAGTCTCCACATTCTCAACATGGTTACAGCAGCCTTTGCAATTTCAAATTATTTTAACAGTTATATTCTTTCAGATTTTTTGCGTTTGTGGCTACTCTTTTTATTTGTCTATTTCCATTTTCTCACCAGATGAGTTAGATGAAGAATAGGTCTCCCAGTATTTTTCGATTCTATTAGATTTTGTAGAATCTAATTTCATTTGTGATTTTGTTTTAGAAGTGTTTTTAAGATCAAGATCAGATGGTTTGGGAATATTTGTTTTTGTTGATTTTCTAATGGTTGCATCTTTTTCTTGGACATTTCTTTGTTTTGTACAATTGTATTTTTAATTTCTTCATTGGGAATGGTATCTGTTTGGACAGCAACTGATTTTTCAATTTTTTTATTCGGAATGGTATCTATTTGGATAGAAACGGATTTCAGTTTTAATTAGATGCTTATGAAATATTTGCTCTTTGTGACTTTCTACTAGTTTTTTTGCTTTGAGATATGAAATTTTGTTTTATCTTTATGCTCTCTGTGGATTTTTTTTCCCATTGAGGACAAGACCTGGAGTAAGTAGGATGATTTCCCTTACAATTGAAGCATACAGGTTCATCAGTGCAGTTTTCACCATGTTCGGATTTTGAGCATCCGGCACAAATTGCAGGTGATGGCATGAAGCCTGGGAATGTCCAAACCTGACACTTAGAGCATCTTTGGGGGTTTGGAATGAATGGTCTAACGCTGCAATTTAAGCATCCTGCTTTAATGGATGTCGGCATGTCTGGTGTGTTGAATGTTAATATTACATGTTTTGTGTTAATACTTTTATCATCTTGTCTAATGCAGGTGCGTTTGGCTGAACAAACATGCTGAGATTTCAATTCTTCGATAAACTGTTCAGATACATTAAAAAGATCAGATTCAGATATAACTCCACAACTCGAATTAAGAGTTCTGTGAAGTTGCATTAACTTTTAGTTCGCCAATTTGGTTTAATTTCATTAGTTGCTCAGATTGATATGCAGATACAGTTTCTATGAAAAGATCCCCAGACTGAAATTTCTTTATTGCCTTTGGTTCGCCAGCAACAGACTGAATATATTTTTAACAGCAAATGGTGAAAGGGTTGAAGTTTCCCTTCAGGGTTATTGATTCAAAATTTAGGTAGAGAAATTAACATTGTTAGAGGGATTTAGGCCTCCCCTAGGCCAAAGAAATTTTTGGATCCAGATTGAATTTTTTAACTTCATGGTAAACCATACCCACCACGGAGTCCAAGGGGAAGTGGTTGCTGGCTCTGGAACATTCCAGCCTCAGCACACTTCAAGATTCCACCATGATAGTGCTACAGTATCGGGATGTGGATCCGCTGGTTCACCCAGGGCATCCTAAAACTGCAGCACTAACCCAAAATACTTAAGACCAGTGAAGTCCGGCACGACAGAGGGGCTAAGCACTCAGACGTGGTGAAACCCAGAGAACTTAAGCCGACTGACCAGAACAGGCTCACTCTGGTCGTCTATCTACATTGAAGCATGGGCCAAAGGGTACGTATCAGGTACCCCAGGATTCCATTTTCCCCGATACGGGACACTACACACGGCACACACGCGGGTCAGAAAAAGTAGACATCTTATAAAGTAAAAATTAAGCATAACTCAGTGATGGGAATTTTTTTCAAAAAGCAAATCAAATTGGAATCTTGATATGATGAATATGATTGATGACGATATAATTGGATTTCAAAGCAAAATTGTTCATAATTTCAATGCTGTTCACAAGACATGTGAAAGTGAAAAACAAGGAGGTACGAGATAGAACAATAGGAGGAAAAGAGAAAAGATCGCTTGGGTACCCCTGGGAGTGGGATTCCCGTGTTTACCAAAGACAGCAAACCTGATGGGAGAAGAGCAGTTCACTCGGGTACCTCAGGTTCATGAAGCCCGTACACATCTAAAGAAAATGTGCCCCTGAGGGGCCAAGCAAAACAAAATGAAAATCAATAAGTATGTGAAAATTCGAAATATCGAGCCAAACCAACAATAAAAAGTACATTAAAAACAGCACAAAAACATGGAAGAAAATAGTAAATTTGATCAAAGGCATAGCATAGGATTAAAATATGCCATAGGATTTAAGATAAAATGTATAAAATCATGGTTGATATAAATTGATGTTTTAAAACATGTTGATAGCAACAAGGTGTATAATATAAAAGGTTTGATTAATAAATGAGTTGTGTGAATAGTAAAAAATATCAAATGAGGTTTTAAAAAGCCAATGTCATTTAAAAATGAGAAGAGATTAGAATGGGGATTTTCCCCAATCAAATCTTGTAATGTTAAAATGTCTATTAAATATTTATGATGGTGATGATTAAAAATTGGACAGTCAATTAAAATATCATGAATCGTAAACTGAACCACACACGGGTCCTTCTACGAAAAGATGCCTGTGTGTACAAAATAGCAAAGGAAAATTTATAAAATGACGATTTCCTGCTCTAAATAGACGTACAATCAAATTAAAATGTAAATTATAAAAGCAGAACATCAAATTACTTTGAAAAAAGCTTAATTATTTACACTTCAGCATCTGTACATTGCAACCTATATTAGTTGATTTTATCTTCTCAAATTCACTTTCATCCTGATAAAGTTTTGTTTAATTTTGTAGCATTTGCTGAATTGCTTAATCTCCTCAAAATCTTTACTATCACTAGTGATTGTAATAAATATGGAAAAAGGATTCCTTAATTATGTACATTTGGGAGAAGAATAGGGGAAAACGTTTGAAATCTTATATTTATGTAATAAAACTTTATATTTACATTTCCTAAAGCATACAACCAGATCCAATACTTAACTAGCAAAATGAACCTGCTACTAATTGAAAGGTTATTTCTCTCACTGATGGCAAAAAATAATCATGGTTAACAAAATAAATTTAATGATTTGATTTAAATCAGATTTTTATGTTTAGAAAGCTATATTCCAAGCACACAAAAGGATTCATAAATATACAAGAAAATGAAGCATTTCTCTATGAACATCATAGAATAAGTGTAATAGCATTTCTCCCAAAACATGTCTATTAAGTGGAAGTTTGAGCTTGCAATAAGAAAATCATAATCATTAAAATAACTTTCCGTTTCAATCCATAATCTATTTTGTCAATATACTCAATCAAATTAACTTTTACATTCAAAATTTCAATTCCATAAATACAGAATAGTTATGCTAACAGTGTAAAGAATTCCTAGGGATTACTGCACAAAATTCCTCAAATAAATTTAAATACAAATTAACCAACACATTATACAAAACAAATTAAATATTAAAATTACCAATTTTAGTATTTATATGCAAAATTGGAATGCTTTTGATACTGCAGAAAACTTTCATTGTGACTAAGTGCATTTTTTCATAAACAGACAAATTAATTAAATAAAATAACATGCATCTTGTTGATAGTTACTTCACTTTCAATTTGCATTAACTTAATACAGAAAGGAAAATGAAATTTAAAATTTTGATTTAAATCAACGAGTTTTTTATAAAAATCACTTGATTTAAATCTGCATACCCTGAGTCCATAATTATTTCTTTCTTTTATCGCATTTTAATATTATCGAAGCTTTTAAACTTTCATTATATCAGCTGTGATAAAAGTCAAATTTCCATCTAGTTAAAAATATTCCTGGGACGAAAATAAGCAAAATGCAATTATGAAAATTTCAGGACATGAAGACATCTTGGTCTTTACTCTTGAAAAAAAAATTTTTTTTCAGTTTTCCTTCCATTAAATATGAACTTTTAAAAATTGAAAAACTGCAAATATTGTCTTTTAATTTCTAGATTCCAGAGCAATTTTAAATTTGTTGCACATATTGATTGAATTTTTATGGCACAAGGGCCAGGTTTGGCCAAGCTGTACCAAACTATCGGTAATTTGAAATAAATTTTTATCGTCATTTATTCATAAATTCAAAACTAATGAAATTCAACAAAGATAAAATTGTAAAAAACACTTTAAATCATTTTTAGATAAAATTATAAAAACCTATGTCTGATATAAATAAGAACAGATTTGGATGAGGAGGATCACTTATTAAGTCTTTAATATTAGGATTAGTAGCGCCAAAGTAGTCGAGTCTAATAGCATTAAAATCAGGACACACTTAAAATGTGTCCAACAGATAGGATTGAATCACACGTTGGACATGTCAGAGCTGGTTCTGAGTAGCAAATGCCTGTGAGTTAAATAGGTGTGACCTATATGAAGTCTTGTCAGTTTTACTTAGTCTTCTATTAAAATTATTATGTTTAAAGCTCTTTACATATGGTTGAATGGAATATAATTTATTTTGAATTTGTATATCCCATTTATTCTGCCATGAATTTTTTAGACTTTTTGATACGATCTACGTCTTGGAAGGGGACAGATGGTCTTGTGGTATCAGCTGCATGGTCCAGCACAGAAAAATATTGAAACCTTGGTCAGCCAATTTAAAATAAAGTTTAATTGAACTCAGCACCAATGGGTGGCTGTCTTGAAACATTAGCAAGTCCCTCAATTGAGCTAGTCGTTGAACTTGAACCCTAACAGATGACCGAAGTCAATCCACCTGCCGATTGATACATTGGGGAAAGCAATGTACCTTCCGTTTACCTGAAGCAGAGGCCGAAGCAGTGTATTGAGTCAGTATATTACCCCTCAACTGCCAGGATCCTCCTTTCGAGGGACACAGGTATCCATGCACAGCAAACACGTGGGTGATATAATCCCCAAGAGGAGCTGAAAGCAATAGTGTCGAAAAGCTTCTCAAGGGAACCATCACCTCCAAAGAGGCAACAATGAGGGAGGAAGAAAAAGCAAAAAGGACAAGGGGAGGGGAAAGATAAAAGGGAGAACAGATCACTCAGGTACCCCATACAAACCTATAGAAGGTATGCCCCTGAGGGCTTGCCAATACTGAAACCATAATTAAAAGGTACCTCAATCAGATATAAAAAGTTTTTACCTGATCTAGATACCAATTCAATATCATTGCCTTGTAGAACCAGTTCATCTTTTTGTGCAGTTGAATTTTGACACACAACACCAGGCTGCATTTGAACTCGCCTGACAATTTTCTCACCCAAGAAATTTCTTATTTCAACAAGCGATCCATCTTTAGAAGTAGTAACATTAATGGGAAAGTGAGCATACACAGATCGCATTTTGTATTGGTAACCCTGCAACAAAAATTAAAGTTATTGAGACCCATACGCATAACACTTGTTTCACAAGTTTGGATCAGTTATTGGTTATAAATAGAACACATAAAACATGCAGTAAAACAGAATACTAAAAATATTATGAAGCAATTACATAACAGACCTTGTTTAAAAGAATAGTACATTAATTACACATGATCAAAAATGAGGTATTTAACACAATTTGCACAGGATTTAAGTTGAAAACAAATTTAATCAGATGCTAACTTTTATAAAACGCTTTAGTTTACACTCATCAATGAGTATAAAAATTCTAATCCGAGTTGCATATTTATTTTATGACTCTTTAGAAAACAGGCTTCACATGGATTTGAGGTAAGGAAAATTACCAGTAATTTTCCAATTTTGGGCTGTGTAAATACATTGAAGGTACATTGAATGAAGGTTTAAAATTTAAATACTTTGCTTTATACAATCTCATGAAAGAGCTAAGAATTTTCCTTTAATCGCCTTATTCATGGAATTTCTAAAACCGGAAGATGCATTACCTAATATTATCGAAATAAAAACTTAAAATGTATTTAATGGGAATACCAACCAAAACACTAATGCATAATATACATATGGGCCCTATGAAATACATATCCAGATCTTGCCAATTTTTGGGTTATGAACTGATATTGGAAGAATTGTTTTTACATAGATATACAAGGGTGTCATTTCCCTCAAACTTAATAGTTTTCTCATTTCTGTTGGAGATTATCATTTACATGGAACATCTTTGATGAATGAAATTCAAACAAAAATTAACTTCACATCCTTTCACATTACATTTTTTCTTTGGTATAGAGAAATCTACATCAAAGGAGATGAACACTTAACAGATTCCTTTGAATCTTTTCAATTCACTTTTAGACAAAAAACCAGGCTTGATGCAAAATATTTTTAACACAAAAATGTGCCTTTAAGAAAAGAAATTGCAAAGATGCCTCGAAATACTTGGCAAGATATAAACCAGGGATGCACAGATCACAGCCCTCCATTGATTTTCTGATGGCCTGCTTCATGAGTTATCTTAACTTTTAAGTCACGATGGGTAATTTTTAAAAATTGCATGTGCAAAGTAGCTATAGCGCCAGGCGCGGCCTGGCCAAGGATGACTGTTATCGACGAACTCATCAACATGCAAAAAGACTAGAACCAGCGAAATAAATTTAATAAAGACAATTTTTTAAACTTCTATCATGTCGATGAAAACAATTGTAAATCGTTGCTAGATAATGCATTAAAATGCACAAGCTTCTTTGAATCAACATATACCTGGAAAAAACTGCCACTTGACTAATGAAAATTTAGAACCAATTTTACATTTGGCTACTACAAAAATCAAACCAAATATTAAAACAATTTTTAAATCAATGCACACAATGTCTCGCAAATTAAATTCTTTATTTACTTTAATTTTTAACAATATATAATAAATAAAATAATATATAACTTATGTTTTTGGCAGCCCTTCCATAAGTCAGTGAATCTAAGTCATTCCATGTCAAATCAACAGATTCCGACTGACATTCTCAGATTTTGATGAAACTTGGTATATCAAGTGTCCTTGCATAGTTACGAATGGAAACAATAAAAAAATCCTTCCTTTCGTTCAAAAGTTATTAAATATTAATTATTTAAATTTTTATTAAAAATTGCGATGTCCTGAAATAGTTAATTGCTATTTTCTTAGGAACCAGATGAGATAGACTTGGGCAATGTCTCATTTTAAAGCTATTTTGATGAGCTTTAATTTGATATAACATGAGAGGTTAAAATATAAAAACTTCTTAAAAACAATTTTAAATTTAAAAAAAACAGCAATTTTAAAAAATTCACAAAATTACTTTGTACTATCCTCTTTCATCTCCCAAAGTTTCATTTTGGTATCAGGTGATATAGGCCGCACAATTCTCAGATGTATAGTAATTTTATTTTAAGGCAATTTTATGAGGGATTTTTTTCAGTCTAAATTCAAATTATACAGATTGTAGAAAATGAAAACCTGAAAAGCCTTATTATCTCTTCCCCACCCATTCTTCTACTTAGCTTGAAAACAATTGAACAAGTTTGAACAGGCTGCTTGTGCACCATTGAACCAGTTTAAACATGTTTGTGCCTGTTGGAACATGCAGTCGGGCATATTTTTCAATCATAGAATTAGTCTAGAATTAGAGCTTCTCCTGGTAGGATCATTTTAGTTCTGCTGTGCCATTTTTGTTGCCTTAAAATTTAAAACTGTCAGTGGTTTGGTTGTAATATGATTTGTGAGTGTTCATATCATTTGAAGATTATTAATCTATTATAAATTCCCTCTATCATGAATCCCAGTTAAAAGAGAATGAGTGCTTTGGATTGTATTAACCCTTTAAAAAGCCTCATCATTCCCATGTAAGAGAGGGATTCAGACCTGTTATGCCATGGATGTATTCACTGGTACCAGGAATACCTGAAAATTAAAAATCTATGATATCTGTAGAAAGGAGTTTTCAAAACTGAAGAATGAGCCTACTAAAGAAAATCTCCCCAGTGACCCTCAACTTGGGAATGATGGAAGATCTGATGATGATAGTGACTGACACTTCATTTTATAATCAGTCGAGTCATTAAAATCATTTAATACCTCTTATAGAGATACGTGAATCACTAGTACATACAAAAAAGGCAGAATATAGAACATACTCAAATCAGAATAAAAAAAATTAAGAATATAGAACATATTAAAATCAGAATTAAAGAAATTTGTTCTTCAATAAAAAGGAAACTTTTTCCAAATGCTGATTCTTCTGATGATGACCAGGATGGTGTTTCAAAAAGATGAGATGCTGAACCACTTGACAGATGCTTATCAAAATTGCGAAAGCAGGACAAAAAAATTATGATACTGACCTTGTTGCCTGAGAATTGCAATGTAAGGAAGATCAATAGAGTTTAATGCTACAAATTATCAGGTTAGACAAGCCAAAAAAGCTCTTCAAACAAAGGGGATTCTGTCCACACCAGATCAAAGGCCAAGGAAAAACCTACCCATACAGACTGCTAATGTTATTAAGCAATTTTACAAGTGACAAAGTAGACCAATGCCAGGCATCAAAGACTGTGTTTCAATGAAGGACAGTGAAGGCAAGAAAATGAAAGTTTCCAAAAGGTTGTTGCTGTAATTTGAAAGCATACAAGCTCCTCCTAGAAAAATGTGCAAATACTAAAGTTGGCTTTTCTAAATTTTCTGAGCTGCGGCCAAAAACTATACTAGCTGAATAGAGTGGTACACTCAATTTGTGTATCTACCATCCATCAAAATGTAAAACTAATGATGGAAAACTCCAAGATGAGTTCTATAACAAATGGTCTAATTCAAAACTACAAGGATTGACTTTTAAAAATGGTGTGTAGTCGAGCATCCAGAGATTGTTATTTTTCAAATTGTGATCCTTGTCCTGGTGTTGATAAAATAAGAAACATCTTAGAAGATGGGTTTGAAAAAACTTAAATTGAAACAATAACTTTTCGCCAATGGGTCGCAGTTGTCCAATGCAACTTGGAAATTCTACAAAAACCTGTTTATGAATTTGATCTTTTCTGCACCAATCTAAAAGTTCTTGGCCATGATTTCATTGCCAAGCAACAGAGTGCTTTTATGAGTCATACCAAGGAAAATTTGTCCCATTTTGAGGTGGCAGTAGTTTGACTTTTCTGAAAACTAGTTTTGTTTTACAAGATGAGGCACAATCTTATCATTGGAACAGTACTCAGGCTACTAGTCACCCTTTCGTGGTTTATTATAAGGAAGACAAGGTAACACTAACTTCATTGTGATCTCAGAGTGCCTTGAACACAATACTTTTGCCGTCCATTTATTTCAGAAAAAAATTGTTCAGTTTTTAAAGTCTAAATTCAACAATGAACTGAAGAAAATTCATATCTTTCGGACAGCTCAGCGACCCAGTATAAAAATAAAAGAACTTTGCAACCCTTTGTTATCACAAAAACGATTTTGGAATTGAAGCAGAATGGCATTTTGCAGCTACAGCCCACTGTAAAGGTCCATGTGATGGGGTAGAGGAACTGTTAAAAGGAAGCAGCAAAGACGAGTTTACAAGGCCATACGAAAATCAGATTATAACACCTTTTCAATTCTATGAATGGGCAAAACTTAACCTTTCCAGGACTATGGAATTTACGTACGTTATACAAGAGTACATAGAAAATGAACAGCTGGCACATCGGTTCAGTGAAAGTATGGCCATTCCAGGAACTCGAAAGATTCATACTTTCACTCTCACAGCGTGAAACAAAAGTTTATGCTAAGCCATTTTCATTTGTCCCATTATTCACTAGCTATAGTCATCCCTCATGGAGAGAAGTTAGACTTTAATGAATTGAATGGATATGTCATTTCTATATACGACAGATGGTGGTTGAGCTGTTTTAGGAAAAAATGAAGATGAAAATTAAGTGAAAGCTACATTTCTCCACCCATCAGGACCTTCTTTTTTATCCTTCACCACCTGATATGATCTGGATTCCTTCTACTGACATAATTTATAAAGTAAATCCATACACTCCAACTGGTCAGGCTTATGCTCTACACGAAAGTGAAAAGAAAAAGATCGCAGAGGTCACTACTTTCCTGGACTTAACAAAGGATAGATAACCTTGAAATTAGTCACCATCTCCAGCATATTGACAAATACTATATTAATTTTTCGGGGTAAGCTGATGAAACCAATGTTTTCTTGTAAACTGAATTCCTTTTTTAATTGTTATATAAGAAATAAAATTTGTATTAAGCACTGATTTTTAGAACTACTGGTAATAAATCAGTTAGATTTGTCAAAAGCTAGACTTTTGTTAAAAGCTAGATCCGATATGTTGGCTATCAGTTCCATAAAGGCTATATATAACTAGACATCCCAGAGAAAATACAAGTAATGAAAAAATCAGCAAACTATGCAAGTGTACAAATATCAGTGATGGTAATTGCTACAAAGTATTTTGGAGCAAATCTTGGAGCAGGTAAATTAACATTTTGGAGCAGCCAGACTGTCTTTTGGAGCAGTGGAAGATATTTTAATAATGAAACTAATAAAATTCAGGTTTTTAAACATAATTGTAAACTATTACAAAATTCATTTTAAATACTTACTAAAATTGATGAAATAATGAATAAGAAAACATACATAAAAACTTACCAAGTGTTTTCCATTTCCATAAAGTTATGTGCAAGGTAAGAAATAACTATGACATTAACATGACTAATAAACATTTTATTAAACAAAAAAATATTATTTTCTTTTCTTATATTTGTTACATCCCAATTGCGCCTTTCTGTTTTCTTCTAAGGCACATATCGTTTTGGACATTCTCTCCTTACCTTCTTTAAAAAGAATCTGTCCGCATTCAACAGCACTCATATCTTTGTCTGCAATACCTTGTGAAATCTTGGTTTCAGCATGATTTAATAGTTTTTGAGAAAGTTCAAGTTCCTTTTGCAATTCAATTTGTTTCGACTTTAATTTTAAATCTTCCTCATTATGGCAAATATTTTCTACTTTTCTCTTTTTTTGTTCTGATGTTAACAGCAATCTGTCATGATACCGCCTCCAGGAATTTCGAACTGATTTAATCAAAGCCGTAGTAACTTGAAAGTTCTTTATGCTTTCTGTATTAGTAAAATGTGACTTAATTTGCCTTATACCATTTATACTGTATACAGTCAGATTACTCCTATTTTCCAACATGTGATTGTTCTCACTGAAGCCTCTTTCTACGTCAGAGTTTCCATGAGCTAAACTTAAGAGACTTGACAAAAGTAGGCAAAATCTCAAACTTAAACTTGCCAGATGATTCTCTTATATTAAATATATTCCTCCAATAATGGTCTATACGACTATATATTGAAACTTCTGGAAAATGAAAGCTATCAATGGTTTCACATTGATATTTGATCCATTCATCTGATAGAGCAGATCCTTCACTTGGCTTTACAATAAATGGAAAAGATGCTGCTAAAAACTTCAGAGAGCTTAAAGATTTTTCTTCAGTTCGCTTCATGGGATGAAGGCAAGAGAGATGTCTTAACAAATTATTTTCAAAAGGGAGTTTTTTAATTAGATAACTTGTGCATATTTTATAAAACAAACGAGTACCTAAATTTATATCTTTCCTTTCTGCGTCAGAAAATTTAGATAATTCTTCAAGGTGTCCAACCCAATTTCAACATTTTTCAACCAGTTTTTTCCATTTTCAATTTCAATAGACTTAAGTAAATATCCATCTACATTTTGAAATGCAGACATCTTCAGAAAACGTCCCATTACTTTTTTTACAAGAGAAGTTAATTCTTCATGCAAACGATGAATTAATGGCTTATCATTTTGGAAAGTTTTCAGGAATTGTCCAAACAGATCAGAAGCATTTTTCAAAAATATTGCTTTCACTAAAAGTAATTTATCATGGATAAAAGCCTCCTTTATTCTTCTTAACCTAATGCCTTCATTTCTACATTTAATTTCTTTCGAAAAAAATGTTTTAAGACATTCAAACTGTTCAATAAATCTTCCTAGTGAAATCTGCAGGGTAAGCCATCTATTGTCAACATGGCGCAAAAAAACATGGTTGGGCAAACCAAGTTCAATCTGTAAATTCAAAAGTTCTGATGATTGCATAGCAGACCTTTTAAAAAAATAATATATATCTATTATTAATTCCTCAATCTCTTTTCCAAATGCAGACAACCCCTTACAATGTGTAGTGGACAAGTTGAAACATCCACTATTTGTGGATAATTTTGCTTCAGCATTCGATGAACGCTTTTCATTACTGCTGGACCATCAGTATAAACACACAAAAGTTTTTGTGATGGCAGAGGACTCAGTGACTCACAAATATGTTTAAATATGTTTTCAGCAGTACTTCTACCAATAAAAAAAGATTCTAAATGATTAGTTTGAACCTCTTGGTGAGTTTTACTAAAATAACGTATTAAAATATCTAACTGCTGAGTACGTTTCGCAGGCACTGGTGTTTCATCTATCATAATGGTAAAAAAGCAATTTGAATTAATGATATCATCAACTAATTTATTTTTTAAATAAGGACCTATCCCATCAGATATAAAATAAGATATCTTGTTTCGACTATAGCTTAATTCTTTTGCAATTTGTGAGTCTGGAAACATACGGGGAAATAATTCATTAGCACTTTCACAAAAACTATATGGTATATCGTGTTTTGCAACAGTAATAGCAAACAAGGTTTCAGATGTAGTGACCAAATCAGCATGAGAACAAGCTGGAGGATATCCGTTTTCAAAAGTAAGGCGTAACTGGGAAGATGCCTTTAGTTTCCCACTTCCATCTCTTCTCTTAAGACAAATTTTTTTATGTTTGTCAGCACTTGCATGCCTTTTTACTGCCGATATGCCATGATGCTTGCAATTTATCACAATGTTGCAAAATGTGCAGATAGCTTCTTCTAGCTTTTTCCCAGGCAAACACCAAATAGATATAATATCTCCATTGCAATCTGTTTCTGACAGCACATTTGGGTTAAATTTGGTACTTCTCCCTGAAAAGTACAAATAAAAGTTATTAAATATTTATATAGTTCAAAAATTAAGTCAAAATTATTTATTTATTTGTCATCACACATTTTAAAACCTTTTATAAACAAGGGCAGATCCTTGGGGGGGGAGAGAATTATGGAGAGAATCTATGCCAGAAAGTTTTTCAGTGGAGGGAGAGCAAACTTTAAAAAGTCTCAGAAGACAAATTACTTTACAAATAAAATATTTTCACAAATAAAAAATTAGATGTGGATTTTCAAGGGGGTGCATTTGCCCCCCTTCATGGCCTTAGTCAATTTGTGTACCCCAGTATCCATGTACTACAATAATCTTAAATTTAATTGAAATCACAGAATTTTCAAGTTAAATAATTTAAATTGAAAATTATGACGATCTATTTAAACATTTTAAATGTTTAAGTAGATCATCACTGGCGCATTATTGTACATAAGGGGAGGGGAAGATTCGCGGGAAATTTTCTATGGGGGGGGATAGCTTTAGTCTCATAAGACAATTTACACCACAAATACAAAATTTTCAAAAAAAAATTAGTTACATGTGGATATTCCAGTGGATATGAATCAGTATATATGAATATCCAGAGTATATGAATAATATACACTCACTTTTAAAAAGTAATGTTCAAACATAATATGCAACTATGGATGTAGAACACAACAATAAAGTGTTCTACTATTGATGTATGTAACCCTGATACCATCGAAATATATAGATTTCTTATTTGCACTATTTTGGAAATATTACTTTTCTTATTTCATACATTCAACCGTCATAAAACGAGGAGCAATAAAAAACAGAAATCTGCCAGATATGAAGAGTATTTTGAAAATTTATAATACTTCATTTAATCATTTCTTTTTAACATAAAAAGCTAAACTAACTACAAACATAAGAATATATAAAATATTTAATTAATGTAGCACAAGAACAAAAAATTCTAAAAAGAACTTCTCAAAACTCACCTTCAGACATCTTGAAAAATGCTCCAACAGAAACTGCTACTAGTATTAGAAAGAATAGCACACTTCACATCGGCGTTAAAACACGTGCAAAGTAATTCTTTATAGGCCAAGGTCAAACAGTTGCCAAACGAAGCAGTCTGTGTTCCGATTGCTATGTACTTCTCCCAAGCACCTGACCTCAGCAAAATGTGCAGAGGCGAAAAGTGGAAGTTTTTATTTCGCTGATACTTCAGAAATTCGCCATTAGGCCATATTCAGGTATGATTAGCAGTCGCTAAGCAGCGACTGATAACGTGAAAATGACGTCAGTCTGAAATGTGAAAATCGTTACTGCTTACATTTATCAGTTGAATTTGAATTCTTACATAGCGGGGGGGGGGGGGGGAGACCTGGTAGCGGTAACCAATCATAGAACGCAATACATCGGAATTTCGTTAAAAGAAGCGCTCTTTCCTTCCGAAAAACCAAGCTTTTGCATAGGGTTGCCATAAAGCTGGATCAAAACTGCAAGGTTACCATGTTCGACATCTCCGACCTCAAGAGTGAATTTTATTATTACTCGAACGCGATTTGGAGCAGCTCTGGCGCAATCTTAGCAAAAACGGGAGTCTGGAGCAGTCTGGAGCAAGCAATACGCTATGGCGCATGCTGGCGCAATTGGAGCAGAATTACCATCACTGAAATATACATGAAAAACTTTAAAATGTATCTACTTTTTAAATGAAATCACATTTACATACATTTATAAACAAATGTGAAATTATTTGTTTCTCAGATGTGTTGAATATCACACACTTCCTTACTAAAAAACTTCCATCTAGAACATTACAAATTATGAATTTATTTTAAGAACCTGTTGAAATTGAGTTTAATACAGAAACCTTGACATTTTAAATTAGTTTACAAGTAAATTTCTTAGTGCTTTTTAATGCTTATTTAGATAAAAACAAAGCGCTTTTGTTACATCCAGAAAAAAACTCCAGTAAAAAATAAATTAAGTCATAATTGGTTTCCAAATTTGTTAATTGGAAAAACAAAATTGTAATATGAATAAACTCAGAACTGTAGTTAAGTCATTTTATACATATATAAAAGCCAGCTGTATTTTAATATTGATAAGAATTCATGAAATAAAAAATACAGCAGACCATAGAATATCTGAAGTAATGTGGATCGATGCCGCCTCCGATAACCAGAAATTTTTATAACACGAACATAGTAACAAGACAGCCTATACGAAATACCGATAAAATTTACTATAGTACTGCTACTGAAAAAGTTAGGATCACACGTGAGGTAGCATTTGGCCCACCAAACCAGACTTGTCAAAGACAAGAGCCTACTTTATTTTAAACTTATAAAACCTGGTTCCAAATAAAGCTTGGATAACACTGCTAATCAAGGTTCTACTGTGTACTATGTAAGTGTTGTTTTGGAATGAAAACAAAAAAATTTGCTGTGATAGAGGAATGTATTATTTTCTCACTTTCTACACTCACTGCCAAAAGTTAAGCAGAGAGGAAAATGTTAATTTCCGGAAGCCAATCTGAATTGGAGAGGCTGCATTTCACTGCAGAGGTAGATGGAAGTATGCAAATATGTTCTGTAACAGCAAATCAGTTTCGTGTCGAGAAATATGCAAAAAAGACAGTCGTATAAGAAGCCAGCATTGTGAAGGGTTAGGAGTTTCATGTAAGTGCTGATAAAAAGTGTTTAGAACTTTCGTACGATTAGTTTTCAAGAAAGACGTGTTTCGATGGCTTCCAAAAGATGAATGGCAGATAGTGAGCGATGGCGTTCTATGGGATGCCTTGAAGCAGGACAATCAATCACAGATGTTGCTCTTCGGCGTTCATCATTCCGTCATTTCACGATCATGGAAACAATTCCAAACAGTTGTCAGAACACCTGTGGCCGGTCGCCCCAGGGTTACGACCACCGCAGAAGATCGATATATTGCCGTTTTAGCCAAGCGGAATCGAAGAGCGACCTCCACACGTGTGACATCTATGGTTGCAGCGTCCATTGGTAAGACGATATCTGCCACTACTGTTCGCCGAAGGCTACACATAAATGGACTGTACGCCCGAGTACAATGAGTTTGTGTTCCTCTTCGTCCAATTCAGAGGGGCACGATTAAAGTGGTATCAGCAACATGTGAATTGGACTGCCTGATTGGGCCAACGTTATGTTCACAGATGAGTCTTAAGATTTGCCCTGTAACCAGATGACAAGAATGTAAGGGTCTGAAGAACCAGGCACACACAATTGGCCCTAGAACATCATCGAGCATCACGAATTCCAAGGTGGAAGCATCATGGTATGGGCAGGGATTTCGTTGGGATATCGCACCGACCTGCATATCTATAGACGGGGTTCTGTGGCGGCTGTCCAGTATCGGGATGAAGTCCTAGAACCCACTGTGAGATTGTACGCTACAGCAGTTGGTCCTGCTTTCGTTTTAATGGATGATAATGTGCGTCCCCATCGAGCCAACATAGTCGAGACTACCTGGAGAGTGAGGAGACTGCACGTATGGATTGGCAGGCGTACTAGCCCGATCTTAATCCCTTTAAAATCTTTGGGATGCCCTAAGCCATGCTGTGTGCACGTTTCCCACCCTCAGTCACTCTCAGAGTTGCAAACTGCTCTACAGGAGGAATAGCGATTACTTGACTCTGGGGTGGTTGATCACCTCATGGAAAGCATGGTCACACGCTGTAAACTTTGAGGATGAGGGGTGGTCATATACCTATTAATGTCGGTTTTGTTTGTTTTGGATTTAAACATCACTTTGTTAATGACTCCAATATGACTTCATCTTATAATTTATGAAAATTCAATATTGTTTTCATCTTTGTATGTAATTCTTTGTTTGGTTTCATGCATTAACATATTTGCCACTTTCTTCCGCATTTCGTGTCAAAGCTGTATTTGTCGATTTTTTCGAATTTTACCGTTTGTGCTTAACTTTTGGCAGTGAGTGTAATTTAGTACCCATCACAGCTTGGATAATCAAAGTTCTACTACATATATGTTAAGTTGAATCTCACATTAATGCCAAGTAATTAAGTTCTGTAAAACATGCAACAAATTTATTAAATAAATTAACAACCTATAAACTCAACTGCATTAATTGTACCTAAGGAAAGACAATTATATTGAATGCAAGAATTTTGGGGGATTTTTAAATATCTTTAAAATGGGAAGTTGACAATTTAACTAGATCACTAAATTTAAGTGGCAGCAAATGGTGTGGCAAAAAACTAAGGTTTGTATGAAATTATCAAAGCATCCTAGGAAATTTGAATCATTGACAAAAAAGATTGTTCCTACCATGGTTACACCTTTAATCATGTTTTCAATGTGAGAGCATACTGTACGTACAGTAGCCAATTCTTTATGGATGCCAAACCACTTCTGTACAGCTAGTTTGTCTTTACCAACTACTTGCATGTCCACTTGCACATGCCTGAAGCTTCTGCGTAATAAACCGCGAGGGCCTCTAACAGTTACCACTCGGGACTTGACTTTTACATCAACTAAAAATTAAGAGCACTTAATAAATAGATATTATTAGCAAATATAGTGTACATGTGAATACATTGTAATGTGTTAGCACGTTACTAAAACTAAAGCTTACCTACATATATTCACCATAATTGATTTTTTCAAATCAGTGATTTAAAATTAAAATATATTAGAAAGATATTTATTTTATTCAAATGGAATACAAGTTGTAGTTTTCCAAACATGCAGTTTTACTGAATAAATTGCAATCATATCACAACAGGGCTGTTAAGTTGCTTCTGGTACACCTAAATATACAAAATGCATTTTGAAATTGTATAATACTTACTGCAGTGATTGAAATTACACTAATCACAAAATTAATCAATTTGTTTACATCCATTTTTTCCACATTTTACAAATGCAGGATTCAATTTAACACTTCATAATTTTGAAATAAAATAATTCACATGAACTCATGAAACATCAGAAATATAACCTTTTGATTCAAATTAATATATATCCCTTATCCCTAAACAGCATAGGATAGGAAGGTTGGTTTATGGAGCAAGAGCTAATTTGGCCATGCTGCACTTAACACAAGACAGACAACGTCAAGTAATGGACACACAAAGGAAGTTTTACTGACAGTAATCAAACCTGTGACACCTATAACTGACACGTTACTAGCACAGTGGGCAAACTCACTGAGTCATGACCCTAGAGATAGGATGTGGTCAGACAAGACAACCAAAAGAAACTGATAAAAGCAAAGTTTAACATGTAACAATCTGCTCATTATCTTGGAACAATCATATCCAACATTAAACTTTATGGAGTATCCGAGTAAGCAATCGAATTAAATCTAATTAACCAATTGGATAAAATTGCATACAATTAAACACAGCTAAAAGTCATTAAAAAATATCTGGATTTTTGTTAGCTTCAGGTAGACAAGTTAGTTAAAATTTCTAAGTTTCAGAGAAAAACAAGGCTTCATTTTTACAGCCCAATAGTTTTAAGTGATTTTTCACGTGTAATAAAAACCATTAAAATGTAAATTCATCATCCTTTTGATATTTTATATGCACTCCTGAAATGAATAGCTTCTAATGGTTCCAAAATTACTAATTTGAACAATTAGCTTTGAAGTTAGTATAAATAATTCATTTATAAATAGTTCTGCAAATCCCAGATGGCCACCAAAAGATTAGTATTTCAGTGCCATGTCTACAATTTTGAAAAAAAAATCTGACTGGTGCAATAACTTTCTTAAAATGAGTCTTTAAATGGTCTGGTGTCTGGGTGGTTCCCAGTGTCTGGATATTTTTGATGACTGAATTTAATTACAAATTAATGCCTGCCATGTAAAAGGAGACAAATCCTGAATTTATGTTAACGTGTTAGCTGTACCAGCAATTTTGACAATTTGCAACAAGCCGAGACAGTCATTGACAAGCCAAGATAGCAACTACTTTACAAACAAGAGTTAACGAGTTTCAGAGCATGCTTTCAATCAATTTAGGGCAGCTGGTGAGCTTTAAGCAGATGCATATTGATCTTACAGAAATACCAGCAAGTGCAAAACTGGTCTTTTTAGATTTAAGACAAAATTAGAAAGATCTAGGACTACACAACACTGATCAAATCTTTTACAATTTTCTGACTGCAATATAAATCAACCATGTTCATATATTAAAGAAATCTACACAAATAGATTCATAATTTGAATCAGTATTTACAAGCATGATTTTGCCTATGCACATTGCCACGTAAACACAAATAGCACACCTCAGAACATTATCCACTTTCATTATTCTTATAAATGAACCTGTAATTTACCATCAGACCCAAAGCTCTATAGATGGAGCTAATTATATTAATATTAAAATCTACGGAACAAAATTAGTACCTCAGTGATGATTTGAAAGTGTTGAATCTGTCAAACTGAATTGATATTTTGTTATGCTGTAAACATTTAACCATGCATGTTTGCTGATGAGATTCTAGAATTAGATTACCATAGCATAAGAGAATTTGTAAAGCTTTTGAGAATTTATATTTAGTCATGGTTTAGAACTACACTGTACATCTGGAATTTTTTCTACGACATAATTATTTTTGAGGACTTAAAGCGTGCTTGCAACTTTTATCTTGTAGAACAATATTACTAATTATAATTATATTAAAACAGCCATGCAAGCAAGTCACCATTTCATTAAAAATACTTAATGAATTTAACAGAATAAAATCTACAAAATATTAAAACATACTAATATTTTTGGTACAGTTGTAGTGATAAGATAGTGTGGCAATGCATTTATCACGTTTTTTAATGCTTTTTGTCACTAGTTGTGGCTGCATTGTAACCTTTTTCTTAGCATTATGGCAACCTCAAGATATTTAAACTGACATTTCCCGCCTTTTTTACCACCTAGAATTTTTTTTAATGTTCACATTTCCATCTTTTTGTGGAACAGCGGTAGTATAGCGGTTAGATATTAAATCTCCATATCTTCATGGTAAATTGAAAGAACCAATTTATAAGACAACCACCTGGTCATGTAAAAAGGTCAGAAAACAAGGTGTTTTCTAAATAAATCAATCTACGGTTTACACCAAAGTGGAAGAGAGTGGAATTTTGAACTTGATAATATTTTGATACAGTTGGGTTTTGTAAAACTGAGTTTGATCAACCGTGTTTATAAGTTTAAAAATGATGTTGTACTAGTCGTATATGTGGATGACATAATTTTATTTGGTAAGAAATGATCTAATTAAAGAAGCTTTAGAATTAATAAAAAGTAAATTTGATGTAACTGAACTTGGACAAACTAAATATCTATTGGGTGTAAATTTTGAATATGTTAATGATTCTTTATACAGTGCAACTTGGATAAAACAAACGTCTCTAATTCGAAATCATCTCTAATTTGAAATCGTCGTTAATTCAAAGATTTCTTAGTCCCTTGAACTTCTCATTAAATCAATGTTAGAAAATCGTGGATAATTCGAAGTTCAACTTCCTTAATTCAAAGTTTATAAAAACTTTCGAACCATAACAACTTTTCTGCCTTCCACCGTTAAGAAATCATACAGGTGGGGAATACCCCCACCTGTTCCAACACGTGACAGCTGAAATCCCCCTTCCCGCCACCTGTTCAACACATGACAGCTGAAAACCCCCTTCCCACCACCTGTTCGAGCGTTCAACCAGCTTCAGACGCCATTCGAGCTTCCTACTGTCAGTGTCTGTAGTGTTGCGAGTTTTGCTAGTGAACATTCACCATGTCTTCGAGTAAACCACGCGTTCAGTACAAGAATTTAACGTTTGCTAAAAGGTCGCCATCATTCGCGAGGTGGAAAAGGGTGTGAAGAGGAAATGCCAAATCGCCAACGAGTACGGGATAGCGCCGAACACTTTGTCTACTTTTTTGAATAAGGACAAAATTCTGAGTAACACTGATACTACGCATGGAAATGGAAAGGATCACAAAAGAGCTACAGAACCAGACAAACCTGAAGTTGACGAGTGCATGTTGAAGTGGGTTAAACAAGCACAGGACAAAAACATTTCTGAGTGGCCCCCTTATTCGAGCAAAAGCGGAAGAATTTTCTGCCGGTTTCGGAAAGTGATTTCAAGGCAAGCACTGGTTGGATGGATTTAAGGAAAGAAATGGAATCTCCTTTAGGCGTATGTGCGGTAGAAGTGTGAATCAAGAAGCAGCAACTGTTTGGAAAGATTATGTTTTACAAATGATTGAGGGAATACCAGCCAGACATTTTCAACATTGACGAAACAGGTTTGTTTTTCAAATGTGCTCCAGACAAGACATTAGCGTTTTAGGGAGAGCGTTGTAGTGGGGAAAGAACAGTAAAGAACAAGTCACTTTATTGGTTGGGGCTAACATAGATGGCAGTGAAAAGCTGCCTTTGCTCATGATAGGCAAATATGCTAATCCAAGATGTTTCAAAACTGTCAAATCAAAACCAGTAGAGTATAAATCAAATAAAAAAAGCTTGGATGACTGCAGATTTTTAAAGATTGGCTGATAAAATGTATCGACAAAAGAAAAGAAAAATTCTCTTGTTTATTGACAATTGCACTGCATATAACTCTATTCCACATATGGACAATGTAAAGGTTATTTTTTCTCACCAAACATGACTTCAGTTGTGCATCCAATGGACCAGGATATCAAAAAATCTCAAGCATTTTTAGATGCCTTTTCGTTCGAAACCTTTTGACAGATTCTTTCAAGGACGAAAACAGTAATAAGTGTCCTTGATGCAGTACGATTGTATCACAATGTATGGTCTCAAGTAAAGGAAACAATAGTGAATTGTTTTTGAAAGGCAGGATTTACCAATAAAACTGACCCAGCTGTGTTCATAGAAGAAAATGTCCCCCGCCACCAGACGCATGGGATAACAATATGGGCTTGACATTCGAATACGTCAAGTTGGACGAAAACGTGGAAGTTTGTGGAGAACTGTCAGATCAAGACATTTTTATCAGAGGTGTTAAATAAGATGAGTGCAGCGGGGTATGATATCGAGGATGATGTAGAGGAGGAGGAAGAGTCGCCAATCCCTTCATCGTCAGAGGCGCTTTTTCATTTAGGCGAATTTTGTTGGTACATTGAAGGAGGAACCAACGTAAATGAAGCTGTTTTCCGCTCACTAAACATGCTTGCTGCTTTTGCTAACCTTAAGCGACTGAATTCTACAAAAAAATCAGACCATTGCACAATTTTTTGAAAAACTATTTTCTGTATTGAATATGTAATATGTACTGTAGCTTAAGTAAAGCAAATCTTTTGTTTACATACATATAATGTTTAAGTCTTTCGTACCATGATCTTTCTGAATAAATATTTACTTATTGACAGAATAATCTTTTCTAGCATTCAGTGGACTTTTAATTCGAAGTTTTGGATAATTTGAATATTTTTAGTGGTCCCTTCAGCTTCGAATTATCCAAGTTGCACTGTATTTACATCAACAGACATATATTGAGAAGTTAATGCTTAAATTTGCAGAACTACCAGTCATTTGTAAAACTTCTTTTAAATTAGGTTGTGTTACCGGTAGATTCCTGAAAGTGACTTGATGAAAAAATATCCTTATCGGACACTCGTTGGATGTCTTTCATTTTTAGCTGATCGAAGTGGACCGGATATTTCATATTCTGTTAATTTAACGTCTCAATTCTGCAATGGTTATACTTTTCAGCACTGGAAAATATTTGTTGATATTTTAAACTATGTTTTTAATATAAAAAATTACAGAATAAATTTGTCTAGTGTTTCAGGATCTGAACTAGATTGTTACTCGGATGCCAATTGGGGATCGGATTTGACTTACCGCCACTCGACGAGTGGTTACATAATCTATTTTGGTAATGTAGCATTTGCATGGAGATCAAGCAAACAGAAGTGTATTGCTCTATCATCCATGGAATCTGAATTCGTGGGTTTTTTTGTGAGAGTAAAAGAATCTATTTGGTTTTCTAGAGTAATAAATGAATTAGATCTTATTCCCAATTCCATCATACCAAATCATTTCTGTGATAATCAAGCTGCTCTATGCTTTGCTAAAAATACAGTGGAAAATTGTAAGACAAAGCATGACATTCATTACAATTTTATTCGGAATCTAGCGGAAGAAAATTCCATTAAAATAAATCATATTGGTACCAAAGACAATCGGGCAGATTGTTTAACTAAACCTTTAATTAATAAATTTCAAGATGCTTTAAATAAAATTTTCTATGAATAAATTTTGGCCTGATATCGACCGATAAGGCCGATTGTTGGTTTCTATTAAACAGGGTCGGTTGTTTTTAGCCCAATATGCATTAGTAGTTTGTGTCGTCTGGTGTCATTCTTTTTGTTTTCCTACCACCAGTTCCTATTGGCTGTGGCGATTGTGAATGCATATATATGTATTCTCTTACTGTCAGAACTATTCTTCTGTACTCGTCTTCGTTCTCTCTATTCGAGAGATTGGTCGGATAGACTGCATGTTTTTCTTAATTTATTATCATCTTAACCAAGTGGGTTGGATGATTGTTTTTGTATTCAATAAATAATTCTCATAAAAGAATTCTTTATTGCGTCAACAAACATAATCCATATGTATGCAGTATATATTCAATTTTGGGGGAAAAAATTGTGTTGCCACACCGTGAGCCGTAGACTACAGTTGTACTTCATGTTGAATGCTTTAGGGTAGCTCAAAAAATTAATCTATTCATTTCAAAGTTTTAAACATGATATGAGCCTAGACCCCTGTTGGCATTTATTCCACTATAAAAATCAAAATAAAGTAAAATTTCAGTTTCACTCATTCCTACTATGTCAACTCATTTTCTGAAAAAGTAATTTAAAAGCAAACCACAAAAATTATTAACTATTACCTCCTTTGGGAATCTTTACAGTCTGTCCTGCTAATATTGTTTTCATTTTGAATTTATATTCCTGCTAGAAAAAAACAAATTGATTAGATATTTAGCTTAAAAAAAAGTTCATAGAACAATCGCTTAACACTTGACAAAGATAGGTTTAGAGAAAAGTTTCTAAAGCCATCTTTCTAGCTTAGCACTATTTGATTATATTTCAATACACAAAACAGTTCCTTTGCTTTAATACTGTAGATTATATTTGAAATGCAAACTTATATTTAACATTAGTTTGACATACACTGATGTAGAACGAATTTCTTTTGCTTTGATGAAACCCTTTTTAAAAAATTTCCGATACCCGATACTTATGAAAACATTGGCCATTGTCCAAACTTAGGAAAGTTTAGTTGGATAAAACAATCTTTAATGTTACGCCACGAAAAATAGATGGGTTAAATCCGAATAATTCAAATGGCAATATTTACTTTAATGGATGGGTGGCAAAACTGAAAAATAAACATGACGTAAGCACGGGATACTATCTGCCGTGCTTTGTCGAAATATTTTTGTCCACTGCTATGAATTACTCGGTGAAATAAGCAATCGCTTCCATATACACTGCCACCCAATTATGCAGAGGCACAAATCTATTAAGAAAATAGCGTATAGTACGTAACCATTCATAAGTGGAAATATACCGACAAAATGTAACTTAACTTGAATTGATAAGAAAAAGGCAATTGAATTATTCACTTCATTTAAAAAGATTAAAAGACAAACAAGTCCGAATCAATGGAATTGAAGTTTTGCAATATTTTCCCAGACTATTTATGTCACTGATTTTAGGGTTCTATTTATTCATATCGACAAATACGGGCAGAAATAACACAATGAATCCACAATTTTGAAGTAATTTTGTACAACACATAACACTTTTTACAAAGGCAGCATTGTTTTATCAAGATTAAAAGAGATTATTAAACTTACCCCACGTTAGATTCCACGAATTTTACCACACTACACAGCACTTTCACTTCACTGCAATGCCATTAAATTTACAGTAACACACTCCGCGGTTCAACAATTATTGTTACAGTTAGGACTTTACATTAGGAGGTTAATAATGTGGAGATATCCTATGGTAGCAAATTTGAATCGTGATCAGTGACCAAAACTTTTAATCTAAAATTGAGCGTAGCTTGAACGCTAGTGAAGTTAGAATTTTATGGATTACGTTTTTTTATAAAATTAAATTGTTCCAAGATGCAAGTTTGTTCATCATTTGACTGCGAGAACAGGTTTTGCAAAAAATACCATGGTGTACTATCGCTCCATTGCGACGTAAATTCAACTACCTACATAGACGATGGTTGGTTAGATTTTGTTTTTTGTAGCACAAGGACCATGTTTGGCCAAGCTGTGCCAAACACAATTCAGATAACGTGAAATAAATGGAGAAACATATTCAAGGAAAGTTTTATCGACGCAGACGACAATAAAACACCAAGGTTGGAATATATCACAAAGCGAAAAAGGTGAGCCAACGTGACTCCTTATGTAGATGGAGGGCCGCGGTGGCCCGGTTGGAAGAGTAACGGACTAGCAACCGAAGGGTTGCGAGTTCGAATCCAGCCAAACACCGTCGTGTACAAAGGGGGCTGGTGCACGTTAAATCTGTCGTGGCCTCAAATGTCCTCACGTTGGCGTGGTGTGGAAGTTTGGAGAGTGGGGTGCCAGCTCAGGTGTTGCCTCGTCATCTGACATCAAAATTACGTGGTGTTTTCCTCGGATCTTTCCCTTTGGGATTGATCCCGGACCGTCACCAATAGCCCATTGTGTTGCTCCAGTGTGACGTTAATTGAAATACCCCCCCTTATGTAGATGGAGTGCTGATGTACATTAAATCTGTCGTGGCCTCAAATGTCCTCACGTTGGCGGAGTGTGGATGTTTCGAGAGCGCGGTGGCAGCTCAGGTGTGAATTCTTTATCTGACCGTGGTTCAAAATTACGTGGTGTTCTTGGATTTTTCCCGTCGGGTTTGATCCTAGACTATCGCCAATATCCCGCTGTGTTGCTCAAGTGCGACGTTAGGGGCCGTCGTGGTATTGGTATTGGTATGTCCACTGCGCTAGCAACCTTCGAGTTGTAGGCGGGACGCAGGTTCGATTCCTGTCAGGTGTATTCCTCCCTGAGTGTATATCTCACTTCTGTGTCAGTAAAAACTTTCATACGTGTGTATATCTATTACTTGATATTGTATGTCTTGTGTCTGGCACAGCATGGCCAAATATAGCCCTTGCGCCATAAAACTCCCAAAGCAACCAACCAGTGAGACGTTAATTAAAATTCCTACCATCTAATGACGAGACATCGCTTCGATCAAGGTGTAGTCAGTTTTCTTCTAATGACGAGATATCGCGTCGATCAAGGTCTGGTCAGTTTTCTTTTAATGACGAGGTATCGCGTCGATCAAGGTATGATTAGTTTCAGTGATATAAAAAGTAAACTTTTCTTCGATCTCATCCAAAAATAAATCAATATAATATGTATCTTTTCCGTTAAATACGCGAACAGTTTCAATAATATCTTTCAATGAATAAAACACCCCACCTTGAATAGGCATAGGCAAACACTCTTGAGGGGGGGGTGGGGTGGTATTTCCATTAACGTCACACTAGAGCTACACAATGGGCTATTGGTGACGGTCCGGGATCAATCCCAAAGGGAAAGATCCGAGGACAACACCACGTAATTTTGAACCACGGTCAGATGACGTCAAACACTCTTGAAAAGAATGCAACAGGAAATGGAATACTTTTTCGAAGGTAATTTGTTATTTTTAATTAACGTCACACTGGAACAACACAACGGTCTATTGGTGACGGTCCGGGATCAATCCCAAAGGGAAAAATTCGAGTACAACACCACGTAATTTTGAACCACTGTCAGATGACGATACTTTTTCGAAGAGAATGAGTCTTAGTTTCGTTTGGTATGGTATTTTCAATTAATGTCACACTGGAGCAACACAACGGGCTATTGGTGACGGTCCGGGATCAATCCCAGAGGGAAGGATCGAGGACAACTAGTTTCGTTTGAAGAAAAATAATGTTCTTCGTTTCGATTAAGCATGGAGTGTGGTAAGCCATAATCACTTTCTTTATGATTAACAGGGTGCTGATACATAATAGTTTCGTTTTTTAATGAATGATTATAAGGTAGGTAGGTATTTTAATTAACGTCACACTTGATCAACACAGCGGGCTATTGGTGATGGTCCGGGATCAATCCCTAAGGGAAAGATCGAGGACAACATCACGTAATTTTGAATCACGGTCAGATGACGAGGCAACACCTGAGCTGGCGGGCCGCGGTGGCCCGGTTGGAACAGTAACGGACTAGCAACCGAAGGGTTGCGAGTTCGAATCCAGCCAAACACCGTCGTGTACAAAGGGGGCTGGTGCACGTTAAATCTGTCGTGGCTTCAAATGTCCTCACGTTGGTGGGGTGTGGAAGTTTGGAGAGTGGGGTGCCAGCTCAGGTGTTGCCTCGTCATCTGACCGTGGTTCAAAATTACGTGGTGTTGTCCTCGGTTCTTTCCCTTTGGGATTGATCCCGGACCGTCACCAATAGCCAGTTGTGTTGCTCCAGTGTGACGTTAATTGAAATACCCCCCCCCCCTGTGAGCTGGCACCCCAACTCTCCAAACTTCCACACCACGCCAAGAATGATCGTTAGAAACTATTTCAGTCGTTGTGTTGAGAATTTGTTTCGTTTCCACTTTCGTCATCCTCAGAATGTGATTGTTCACTTCGATCTAAGTCTAAATTAGATAATTCAAACAAGATTCGATCAGTTAATTCGTTAATATCAGCTGTTACTTCAAGGCGTAGAATGTTGGTAATTGAAATGGGGGGGGGGGAATTTCAATTAACGTCACACTGGAGCAACACAATGGGCTATTGGTGACGGTCCGGGATCAATCCCAAAGGGAAAGATCCGAGGACAACACCACGTAATTTTGAACCACGGTCAGATGACGAGGTAACACCTGAGCTGGCACCCCACGCTCCAAACTTCCACACCACGCCAACGTGAGGACATTTGAGGCCACGGCAGATTTAACGTGGACCAGCCCCCTTTGTACACGACGGTGTTTGGCTGGATTCGAACTCGCAACCCTTCGGTTGCTAGTCCGTTACTCTTCCAACCGGGCCACCGCGGTCCTGTATTTGAAATGAGATCGGACAAGAGAAATTTTTGAGAACTTTCTTTTTTCGACTTTAGATCACAATCGGATGGAAAGGCAAAATTTTTTCTCAAATCCGATCTGTTAAGTCTTCCATTATCTGTTTCAAATATCAAAGAATGATAAAGTTTTTTTGGTGGACGTCGATTTCATGCTTTCGTGCATCCTGGGGATATCATCAAGAGTTTTTGTATCACAGAAAAACAAAGTTCATACTCATAGTTTAGACGGTTTTGCAGCTAGGTAATTCAATTGGGTGTAGTCAGTGTTGACGATTTCGTAGGTTGGTAATCCAATCGGACTTCATTTGGTTTCCAATACATATCACAAAAGATTCAATGATCACTTTTGCTAGCTTGTTCATCACTCAAAGCCCGATTTGTTAACGTAACGGTCAATCCGTATTTCTTTCACTTCTGTTTTCACTGAGGCAGGTTTGTCTAGGGAAGGGTAAAGCTCGAAAAAGCACGGACCGAGCGCCCATGTAGAACTCTTACTTTTTGTAAAAGGAATAAAAAGAGACATTCTTAATAATTAAAGATGTTTATTTGCAATGGATAGGGAAAGCTATTTAAAAGTTAATCATATAATTACATCGGGGGTGTAATTTGTATGCCAATTCCTCAAGAGTCCTCGTCTTCTGTCTCAGATCTCAGAACAATTTTGATCACCGGTCGGTCTAGACAGAGGTGCTTTTTACTTCCTGGATCACAGGAAATGTTCGAGATACACTCGTTCCGAGACCAAAATTGAAACAAATGCAATCAACACACTGTAATTGTTGTACAGAGCTTATTAAGTTCAATATTGTTTAAATAAGGTAATTGAAAATTACGTCACACTTGAGCAACATAATGGGCTGATAATATTGCCGACTTTCCGGGATCAATTCAGAAGGGAAAGAACCGAGGACATCTCGTAATTTTGAAACACGATGAAATGACGAGCTGTTAAAATGAATAATTCACTCTAGAGAAACTTTTGCTTTCATGAGTGAATTACTCAATGTCTTGTAGTCAGTAATTTAGTTTGGGGTTACTTTACTACACCAGTACACGTGATATAAAAGCTGCAAGTTTATCTCCTCATTGTGAGATTCCCTCAAATAGTAAATAACAAACAAAGAAAGTTACTTTTGGGAGCGAAAATGCAGCACTGGGTTACTCTAGATTTTCGGAGGTTGCTATAGATTTCGCCGTCTTGGCTCGAAAACCTTTCTGGCGTGGAAGCCAATTCGATTTCAGCCAATTTTGATTTTGGAATGCGTTGCAATGGTCAATCACGCCAGTAGCTCAGTGTAACCTTGCTTGATATCAGTGCTGTCAGTGGGTTTGATTACTCTCCTTGGTATTGCGAAGCTTGTTGGGAATCGCTTATCCTTTTTCTTGCATATTTCGTTATTTTGAAAGTTATTTTGTTTTTGATATTCATTTTTGTACTAATTGCGTTTGTCAGTTCTCAAATATCTTTTACTGTTTGTTTAGCGCTCTTTTGTATTCCCATTGATTTGTTGTATTTCCATTTGTTTTCATGATTTTTACTATTTGTTGAATGTTTTAAAAGTTTATTTTGCATTTTTAAACTGAATGATTGCATTTGTGTTGTAGTCTTATTTGTTTGATTGTTTTCTGTGACCAGTTTCTATTTTTTTAATTACTTTTCTTGTCTGTAAATTATCTAATAATTGTAAAGTATAACTATGAAGGTTTTAATTACTGGCGATTCTATGGTTAAGTATTTAGATCAGTATTTATCATCGCAATTACATGGTAGTGTAATACATGTTCTAGCTTTTCCAGGAATCACCATTGAACGTTTAACGGAAAAGATTTCATCTTTAAAGAATCATTATGACTTGATTCTGTTGCATGTAGGTACCAATAACTCCTACGATAGCCTTGATGGATGCTTCTCAAAATTTGAGGACCTGCTTCAAACTATTTTAAACCAAAATCAAGAGACACGTATTGTGATTTCAGCTTTATTGTCTCGGGATCAGGATAAATACCTCTCCCTTGAAGAACAAGCTGTAATGAGACCTTTTCTTCAGAAAATTAATCAAAAAAATTTTATCTTCTAAACCAACGGCTATTTTCCTACTGCCAAAAGGAGCTTTTTGTAGATCCCAAGTCACTTGGAAAGGTTGTATGGCAAGGGATGGCCTTCATTTAAACAGGAAAGGGAACCTTCAACTAGCGCAACTCTTTATTGCAATGCTAAAGGAAGCTCTGGCGAGCATTCAAGCTTGTGATGTAGAAAAGCAACAGGTTTTCCACGACCTACCTGCTCAGTTTCCCTCTCTCAATTCTTCAACTGAGAGTTCGAATCAACCTGTAGTTCCCCCTGAGACTAAGGCTGTTGAACTGTATTCTGCTATTGTTACCAAAGGTTCTGTTCAATGCAGGTATTAATATCCATTATGTTGTACATCAAATATCACTTTTAAATGTGTAACGTTGTTTCCATATTCAAGCTTTAGTTGAGGCTTGGCTAACAAGTTCCCTTATTTTCACTAGATGTCCTAGTCCAACTTTCAGTAGTAAGAACTCTGGAGGGAGAATCGCTGTTTTGTCAAAGCGTCAACAGCATCCCAGGATTGAGCAGTCTCAAAACAAAAAGTAAGAATAACTTTTTCTAAGATCGGAAGTTTATTTTTCAAAAAATATTAATCACAACTAGTATTTGAAATACATAACTAACAGTTGCAGCGTATTAAAAGCCAATTATTTTTATTTTCACTTAGACATCCCAAACCTCAACTATCCAACTACTCTATTACTAACACGGATAATGATGGCTGGATCACTGTTTTGCCGAAGGAGAAAGAGGCGAAGAATTAAACAGCCACAAATTAAGAGGTAAGGATGCTTTCTTTTTCTGGAATTATGACTTGATTATGTTAAATGTAGGTACCAATAACACCTACGATAGCCTTCACGGATGCTTCTCAAAATTTGAGGACCTGTTGCAAACCATTTTAAACCCAAATCAAGAGACATGCATTGTGATTTCAGCTTTGTTGTCTTGGGATCAGGATAAATACCTCTCCCCTGAAGAATAAGCTGTAATGAGACCTTTACTTCAGAAATAAAAAATAACTTTTTCTAAGAACTGAAGTTTATTTTTCAAAAAAATATTAATCACAACTAGGGGGTATTTGAAATATATGACTAATAGTTCCAGCATAATAAAAGCCAATTCTTTTTATTTTCACTTAGACATCCAAAGCCTCAACTACTCCATTACTAACGAGGATAACGATGGCTGGATCACTGTTTTGCCGAAGGAGAAACAGAGATGAAGAGTTAAGCAGCCACAAATTAAGAGGTAAGGATTCTTTCTTTTTCTGGAATTCAGAAATGAAATTTCTCTTCAAAAATACATGAATCACAACCTGTATTTTTAAAAAATGCAATGAATCATCACAGTATATAAAAATGTTATTTTTCCCATAGACATCCTAAACTTCAATCTGACTCTCCCAAGACCAGTTGTGAGGGCCATAATGGTTGCATCTCTGTTTCCCCAACGAGTGAACAAAAATCAAAGCCTCTGGAGTACAAGAGATGTGGTGGTAGCTGTGACGATATGGTGAATGGTAAGGATAATAAGGGAAGTGGTCTATGTTCTATTAATTTTTCCAAAACTTGCAAATCTAAAGTTTCCAAATCTGCAGAATTTGTTTGTAATAAGTGCCAAAAGGTATATAAACATCAAGGTAGTCTATTTAGGCATCAAAGAATTTGCCAAATTTCTGATAATAATAGTGATGGATATTATCCTTTTGTCTTTCCTGAATGTGATAAAGCTTTCCATTCGAAAAGTGTACATGATAAGCATATAGTTGATGTCCATGACAGTAACATAAAATTACAGGAATACCAGTTTGATTCTATGGAGCAGTTTCAGGCATGGTTAGATGAAGAAAACTCCAAAACTTACAGTTACTTTAAAAAAAATCTGGAAGCAAATGTGTTGCTGGTAAAACTTACCATTATTATGTATGTCAGTTTTATTCATCTGAGTCTGAAATTCAACGTCTTGAACAAAGAAAAAATTTAAAGCATAATATGCTTCCTAACTGCAACTGTCCATCAAGAATATCTGTATATGAAGAAGTGGATCAAGTTAAAGTCAGTTTTTTCCCTGGACACAATCATGAATTAAATTTTGATAACACTAAATTTCAACCTTTGAGACAAAGTTATCGAGATCAAATTAAAGCTTATGTGGAATTGGGAATATCAACTTCCAAAATTCAAGCCATTTTACGAGATGGAACAGGATCACAAAATAACAGAGATTGCTTCAATGTGAAGACGTCATTCGTATCTCGAAAAACAATAAATTACTATATGAAACAAAATAAAATCATTTTTATACCCCAATGATAATGACGCCCTTTCAGTAGCTGCTGTAGTTGAAAAACTCAGCAAAGAGTCTTATAATCCCGTACTTATATATAAACCACAAGGGCAGCCTACTGTATATGGACCCAAAAGTCTTGATAAACTGCCCTCATCTCATGAGTCTTTTGCTCTTGGTTTACAAACTAGAGAACAAAAAAGTTTGATGATTGAAGGAAGCACTAGGGTGTTGTGTATTGATTCGACACATCAAACCAATCAATATATGGTTTTTATTTATTAAATTTGATTGTTCCAGATGAATTTGGTTCTGGATACCCTGTAGCCCACTTCATTGTAAACCATCTAGACCAGGATACATTGTACCATTTGTTTAAGAGCATTAAAATAGTAATTCCTGATTTGAAAGTCAATTGTGTAATGACAGATGATGACCATGTAACAGGGCCTGTATTCAAAAAAGTATTTGGTGAAAATGTTCCTCATTTATTATGTAAGTGGCATATTTTAAGAGCTTGGCAGCGTCAATTGTTGGCCAAAGTTTCCAATTGTAAATTGAAAGAAGAGTTATATTGTGCTCTATTAACATTGCTTGAAGAAAGAAATTCAATTAAGTTTCAAACAATGATGGACAATTTTTTGCAGAAGTTTCAGACAATTGCACCATCATTTATTGAGTATTTTGAAGAATATTATTACAGCAGAGCAAGTGGCAATGGCTTATAGGAATTTTCCCCATGCCTTCACTGAAACGAACATGTTTTGTGAATCATTTCACAACAAACTTAAAACGACTTATTTACAACGAAAATTTAACAGGCGATTAGATCAGCTGATTGAAACCCTCTTACAAATTGAAGAAGATATATTTATGACCCACAAGTATAATATTTTAACTAACTGCCCAAAGAGCATATATATCCACCAACTTATCAAAGACAACATTTATCAGCAATGAAAATTCCTGATCATCACGTACTTGAAATAAATTGTCAATCATGGATAATAAAATCTGCATCTAATGATCACACTGAATACATCGTAGAGCAGATTTACAAAGCATGTCCTCAAGAAGATCATTGTTTTTTAAAGTGCTTAGATGGGAAATGTTTAAGTCTATGCAGTCACTTGTATATTTGTAATTGTCCTGATAAAAACCCATTATGCAAGCATATCCATAAAATTCATTCAATTTCCTGTAGAGAGGCTTTGTCTATAAGTGATAATTCTATCGAAAAGATTGAAATTTGCTCCTCGTTAAAATTAGTGGCAAAACCCAAGATTTCTCCAGATGCTATGCCACATTTTGTTGAAGACAAGCTTGAGTCATGCAGAAATTTAATGTCTGAGCTACTTGCTCTTATTCATGATCCAACTGTTAAAAAAGTGTTATTGCCTAACATTACCAAAACGTTAAAAAATCTTGTATCTGAATGCAAGGGTGCAGTTAAATCAAAGACTTTGGAAGAGTTTAGTAATAAAATGCCATTTGTACCTATATCTCCAAATCAGAAGTTGACACACCAAAGCTTCTTTAAAACAACAGCCACTAAAGCTTCCAAACGCAAAGCAGGTAATTATCCTACTACTAAAAAGAACTTCTCAAAACTCACCTTCAGACATCTTGAAAAATGCTCCAACAGAAACTGCTACTAGTATTAGAAAGAATAGCACACTTCACATCGGCGTTAAAACACGTGCAAAGTAATTCTTTATAGGCCAAGGTCAAACAGTTGCCAAACGAAGCAGTCTGTGTTCCGATTGCTATGTACTTCTCCCAAGCACCTGACCTCAGCAAAATGTGCAGAGGCGAAAAGTGGAAGTTTTTATTTCGCTGATACTTCAGAAATTCGCCATTAGGCCATATTCAGGTATGATTAGCAGTCGCTAAGCAGCGACTGATAACGTGAAAATGACGTCAGTCTGAAATGTGAAAATCGTTACTGCTTACATTTATCAGTTGAATTTGAATTCTTACATAGCGGGGGGGGGGGGGGGGAGACCTGGTAGCGGTAACCAATCATAGAACGCAATACATCGGAATTTCGTTAAAAGAAGCGCTCTTTCCTTCCGAAAAACCAAGCTTTTGCATAGGGTTGCCATAAAGCTGGATCAAAACTGCAAGGTTACCATGTTCGACATCTCCGACCTCAAGAGTGAATTTTATTATTACTCGAACGCGATTTGGAGCAGCTCTGGCGCAATCTTAGCAAAAACGGGAGTCTGGAGCAGTCTGGAGCAAGCAATACGCTATGGCGCATGCTGGCGCAATTGGAGCAGAATTACCATCACTGAAATATACATGAAAAACTTTAAAATGTATCTACTTTTTAAATGAAATCACATTTACATACATTTATAAACAAATGTGAAATTATTTGTTTCTCAGATGTGTTGAATATCACACACTTCCTTACTAAAAAACTTCCATCTAGAACATTACAAATTATGAATTTATTTTAAGAACCTGTTGAAATTGAGTTTAATACAGAAACCTTGACATTTTAAATTAGTTTACAAGTAAATTTCTTAGTGCTTTTTAATGCTTATTTAGATAAAAACAAAGCGCTTTTGTTACATCCAGAAAAAAACTCCAGTAAAAAATAAATTAAGTCATAATTGGTTTCCAAATTTGTTAATTGGAAAAACAAAATTGTAATATGAATAAACTCAGAACTGTAGTTAAGTCATTTTATACATATATAAAAGCCAGCTGTATTTTAATATTGATAAGAATTCATGAAATAAAAAATACAGCAGACCATAGAATATCTGAAGTAATGTGGATCGATGCCGCCTCCGATAACCAGAAATTTTTATAACACGAACATAGTAACAAGACAGCCTATACGAAATACCGATAAAATTTACTATAGTACTGCTACTGAAAAAGTTAGGATCACACGTGAGGTAGCATTTGGCCCACCAAACCAGACTTGTCAAAGACAAGAGCCTACTTTATTTTAAACTTATAAAACCTGGTTCCAAATAAAGCTTGGATAACACTGCTAATCAAGGTTCTACTGTGTACTATGTAAGTGTTGTTTTGGAATGAAAACAAAAAAATTTGCTGTGATAGAGGAATGTATTATTTTCTCACTTTCTACACTCACTGCCAAAAGTTAAGCAGAGAGGAAAATGTTAATTTCCGGAAGCCAATCTGAATTGGAGAGGCTGCATTTCACTGCAGAGGTAGATGGAAGTATGCAAATATGTTCTGTAACAGCAAATCAGTTTCGTGTCGAGAAATATGCAAAAAAGACAGTCGTATAAGAAGCCAGCATTGTGAAGGGTTAGGAGTTTCATGTAAGTGCTGATAAAAAGTGTTTAGAACTTTCGTACGATTAGTTTTCAAGAAAGACGTGTTTCGATGGCTTCCAAAAGATGAATGGCAGATAGTGAGCGATGGCGTTCTATGGGATGCCTTGAAGCAGGACAATCAATCACAGATGTTGCTCTTCGGCGTTCATCATTCCGTCATTTCACGATCATGGAAACAATTCCAAACAGTTGTCAGAACACCTGTGGCCGGTCGCCCCAGGGTTACGACCACCGCAGAAGATCGATATATTGCCGTTTTAGCCAAGCGGAATCGAAGAGCGACCTCCACACGTGTGACATCTATGGTTGCAGCGTCCATTGGTAAGACGATATCTGCCACTACTGTTCGCCGAAGGCTACACATAAATGGACTGTACGCCCGAGTACAATGAGTTTGTGTTCCTCTTCGTCCAATTCAGAGGGGCACGATTAAAGTGGTATCAGCAACATGTGAATTGGACTGCCTGATTGGGCCAACGTTATGTTCACAGATGAGTCTTAAGATTTGCCCTGTAACCAGATGACAAGAATGTAAGGGTCTGAAGAACCAGGCACACACAATTGGCCCTAGAACATCATCGAGCATCACGAATTCCAAGGTGGAAGCATCATGGTATGGGCAGGGATTTCGTTGGGATATCGCACCGACCTGCATATCTATAGACGGGGTTCTGTGGCGGCTGTCCAGTATCGGGATGAAGTCCTAGAACCCACTGTGAGATTGTACGCTACAGCAGTTGGTCCTGCTTTCGTTTTAATGGATGATAATGTGCGTCCCCATCGAGCCAACATAGTCGAGACTACCTGGAGAGTGAGGAGACTGCACGTATGGATTGGCAGGCGTACTAGCCCGATCTTAATCCCTTTAAAATCTTTGGGATGCCCTAAGCCATGCTGTGTGCACGTTTCCCACCCTCAGTCACTCTCAGAGTTGCAAACTGCTCTACAGGAGGAATAGCGATTACTTGACTCTGGGGTGGTTGATCACCTCATGGAAAGCATGGTCACACGCTGTAAACTTTGAGGATGAGGGGTGGTCATATACCTATTAATGTCGGTTTTGTTTGTTTTGGATTTAAACATCACTTTGTTAATGACTCCAATATGACTTCATCTTATAATTTATGAAAATTCAATATTGTTTTCATCTTTGTATGTAATTCTTTGTTTGGTTTCATGCATTAACATATTTGCCACTTTCTTCCGCATTTCGTGTCAAAGCTGTATTTGTCGATTTTTTCGAATTTTACCGTTTGTGCTTAACTTTTGGCAGTGAGTGTAATTTAGTACCCATCACAGCTTGGATAATCAAAGTTCTACTACATATATGTTAAGTTGAATCTCACATTAATGCCAAGTAATTAAGTTCTGTAAAACATGCAACAAATTTATTAAATAAATTAACAACCTATAAACTCAACTGCATTAATTGTACCTAAGGAAAGACAATTATATTGAATGCAAGAATTTTGGGGGATTTTTAAATATCTTTAAAATGGGAAGTTGACAATTTAACTAGATCACTAAATTTAAGTGGCAGCAAATGGTGTGGCAAAAAACTAAGGTTTGTATGAAATTATCAAAGCATCCTAGGAAATTTGAATCATTGACAAAAAAGATTGTTCCTACCATGGTTACACCTTTAATCATGTTTTCAATGTGAGAGCATACTGTACGTACAGTAGCCAATTCTTTATGGATGCCAAACCACTTCTGTACAGCTAGTTTGTCTTTACCAACTACTTGCATGTCCACTTGCACATGCCTGAAGCTTCTGCGTAATAAACCGCGAGGGCCTCTAACAGTTACCACTCGGGACTTGACTTTTACATCAACTAAAAATTAAGAGCACTTAATAAATAGATATTATTAGCAAATATAGTGTACATGTGAATACATTGTAATGTGTTAGCACGTTACTAAAACTAAAGCTTACCTACATATATTCACCATAATTGATTTTTTCAAATCAGTGATTTAAAATTAAAATATATTAGAAAGATATTTATTTTATTCAAATGGAATACAAGTTGTAGTTTTCCAAACATGCAGTTTTACTGAATAAATTGCAATCATATCACAACAGGGCTGTTAAGTTGCTTCTGGTACACCTAAATATACAAAATGCATTTTGAAATTGTATAATACTTACTGCAGTGATTGAAATTACACTAATCACAAAATTAATCAATTTGTTTACATCCATTTTTTCCACATTTTACAAATGCAGGATTCAATTTAACACTTCATAATTTTGAAATAAAATAATTCACATGAACTCATGAAACATCAGAAATATAACCTTTTGATTCAAATTAATATATATCCCTTATCCCTAAACAGCATAGGATAGGAAGGTTGGTTTATGGAGCAAGAGCTAATTTGGCCATGCTGCACTTAACACAAGACAGACAACGTCAAGTAATGGACACACAAAGGAAGTTTTACTGACAGTAATCAAACCTGTGACACCTATAACTGACACGTTACTAGCACAGTGGGCAAACTCACTGAGTCATGACCCTAGAGATAGGAAGGATGTGGTCAGACAAGACAACCAAAAGAAACTGATAAAAGCAAAGTTTAACATGTAACAATCTGCTCATTATCTTGGAACAATCATATCCAACATTAAACTTTATGGAGTATCCGAGTAAGCAATCGAATTAAATCTAATTAACCAATTGGATAAAATTGCATACAATTAAACACAGCTAAAAGTCATTAAAAAATATCTGGATTTTTGTTAGCTTCAGGTAGACAAGTTAGTTAAAATTTCTAAGTTTCAGAGAAAAACAAGGCTTCATTTTTACAGCCCAATAGTTTTAAGTGATTTTTCACGTGTAATAAAAACCATTAAAATGTAAATTCATCATCCTTTTGATATTTTATATGCACTCCTGAAATGAATAGCTTCTAATGGTTCCAAAATTACTAATTTGAACAATTAGCTTTGAAGTTAGTATAAATAATTCATTTATAAATAGTTCTGCAAATCCCAGATGGCCACCAAAAGATTAGTATTTCAGTGCCATGTCTACAATTTTGAAAAAAAAATCTGACTGGTGCAATAACTTTCTTAAAATGAGTCTTTAAATGGTCTGGTGTCTGGGTGGTTCCCAGTGTCTGGATATTTTTGATGACTGAATTTAATTACAAATTAATGCCTGCCATGTAAAAGGAGACAAATCCTGAATTTATGTTAACGTGTTAGCTGTACCAGCAATTTTGACAATTTGCAACAAGCCGAGACAGTCATTGACAAGCCAAGATAGCAACTACTTTACAAACAAGAGTTAACGAGTTTCAGAGCATGCTTTCAATCAATTTAGGGCAGCTGGTGAGCTTTAAGCAGATGCATATTGATCTTACAGAAATACCAGCAAGTGCAAAACTGGTCTTTTTAGATTTAAGACAAAATTAGAAAGATCTAGGACTACACAACACTGATCAAATCTTTTACAATTTTCTGACTGCAATATAAATCAACCATGTTCATATATTAAAGAAATCTACACAAATAGATTCATAATTTGAATCAGTATTTACAAGCATGATTTTGCCTATGCACATTGCCACGTAAACACAAATAGCACACCTCAGAACATTATCCACTTTCATTATTCTTATAAATGAACCTGTAATTTACCATCAGACCCAAAGCTCTATAGATGGAGCTAATTATATTAATATTAAAATCTACGGAACAAAATTAGTACCTCAGTGATGATTTGAAAGTGTTGAATCTGTCAAACTGAATTGATATTTTGTTATGCTGTAAACATTTAACCATGCATGTTTGCTGATGAGATTCTAGAATTAGATTACCATAGCATAAGAGAATTTGTAAAGCTTTTGAGAATTTATATTTAGTCATGGTTTAGAACTACACTGTACATCTGGAATTTTTTCTACGACATAATTATTTTTGAGGACTTAAAGCGTGCTTGCAACTTTTATCTTGTAGAACAATATTACTAATTATAATTATATTAAAACAGCCATGCAAGCAAGTCACCATTTCATTAAAAATACTTAATGAATTTAACAGAATAAAATCTACAAAATATTAAAACATACTAATATTTTTGGTACAGTTGTAGTGATAAGATAGTGTGGCAATGCATTTATCACGTTTTTTAATGCTTTTTGTCACTAGTTGTGGCTGCATTGTAACCTTTTTCTTAGCATTATGGCAACCTCAAGATATTTAAACTGACATTTCCCGCCTTTTTTACCACCTAGAATTTTTTTTAATGTTCACATTTCCATCTTTTTGTGGAACAGCGGTAGTATAGCGGTTAGATATTAAATCTCCATATCTTCATGGTAAATTGAAAGAACCAATTTATAAGACAACCACCTGGTCATGTAAAAAGGTCAGAAAACAAGGTGTTTTCTAAATAAATCAATCTACGGTTTACACCAAAGTGGAAGAGAGTGGAATTTTGAACTTGATAATATTTTGATACAGTTGGGTTTTGTAAAACTGAGTTTGATCAACCGTGTTTATAAGTTTAAAAATGATGTTGTACTAGTCGTATATGTGGATGACATAATTTTATTTGGTAAGAAATGATCTAATTAAAGAAGCTTTAGAATTAATAAAAAGTAAATTTGATGTAACTGAACTTGGACAAACTAAATATCTATTGGGTGTAAATTTTGAATATGTTAATGATTCTTTATACAGTGCAACTTGGATAAAACAAACGTCTCTAATTCGAAATCATCTCTAATTTGAAATCGTCGTTAATTCAAAGATTTCTTAGTCCCTTGAACTTCTCATTAAATCAATGTTAGAAAATCGTGGATAATTCGAAGTTCAACTTCCTTAATTCAAAGTTTATAAAAACTTTCGAACCATAACAACTTTTCTGCCTTCCACCGTTAAGAAATCATACAGGTGGGGAATACCCCCACCTGTTCCAACACGTGACAGCTGAAATCCCCCTTCCCGCCACCTGTTCAACACATGACAGCTGAAAACCCCCTTCCCACCACCTGTTCGAGCGTTCAACCAGCTTCAGACGCCATTCGAGCTTCCTACTGTCAGTGTCTGTAGTGTTGCGAGTTTTGCTAGTGAACATTCACCATGTCTTCGAGTAAACCACGCGTTCAGTACAAGAATTTAACGTTTGCTAAAAGGTCGCCATCATTCGCGAGGTGGAAAAGGGTGTGAAGAGGAAATGCCAAATCGCCAACGAGTACGGGATAGCGCCGAACACTTTGTCTACTTTTTTGAATAAGGACAAAATTCTGAGTAACACTGATACTACGCATGGAAATGGAAAGGATCACAAAAGAGCTACAGAACCAGACAAACCTGAAGTTGACGAGTGCATGTTGAAGTGGGTTAAACAAGCACAGGACAAAAACATTTCTGAGTGGCCCCCTTATTCGAGCAAAAGCGGAAGAATTTTCTGCCGGTTTCGGAAAGTGATTTCAAGGCAAGCACTGGTTGGATGGATTTAAGGAAAGAAATGGAATCTCCTTTAGGCGTATGTGCGGTAGAAGTGTGAATCAAGAAGCAGCAACTGTTTGGAAAGATTATGTTTTACAAATGATTGAGGGAATACCAGCCAGACATTTTCAACATTGACGAAACAGGTTTGTTTTTCAAATGTGCTCCAGACAAGACATTAGCGTTTTAGGGAGAGCGTTGTAGTGGGGAAAGAACAGTAAAGAACAAGTCACTTTATTGGTTGGGGCTAACATAGATGGCAGTGAAAAGCTGCCTTTGCTCATGATAGGCAAATATGCTAATCCAAGATGTTTCAAAACTGTCAAATCAAAACCAGTAGAGTATAAATCAAATAAAAAAAGCTTGGATGACTGCAGATTTTTAAAGATTGGCTGATAAAATGTATCGACAAAAGAAAAGAAAAATTCTCTTGTTTATTGACAATTGCACTGCATATAACTCTATTCCACATATGGACAATGTAAAGGTTATTTTTTCTCACCAAACATGACTTCAGTTGTGCATCCAATGGACCAGGATATCAAAAAATCTCAAGCATTTTTAGATGCCTTTTCGTTCGAAACCTTTTGACAGATTCTTTCAAGGACGAAAACAGTAATAAGTGTCCTTGATGCAGTACGATTGTATCACAATGTATGGTCTCAAGTAAAGGAAACAATAGTGAATTGTTTTTGAAAGGCAGGATTTACCAATAAAACTGACCCAGCTGTGTTCATAGAAGAAAATGTCCCCCGCCACCAGACGCATGGGATAACAATATGGGCTTGACATTCGAATACGTCAAGTTGGACGAAAACGTGGAAGTTTGTGGAGAACTGTCAGATCAAGACATTTTTATCAGAGGTGTTAAATAAGATGAGTGCAGCGGGGTATGATATCGAGGATGATGTAGAGGAGGAGGAAGAGTCGCCAATCCCTTCATCGTCAGAGGCGCTTTTTCATTTAGGCGAATTTTGTTGGTACATTGAAGGAGGAACCAACGTAAATGAAGCTGTTTTCCGCTCACTAAACATGCTTGCTGCTTTTGCTAACCTTAAGCGACTGAATTCTACAAAAAAATCAGACCATTGCACAATTTTTTGAAAAACTATTTTCTGTATTGAATATGTAATATGTACTGTAGCTTAAGTAAAGCAAATCTTTTGTTTACATACATATAATGTTTAAGTCTTTCGTACCATGATCTTTCTGAATAAATATTTACTTATTGACAGAATAATCTTTTCTAGCATTCAGTGGACTTTTAATTCGAAGTTTTGGATAATTTGAATATTTTTAGTGGTCCCTTCAGCTTCGAATTATCCAAGTTGCACTGTATTTACATCAACAGACATATATTGAGAAGTTAATGCTTAAATTTGCAGAACTACCAGTCATTTGTAAAACTTCTTTTAAATTAGGTTGTGTTACCGGTAGATTCCTGAAAGTGACTTGATGAAAAAATATCCTTATCGGACACTCGTTGGATGTCTTTCATTTTTAGCTGATCGAAGTGGACCGGATATTTCATATTCTGTTAATTTAACGTCTCAATTCTGCAATGGTTATACTTTTCAGCACTGGAAAATATTTGTTGATATTTTAAACTATGTTTTTAATATAAAAAATTACAGAATAAATTTGTCTAGTGTTTCAGGATCTGAACTAGATTGTTACTCGGATGCCAATTGGGGATCGGATTTGACTTACCGCCACTCGACGAGTGGTTACATAATCTATTTTGGTAATGTAGCATTTGCATGGAGATCAAGCAAACAGAAGTGTATTGCTCTATCATCCATGGAATCTGAATTCGTGGGCCTCAAATGTCCTCACGTTGGCGTGGTGTGGAAGTTTGGAGAGTGGGGTGCCAGCTCAGGTGTTGCCTCGTCATCTGACATCAAAATTACGTGGTGTTTTCCTCGGATCTTTCCCTTTGGGATTGATCCCGGACCGTCACCAATAGCCCATTGTGTTGCTCCAGTGTGACGTTAATTGAAATACCCCCCCTTATGTAGATGGAGTGCTGATGTACATTAAATCTGTCGTGGCCTCAAATGTCCTCACGTTGGCGGAGTGTGGATGTTTCGAGAGCGCGGTGGCAGCTCAGGTGTGAATTCTTTATCTGACCGTGGTTCAAAATTACGTGGTGTTCTTGGATTTTTCCCGTCGGGTTTGATCCTAGACTATCGCCAATATCCCGCTGTGTTGCTCAAGTGCGACGTTAGGGGCCGTCGTGGTATTGGTATTGGTATGTCCACTGCGCTAGCAACCTTCGAGTTGTAGGCGGGACGCAGGTTCGATTCCTGTCAGGTGTATTCCTCCCTGAGTGTATATCTCACTTCTGTGTCAGTAAAAACTTTCATACGTGTGTATATCTATTACTTGATATTGTATGTCTTGTGTCTGGCACAGCATGGCCAAATATAGCCCTTGCGCCATAAAACTCCCAAAGCAACCAACCAGTGAGACGTTAATTAAAATTCCTACCATCTAATGACGAGACATCGCTTCGATCAAGGTGTAGTCAGTTTTCTTCTAATGACGAGATATCGCGTCGATCAAGGTCTGGTCAGTTTTCTTTTAATGACGAGGTATCGCGTCGATCAAGGTATGATTAGTTTCAGTGATATAAAAAGTAAACTTTTCTTCGATCTCATCCAAAAATAAATCAATATAATATGTATCTTTTCCGTTAAATACGCGAACAGTTTCAATAATATCTTTCAATGAATAAAACACCCCACCTTGAATAGGCATAGGCAAACACTCTTGAGGGGGGGGTGGGGTGGTATTTCCATTAACGTCACACTAGAGCTACACAATGGGCTATTGGTGACGGTCCGGGATCAATCCCAAAGGGAAAGATCCGAGGACAACACCACGTAATTTTGAACCACGGTCAGATGACGTCAAACACTCTTGAAAAGAATGCAACAGGAAATGGAATACTTTTTCGAAGGTAATTTGTTATTTTTAATTAACGTCACACTGGAACAACACAACGGTCTATTGGTGACGGTCCGGGATCAATCCCAAAGGGAAAAATTCGAGTACAACACCACGTAATTTTGAACCACTGTCAGATGACGATACTTTTTCGAAGAGAATGAGTCTTAGTTTCGTTTGGTATGGTATTTTCAATTAATGTCACACTGGAGCAACACAACGGGCTATTGGTGACGGTCCGGGATCAATCCCAGAGGGAAGGATCGAGGACAACTAGTTTCGTTTGAAGAAAAATAATGTTCTTCGTTTCGATTAAGCATGGAGTGTGGTAAGCCATAATCACTTTCTTTATGATTAACAGGGTGCTGATACATAATAGTTTCGTTTTTTAATGAATGATTATAAGGTAGGTAGGTATTTTGATTAACGTAACACTGGAGCAACACAGCGGGCTATTGGTGATGGTCCGGGATCAATCCCTAAGGGAAAGATCGAGGACAACATCACGTAATTTTGAATCACGGTCAGATGACGAGGCAACACCTGAGCTGGCGGGCCGCGGTGGCCCGGTTGGAACAGTAACGGACTAGCAACCGAAGGGTTGCGAGTTCGAATCCAGCCAAACACCGTCGTGTACAAAGGGGGCTGGTGCACGTTAAATCTGTCGTGGCTTCAAATGTCCTCACGTTGGTGGGGTGTGGAAGTTTGGAGAGTGGGGTGCCAGCTCAGGTGTTGCCTCGTCATCTGACCGTGGTTCAAAATTACGTGGTGTTGTCCTCGGTTCTTTCCCTTTGGGATTGATCCCGGACCGTCACCAATAGCCAGTTGTGTTGCTCCAGTGTGACGTTAATTGAAATACCCCCCCCCCTGTGAGCTGGCACCCCAACTCTCCAAACTTCCACACCACGCCAAGAATGATCGTTAGAAACTATTTCAGTCGTTGTGTTGAGAATTTGTTTCGTTTCCACTTTCGTCATCCTCAGAATGTGATTGTTCACTTCGATCTAAGTCTAAATTAGATAATTCAAACAAGATTCGATCAGTTAATTCGTTAATATCAGCTGTTACTTCAAGGCGTAGAATGTTGGTAATTGAAATGGGGGGGGGGAATTTCAATTAACGTCACACTGGAGCAACACAATGGGCTATTGGTGACGGTCCGGGATCAATCCCAAAGGGAAAGATCCGAGGACAACACCACGTAATTTTGAACCACGGTCAGATGACGAGGTAACACCTGAGCTGGCACCCCACGCTCCAAACTTCCACACCACGCCAACGTGAGGACATTTGAGGCCACGGCAGATTTAACGTGGACCAGCCCCCTTTGTACACGACGGTGTTTGGCTGGATTCGAACTCGCAACCCTTCGGTTGCTAGTCCGTTACTCTTCCAACCGGGCCACCGCGGTCCTGTATTTGAAATGAGATCGGACAAGAGAAATTTTTGAGAACTTTCTTTTTTCGACTTTAGATCACAATCGGATGGAAAGGCAAAATTTTTTCTCAAATCCGATCTGTTAAGTCTTCCATTATCTGTTTCAAATATCAAAGAATGATAAAGTTTTTTTGGTGGACGTCGATTTCATGCTTTCGTGCATCCTGGGGATATCATCAAGAGTTTTTGTATCACAGAAAAACAAAGTTCATACTCATAGTTTAGACGGTTTTGCAGCTAGGTAATTCAATTGGGTGTAGTCAGTGTTGACGATTTCGTAGGTTGGTAATCCAATCGGACTTCATTTGGTTTCCAATACATATCACAAAAGATTCAATGATCACTTTTGCTAGCTTGTTCATCACTCAAAGCCCGATTTGTTAACGTAACGGTCAATCCGTATTTCTTTCACTTCTGTTTTCACTGAGGCAGGTTTGTCTAGGGAAGGGTAAAGCTCGAAAAAGCACGGACCGAGCGCCCATGTAGAACTCTTACTTTTTGTAAAAGGAATAAAAAGAGACATTCTTAATAATTAAAGATGTTTATTTGCAATGGATAGGGAAAGCTATTTAAAAGTTAATCATATAATTACATCGGGGGTGTAATTTGTATGCCAATTCCTCAAGAGTCCTCGTCTTCTGTCTCAGATCTCAGAACAATTTTGATCACCGGTCGGTCTAGACAGAGGTGCTTTTTACTTCCTGGATCACAGGAAATGTTCGAGATACACTCGTTCCGAGACCAAAATTGAAACAAATGCAATCAACACACTGTAATTGTTGTACAGAGCTTATTAAGTTCAATATTGTTTAAATAAGGTAATTGAAAATTACGTCACACTTGAGCAACATAATGGGCTGATAATATTGCCGACTTTCCGGGATCAATTCAGAAGGGAAAGAACCGAGGACATCTCGTAATTTTGAAACACGATGAAATGACGAGCTGTTAAAATGAATAATTCACTCTAGAGAAACTTTTGCTTTCATGAGTGAATTACTCAATGTCTTGTAGTCAGTAATTTAGTTTGGGGTTACTTTACTACACCAGTACACGTGATATAAAAGCTGCAAGTTTATCTCCTCATTGTGAGATTCCCTCAAATAGTAAATAACAAACAAAGAAAGTTACTTTTGGGAGCGAAAATGCAGCACTGGGTTACTCTAGATTTTCGGAGGTTGCTATAGATTTCGCCGTCTTGGCTCGAAAACCTTTCTGGCGTGGAAGCCAATTCGATTTCAGCCAATTTTGATTTTGGAATGCGTTGCAATGGTCAATCACGCCAGTAGCTCAGTGTAACCTTGCTTGATATCAGTGCTGTCAGTGGGTTTGATTACTCTCCTTGGTATTGCGAAGCTTGTTGGGAATCGCTTATCCTTTTTCTTGCATATTTCGTTATTTTGAAAGTTATTTTGTTTTTGATATTCATTTTTGTACTAATTGCGTTTGTCAGTTCTCAAATATCTTTTACTGTTTGTTTAGCGCTCTTTTGTATTCCCATTGATTTGTTGTATTTCCATTTGTTTTCATGATTTTTACTATTTGTTGAATGTTTTAAAAGTTTATTTTGCATTTTTAAACTGAATGATTGCATTTGTGTTGTAGTCTTATTTGTTTGATTGTTTTCTGTGACCAGTTTCTATTTTTTTAATTACTTTTCTTGTCTGTAAATTATCTAATAATTGTAAAGTATAACTATGAAGGTTTTAATTACTGGCGATTCTATGGTTAAGTATTTAGATCAGTATTTATCATCGCAATTACATGGTAGTGTAATACATGTTCTAGCTTTTCCAGGAATCACCATTGAACGTTTAACGGAAAAGATTTCATCTTTAAAGAATCATTATGACTTGATTCTGTTGCATGTAGGTACCAATAACTCCTACGATAGCCTTGATGGATGCTTCTCAAAATTTGAGGACCTGCTTCAAACTATTTTAAACCAAAATCAAGAGACACGTATTGTGATTTCAGCTTTATTGTCTCGGGATCAGGATAAATACCTCTCCCTTGAAGAACAAGCTGTAATGAGACCTTTTCTTCAGAAAATTAATCAAAAAAATTTTATCTTCTAAACCAACGGCTATTTTCCTACTGCCAAAAGGAGCTTTTTGTAGATCCCAAGTCACTTGGAAAGGTTGTATGGCAAGGGATGGCCTTCATTTAAACAGGAAAGGGAACCTTCAACTAGCGCAACTCTTTATTGCAATGCTAAAGGAAGCTCTGGCGAGCATTCAAGCTTGTGATGTAGAAAAGCAACAGGTTTTCCACGACCTACCTGCTCAGTTTCCCTCTCTCAATTCTTCAACTGAGAGTTCGAATCAACCTGTAGTTCCCCCTGAGACTAAGGCTGTTGAACTGTATTCTGCTATTGTTACCAAAGGTTCTGTTCAATGCAGGTATTAATATCCATTATGTTGTACATCAAATATCACTTTTAAATGTGTAACGTTGTTTCCATATTCAAGCTTTAGTTGAGGCTTGGCTAACAAGTTCCCTTATTTTCACTAGATGTCCTAGTCCAACTTTCAGTAGTAAGAACTCTGGAGGGAGAATCGCTGTTTTGTCAAAGCGTCAACAGCATCCCAGGATTGAGCAGTCTCAAAACAAAAAGTAAGAATAACTTTTTCTAAGATCGGAAGTTTATTTTTCAAAAAATATTAATCACAACTAGTATTTGAAATACATAACTAACAGTTGCAGCGTATTAAAAGCCAATTATTTTTATTTTCACTTAGACATCCCAAACCTCAACTATCCAACTACTCTATTACTAACACGGATAATGATGGCTGGATCACTGTTTTGCCGAAGGAGAAAGAGGCGAAGAATTAAACAGCCACAAATTAAGAGGTAAGGATGCTTTCTTTTTCTGGAATTATGACTTGATTATGTTAAATGTAGGTACCAATAACACCTACGATAGCCTTCACGGATGCTTCTCAAAATTTGAGGACCTGTTGCAAACCATTTTAAACCCAAATCAAGAGACATGCATTGTGATTTCAGCTTTGTTGTCTTGGGATCAGGATAAATACCTCTCCCCTGAAGAATAAGCTGTAATGAGACCTTTACTTCAGAAATAAAAAATAACTTTTTCTAAGAACTGAAGTTTATTTTTCAAAAAAATATTAATCACAACTAGGGGGTATTTGAAATATATGACTAATAGTTCCAGCATAATAAAAGCCAATTCTTTTTATTTTCACTTAGACATCCAAAGCCTCAACTACTCCATTACTAACGAGGATAACGATGGCTGGATCACTGTTTTGCCGAAGGAGAAACAGAGATGAAGAGTTAAGCAGCCACAAATTAAGAGGTAAGGATTCTTTCTTTTTCTGGAATTCAGAAATGAAATTTCTCTTCAAAAATACATGAATCACAACCTGTATTTTTAAAAAATGCAATGAATCATCACAGTATATAAAAATGTTATTTTTCCCATAGACATCCTAAACTTCAATCTGACTCTCCTAAGACCAGTTGTGAGGGCCATAATGGTTGCATCTCTGTTTCCCCAACGAGTGAACAAAAATCAAAGCCTCTGGAGTACAAGAGATGTGGTGGTAGCTGTGACGATATGGTGAATGGTAAGGATAATAAGGGAAGTGGTCTATGTTCTATTAATTTTTCCAAAACTTGCAAATCTAAAGTTTCCAAATCTGCAGAATTTGTTTGTAATAAGTGCCAAAAGGTATATAAACATCAAGGTAGTCTATTTAGGCATCAAAGAATTTGCCAAATTTCTGATAATAATAGTGATGGATATTATCCTTTTGTCTTTCCTGAATGTGATAAAGCTTTCCATTCGAAAAGTGTACATGATAAGCATATAGTTGATGTCCATGACAGTAACATAAAATTACAGGAATACCAGTTTGATTCTATGGAGCAGTTTCAGGCATGGTTAGATGAAGAAAACTCCAAAACTTACAGTTACTTTAAAAAAAATCTGGAAGCAAATGTGTTGCTGGTAAAACTTACCATTATTATGTATGTCAGTTTTATTCATCTGAGTCTGAAATTCAACGTCTTGAACAAAGAAAAAATTTAAAGCATAATATGCTTCCTAACTGCAACTGTCCATCAAGAATATCTGTATATGAAGAAGTGGATCAAGTTAAAGTCAGTTTTTTCCCTGGACACAATCATGAATTAAATTTTGATAACACTAAATTTCAACCTTTGAGACAAAGTTATCGAGATCAAATTAAAGCTTATGTGGAATTGGGAATATCAACTTCCAAAATTCAAGCCATTTTACGAGATGGAACAGGATCACAAAATAACAGAGATTGCTTCAATGTGAAGACGTCATTCGTATCTCGAAAAACAATAAATTACTATATGAAACAAAATAAAATCATTTTTATACCCCAATGATAATGACGCCCTTTCAGTAGCTGCTGTAGTTGAAAAACTCAGCAAAGAGTCTTATAATCCCGTACTTATATATAAACCACAAGGGCAGCCTACTGTATATGGACCCAAAAGTCTTGATAAACTGCCCTCATCTCATGAGTCTTTTGCTCTTGGTTTACAAACTAGAGAACAAAAAAGTTTGATGATTGAAGGAAGCACTAGGGTGTTGTGTATTGATTCGACACATCAAACCAATCAATATATGGTTTTTATTTATTAAATTTGATTGTTCCAGATGAATTTGGTTCTGGATACCCTGTAGCCCACTTCATTGTAAACCATCTAGACCAGGATACATTGTACCATTTGTTTAAGAGCATTAAAATAGTAATTCCTGATTTGAAAGTCAATTGTGTAATGACAGATGATGACCATGTAACAGGGCCTGTATTCAAAAAAGTATTTGGTGAAAATGTTCCTCATTTATTATGTAAGTGGCATATTTTAAGAGCTTGGCAGCGTCAATTGTTGGCCAAAGTTTCCAATTGTAAATTGAAAGAAGAGTTATATTGTGCTCTATTAACATTGCTTGAAGAAAGAAATTCAATTAAGTTTCAAACAATGATGGACAATTTTTTGCAGAAGTTTCAGACAATTGCACCATCATTTATTGAGTATTTTGAAGAATATTATTACAGCAGAGCAAGTGGCAATGGCTTATAGGAATTTTCCCCATGCCTTCACTGAAACGAACATGTTTTGTGAATCATTTCACAACAAACTTAAAACGACTTATTTACAACGAAAATTTAACAGGCGATTAGATCAGCTGATTGAAACCCTCTTACAAATTGAAGAAGATATATTTATGACCCACAAGTATAATATTTTAACTAACTGCCCAAAGAGCATATATATCCACCAACTTATCAAAGACAACATTTATCAGCAATGAAAATTCCTGATCATCACGTACTTGAAATAAATTGTCAATCATGGATAATAAAATCTGCATCTAATGATCACACTGAATACATCGTAGAGCAGATTTACAAAGCATGTCCTCAAGAAGATCATTGTTTTTTAAAGTGCTTAGATGGGAAATGTTTAAGTCTATGCAGTCACTTGTATATTTGTAATTGTCCTGATAAAAACCCATTATGCAAGCATATCCATAAAATTCATTCAATTTCCTGTAGAGAGGCTTTGTCTATAAGTGATAATTCTATCGAAAAGATTGAAATTTGCTCCTCGTTAAAATTAGTGGCAAAACCCAAGATTTCTCCAGATGCTATGCCACATTTTGTTGAAGACAAGCTTGAGTCATGCAGAAATTTAATGTCTGAGCTACTTGCTCTTATTCATGATCCAACTGTTAAAAAAGTGTTATTGCCTAACATTACCAAAACGTTAAAAAATCTTGTATCTGAATGCAAGGGTGCAGTTAAATCAAAGACTTTGGAAGAGTTTAGTAATAAAATGCCATTTGTACCTATATCTCCAAATCAGAAGTTGACACACCAAAGCTTCTTTAAAACAACAGCCACTAAAGCTTCCAAACGCAAAGCAGGTAATTATCCTACATTTACTAAAAAAAAAAGCCATGCAAGACAATTTGCTAGATTTGACTCAGAGTTATTTAAATAAAGACAATAGCTTATTATGTCAAAAAGCATTTAATAATGAAAATACTACTGAAAATTACAAAACTTTTACTCCGAAACTTGATTTAAACAATATGACTAAGCCCATATTCTACACTGATGACATTTCCATTAGCTTGCTAGAAATTAAATCTCTTGATCCCTATATTCCAAACGAAGAAATTTTGACCTTAACAATTGCAGCATCTGATTTCAAATGTGGCTGGCTTTATGACAGTGTTATTGATGAATTTTTAAGTAAGATCCTTTATGGTACTAATTCCTTGGCTGCCAGGTGTTTTGAAACGAATTATATCAGTAACACTAATGAAATATTGAATCGATTGGCTGGAGTACAATTTGCTCTTAGTGAATATTTATTTATACCTTTAAATAAAAATTATCATTGGGTTCTACTGGTTGGAAAAATTCAAGAGAAAAAATTTGATTTCTATGATCCCCTGGGTACAACTTCTGCTGAAAATTACAAAGATTCCATTCAATTTTGGAAAAATCAGAACTGTAAAGCTTTAAATCTTCATGAAGATTGGTTAATTTCATGCCCTCCTCACTTTAACCAGACAGATAGCACTAGTTGTGGTGTCTTTGTATCATACTTTGTACATCAGATTGTTAAGAATTTAGATGTTAGAAAGGAATTTAATACTTTTGACTTTAAGAAATTTATTTTTGAAACTGTGTAGCTACTGACTATCCATGTAGCAATAAATTAGTTTTATTAAATGTTGAGAAGACAAGACAGCTACAGGTTTTGAAGATTTACTGCAATCATTTTGCATTGTCAAGATTATAAGATGTAATGAAAGATCAAGATTGTTTAATTAAATTGTCAAGAAATATTTTAGATAAGTAGCAAATAAATACAGGATGATTCTAAAGTAACCTCACATATTCACAAGACTCTAGCTACTGCTAAGATTTTAGTGGGAATTTCGAGATGTAGCCATTTCAAAATATACCATTGCGATTTATGTAGGTCAAAAGCATGGTAACTACTTGAGGGTAAATATAAACCAGTGTATCGAAAGAAATGATTAATTTTTGTTTCCAGAGTGCTACTCAAGAGGTTTGTATCATTGTACTTTTATGTAAAAAGAAACAGAATTAATTTTTCTTTTTCAGGATGCAACTCTAGGTTTTATTATTGTATTTTTATGTAAAAACAAACAATTTTACTTTTCAGGATGCAACTCAAGATTTCTATCATTGTATTTGTATGTATGAGAACACAGAATTAATTTTTCTTTTTTAGGATACAACTCAAGAGGTTTCTATCATTGTATTGAAATTGATCTTTGCATGCAAATAGAAATACTGGTTTTCTTTTCTAGCTCGAATTTGCATTTTGTTTGAATCTAACTGAATATGGAAAGCTAAAATAATGCTGCAATTTGATGTCTCTTGATCATCCAGTATTCTGCTGTAAATAACTAGATGATGTTTGTTTTTGGTGACCATTTTATATGGCATCAATAATAAATTTCTTTTAGTTAAGATAATCAGTAGATTATAGAAGTGCAACATTGGAAAGATGCAATAAACTCGTTAGAATTGAAATATATTCTTAGTGTTGCAAAGTTGTGATTTTTTCTCAGTCATGAGTAAGATTTTATTTTAGACTTTATATGGTGTTAGGCTCAGCTTTTCAGAACTTTTATTTTACTATAATTTTAAAAAATCGCAGTGGTATTTCCACAGCTTTTCTGAAAATGACCCAAAATATACTAGAGAAACTTCCTCAAAGGAAAACATTTTATAAACTTCCCCAAACATACCAAACGCAATTTTTTAAAAATAAGTTATTCGAGTTTACCAGAATTTCAGGAAACAATTTTTTTTAATTTTACATTTTAGAAATTCTAGCTGCACTCGGGTAATTTTATCCTTTGCAAGGAAAAGTAAATGATAAGCGTCTGAAAAATAAAGGATGAAAGTTGAAAGTACCTGTTTATAATTGAAAATCTACAAGGTGATACAAGGCAAGGAGGGATGCAGGATGTACGCAAAGTGGGCTTAATGTTTTCCTCGCCTGGGGGGTTGAGCCCTCTGCCCCCCCCCCCCATCCATTCAGTGGTCTTAGCAGCATGCGAAAATTTGGCAAAAGAAATGTCCGCAGTCTCTGGTTTTCATTGAGATTAACGAGTTTTTCTCAGTAGGGAGTCAATAGAAAAGACATTCCATGGGGAGTGGAATAAAGAAGACCATATATAATTATTCGATCGTATTCTCTTTTACGGTGCACATTTTTTTTTCAATGAGTAGCAACTTGGCTTGTCACTTAAATTACGCAGACCATCAACACAATAAGAATCTGGATTACTGGAAAACATAATGACTAAATCCATCCATCACACTGACAGGTCATTTAACTAAGGAAACAACACAGCAGGAATCTTCTGATCAGTGAAACCTTTCTCAATAAGATGGGGTATGTAAGATTTCTTAGAAAAGTGTTGTATGTGGGGGAGACATAAGGGTCTCGATGCGGCCTTTTTTTATCAAGACAGCCTCGGACATCGCCTTTGGCTATATAGCTGGTTTTTCTAGTGTGGAAAAAATACCTCATTCTCGCACCGAAGGGGACTATAGAGAAGGAATAATCTTTAACCTCTTCTGTCGTAGACGCCATGAGTGGTGAAGAAAATGTGGAGGTTGCTTCTACAGTTTTGATTCAAATAACAAATTCCAGATACATGATATATATCCGGGATATGACAAAATATTCTCACTTTTAAAATCCCTAGAGCAAAAATGTTGCCGCTTTAAAGCAAAATCGTACCTTTTTTAGATAAAAGCAATTTATTGTGAAAGGAAAACGTTTTCTTTCAGTATGAAAAAAATCATGTCGTAGCCTTTAATTTTGTTAAGATATTAATGATTCAAAAACACTAAATACAATTCCTATTTCTGGGTACCTTGCATAATCCACGAAAACATCACACTTTTTGTGTGAGAGGGGAATACTTTGGTTTATATCTTTATTACAATGATAAATTGCCAACTCGATAACTTAACTCAGTACTAGATTATTTAGATTTAGGCATTCGAAAAATTATTAAATGCAATGCTCATCGAATGTTAGCTCAATTCTATTGGATTGAGGAAACGATAGAGGGAAGACCTAGTTATTCCGAAATTGTTTCTGATTATGTACCTGGGTTTGGGTTTACTTTTGGTTGGTCGCTCTATAGTAATTTTTTCCTAAATGAAGGCTAATTAGACTGGAACCTACGACTTAAAGTGGATTGCAAACCAATAGATATATTCTTTCTCAGATCAAGAATCGAACCCAGAGCTTTTTCAACCAAGGGTCAGGAATTCGTGTGTCTGGATAAGGAAATATTCCCGTTTCAGATAGACTCCGCTCATTCATTCTAATTCACTCGTTTAGTTCTAGGTTATCCAGAATTACAAAGGATAGTGAAATTTTTCGGGAGCTTGAGAATTACTTTTGTTGAATTGTGTAAAATTCAGTGCGGTTGTTTGACATTCCGGAAAGTTTAGTTAACTCATATATTAACATGTCAGTTGTTTAAGCTTTATTTTGTGAAGTTCCATGAACATAAGTCCAATCTCATTTAAAAGTGAGACTGAACTAAATAATTAATAAAAATTAAAAATAAGGCATGGGTAACCTCAATGTCGAAAATAAAAGTTATGCACAATCAGGAAAATAAAATGTATTAAACCTGAACCTATAAACTTAATATGAATCAAGTTACAAATAGTAAGATCTCGATAACTTTTTAATCTATGTTACCGGCAAAGTTTGAAACGCCGGCATTGTATAGAATACCTAGGTATTTTATAGAATGCCCGGCGTTTTTAGGCAAAGTATGAAATATGAGAATTATTATATACTTTCCCTAGGCATTCTATAGAATGACAAATGCTATTTAGGCAAAGTATGAAAAAAGGTCATGATAAGACTTATTTAAAAACCGTTCATTCCTCAAAAATACAAATGTTATTGAAGTTTGATGAAGTACGTGAAATAACTCAGTGTCCGTGACGTAATACTGTACAGTACTGACGCCTTCTTTAACAGGATAAATGAGTTTACTTTTGTTTTCCACAAACATCACATCATAGCGATCCAGCAACCAATAGTCCCGTGGTTCCTTCTTAGTAGTCATTTTGGCTTTTTTTTACATCATTATTAACTTCTGGTAAGTAGTTTCGGTTAAGAACGAACTGTTTTTTGCAGCATTAACTCGAAGCTTAGACAGTTCATCTTCGAATCGTCGTTGCATGTCTATTGACTGTGACTCCTTCTCCAACACTATATCTTGCTCTTCCATTTTCATACAGCACAGTATAAAACTAATTTTTTGTTGAACAAATTTAAGTAAAATCGCATATTTTGACACTCCCGAACAAAGCGCAAAATGCAAATGTGTGACCGCGATTTCGCCGTTAAAAAAATTGTTCGCATCTCCACTGTCGACAAATGTGCCACTTTTATTAAGTCTTCTGTTTGAGGTGATAAGGAAAAGTTGTTATTGATCTGCAAATATGGTGGCCCAAACATTATAAGACGATGCTTTCCCATTGAATTTATCTTCCATCCCTTACAAATGAGCCAGCATATCGAATTCCTATCAAGGGGATAATTCCCCTAGAAAAAAATTGAAGACATAATTAGATATTACTCCAAAGCTAAGATTTCGATGGCACCTATAATTTTATGAAAGCTGAATGAATAAAGCCCATGTGCATCTTCAAAAGAGAATGATTTTGTGTGGTCCGCCAACAAATTTTAAAGATCCTTTTCGGAAAAATATTTTTTTCGTCTATTACCAATGTTCAAGAAAGAGGTGAAACATGCAATTCAAGTTGAAAAATCATCTTTACAATTCTAGTGATGAATTACCCACTAGACGTGCGACAAGGATGTTTTATACAGATGGGCCTCACAACGGAAAAATATTGTATAAATAAGCATTTTTCATATTTCCAGCAAGAAAGGAAACTTTTTTAAATTTTACTTTTTGCTGCTTTCGTCGGACCGCTCCCAAATTTCTAAGAGGAAGGTACTGATAACTCAAAAATGTCTTTCTTCTCAATGGATCAGATAGTCATTTTTGTTAACATATGTACGAAATATTCGTACTGTGCTCATACTCCTAACCAGTGGTCGATATAGACCCCAGGGGCGATAGAAAAAATAGAAAACATCATTGTATGGGTAATATTAATTCGGTTCATATTTTCTACTTGGCTACCTTATTTTCAAAATTTAATGACATACCGACCCGTTTACAAGATAAACTATCACGATTATTCAAGCTTGGACGATTCTTTTAGATTTCCAAGCTAAATTAGCCTTATTTAAATCATCATTGTTACGAAAAGATTTTCAGAACTTTTCGAATCTACGGCAATTAAAAGTAAAAGAGGAAGACTTAGAAGTATACAAAAATATCTTCAAAATTTGAGCGATGATTTTAAAATGCGCTTTGCAGATTTTGAAAACATGCACATTCCAGATTGGGTTATCATTCCATTTTCTGCAGATATTGAAAACATCGAATGTAACAAACAAGATGAACTTATCGAATTGTCAGTTGATCTTGAAGCTAAGACGCTTTAAAAAAAAAAGACTTTTAAGTTACTTTTGGAAGAATATGAATGTTGTAGAAAAATATCCAAAACTTTTGCTTGCATTTCCGAACAATGGTTGAAGCTGGTTTCAGCCATGTTAATTCCATTTTAATAGAACAAAGAAATAAGCTATATATAGAATTCCGTGGTGTAATGAAATGAACATGAGTCGCTCTAGTTACAGTGGCGCTTTAAGTCTGAAACTTACTAATTTTGAATCCAGCATTGCTCATCTTGTCAAGAGTCACGAAGCACACCCTTTACATTGACAACGTTAGTAAATTGTATACTAAGTTAATAAGTCGGCAAGAAAGAGCATTTTTATTTCAAGCTTTGAGAGTATTCGTGAAAATATCCTATATATAGCTTATATGAATTGATTACGTGACTCCGATTTTTGGTGGGCAGTGGTAGCCCGGTTGGAAGAGTAGCGGATTAGCAATAGGAGGGTTGAGTTCGAAACTCGGTCTAACCAAAGACCGTCGTGTACGTGGGTGCTGGTGTGTGTTAAATCTGTCGTAACCTCAAATGCCCTCACGTTGACGTGGTGTGGATGTTTGGAGAGTAGTGTGCTAGCCAGGTGTTGCCTCGTCATCTGACCGTGGTTTAAAATTACGAGGTGTTGACCTCGGATCTTTCCCTTCAAGATTCAACTACCCACCCCCCGGTTTTGGAAGTGCTGTTTGTTTCATAGTTCACACTTAATAAACCATTAATGTAGTCAGGAATTATTTTTGGAGGTACAAAAGAGAGATTGAATTTTTATGCTAATTGAAGATTTGGACTTATTACATTAAAAAGTATTTTTTATTTTGTACTTTGAACCAACTTAGAAATACAACTTTTTATGCAAAATGAATATCTGAACTTTACTATATTTTAAAAAAGATATTGGTTCGCTAAATTTTTGTATAATATAATATATCAAATTTAGTCCTGTCTATGAATTGAAAAAAAAAAGACATACAGTGTTAAAATTGTTACACCTCAGTTGTTTTAGTACAGAAATGATTTTACGAGGGTTTTTCAACAAATATTTATTGTTGGTTAAATACATACAATTTTCTATGCGAAGTACAATAAACAACAATTATTTTCATAATTCAATAACTATGTTAAAGAAATCCATGAATTTTTATCGTATTTTATCCTGAAAACATTTAAAAAAGCCGATTCCAACGCTTTTGAAGTCAGCTCAGGACCCCATTGCCCGTCCCCCTGGCCAAGAATATATGCTTTTTATATTTTTTTTATATAGATGAGATATAATATAACTTATTTTATAAGGTAAATGCCAGACATTTAAATTATTAAAAAAATTTCTTCTCAAGTTTTGAAAATCGATATTTATAAAATTATTCTATGTAGGCACTGAAAATTGTATCTGGGAATTTGTCAAAAAATTCGAATAAATTTAAAACGTCGTAAAAGCTAATTATCCGAACCCCTAGTACATTTTCCAATGAATGGAGGTTTGACACATTTCAGTCTGAAAAATGACTATCTCCTTAATTAGTTATATTTATGGAAAATGTTTATGAAATAAAACCCAACTTTTGATACATTAAATTTAGCTATTTTATGCTAAATTTATCTATGCTTAATTTCGAAATTTATGACTAATTATAATTAATAATATTTGAAATTTATTATATGACCAGCTAATGCTATAATACTATGCAATATTTGAGCAACACATTTGATATTGTCATTGCTCATTCATCAATTCAGTTTAACCAGTTTTGTTCTGCTATATAGAACCATTGTGACAGATTTTGTCCAAAATAAGAAAACAGGAGTGTGTTTTGATCCTTTCAAGCCTTTCCAAGATTTGTCCACTAAAAATGGGAAATTTTGAAATTCCATCTTTTTAGTGGATGCTCGTGGAGTACGTTGAAAAATCTAAATTTGTACTAAGGGCTTCTCTGTAACATCTTACTAAAATTTGATCACTTTATTGTTTTGCCTAAAAAAGTTTAAGAGGAATCAGAATTTATAGTTGTGAAAAAATTCATTTTTCTATATTTACCAAAATTATGTATTAGGGAGACTAAAAGTTTTCTTGCGCTTGCTTTCTTGATCTTAGGAGGGTTTGAGGAGAATCGATTTACAACTCCCTGAACCACAATGAGACACTTTATGTAGATGTATTCTACCGATACAAAATGATGATTCTGTGTTGTGTATGGTTTATCATCTTAGCAAAGGGAAAACGTATTTCAAGAAGTCTGTTGAAGCAACATCAATTTGAATTGCCTACAATAAATAGACGCCCTTTACATTTTCTTTACAAAAGCAAGCAGCTCACGAGATTTACCTCTACAATGTTTTCTTTTCAAATTAAAGTCTACAACATTCAACAAGATCTATCGTCATTTAATAAACTTCAAAAAGGTGTTAAACAAGTAATAAACAGGAAAAGGATAATGAATTGTCCTTAAAAAGAAATAAAGCGAATGAGGTTTTACATAACTTTGAATTGACATTTCTTTATTACTCAAAACAAAGTGACCACATTTTTAATGATATAACTAAACATTTTGATAAATTCAAATTTTAGTATAGTGGTATAATTTTACTTTCACTCTTCAGTAAAATATTTTTCAAGAGACCCAAAATTGAAATAGATCCATAGTTATTAATTGCAATGAAAAATGTAATAGGCATGTAATAAACTGTAAAAGCGTATTAAATTGCCTTTAAAAATAAATAGTAAAAGTGGATTTATCATTTTAAACTTAAATATTTCCTTAATTCGCAAAATAAAGTGATCAAATTTATGTCAGAACTGAATAGAAGCCATAAAAAATTCAGATGTTGGTTGTGTGTAAGCCATATATATACAGTAACTACTAGATTAAAATTTCTCTTTTTATCAGTGACAAAATCTTGCAAAGGCTCGAAACATTCCTGTTTTCTTACTCATGACAAAATCTTCTACTGTCACTGGTTCTTGCAAAAAAGATTATTTTAGTGCTTTTCCCTTCATGTAAATTTGTCTTTGAAATTAAAGACAAATCGCAAGTTTCAATCAGGAAAGTTTTTGAATACCTAATAATCAAAATTAAGCCAAAGTTCTATCAGGCGAAGTGAGTTTGTATTTTGTGATTTGCTCAATCAGGAGGGGAGTCAGCATTTTGTGTACTCCTCAATTGCAAAAATGGAGAGCTTCGCAGTTTCTTAAATTCCAAATGGTAAAGAAATCTCAAAAATAAAATTGATTTTTAATTTTCACAACATGTACACACACAATTTTACAAAAAATGAAGATGTTTATAAATGATGCACCACCCTTTGTTAAGATGGCGTCCCCACTCCCCTTGTAGAAGATTTCCAGATAATTCTATTCAACGGCAATTCTTCAAAAGACGGGGAAAAGATGACTCACTAATGACTTCAGTGAGAAAATGTCTGAAAGAAGCCAAAGCCAAAAAATGCGCCAAAGCACTTGCCAAGAAAGCGATAACTAGTGAAATGTGACAGTTGCAAAGTGCGATAACTTGCCAAATGTGATTAACCTGAACAAACTCTAATTACCCGCCTCGGGCGCTGCATTTTCGCTCCCATTTGACAGACTAACAAACAAAATAACAATATCCTTATTTATAAACACCGGAGACTTCGGCTGGATCCCGAATCAAAAATTACTTTCATTGTTACATTTGTCAAAGTGAGCAGCAGAAATGGCTGCCGGAGAAGTAATTTGAATTTATTCTTCCGTTTTTTCTCAACTGTATAAGAAATATTAAGAAGTCCTTTAAACATAATTTCTAACTTATCAGTACTCATCTTGATTGGCTCGTTACTTCGTTTATTTTCATTGCTTAATTTTTGTATAATTTGTATCAAAAGTACTGTTTTTCATGTTTTAATAGTTGTATAATGTTACATGCAACTTTCTAATCTTTAAAATTTATAGGAACACTATAAATAGATTGCGTTCCTATAATTCAAGTAAATCATGAATAGAAAAAAACACATTCTATTCATGATATTGAGGGGTCACCAACAACAGGGTATGAAAAAACATGAGCTTTTTTAAAATATAAAACGGATTTGTTTGGTTTAAATAAGATTTTTTTACATAAAACGGAATTCTATGATTTTAATTAATCTCTTGCCCGTACAAGTTTAAACTTGTTGGACATGAGGCACACAAATAACTAGATTCTAGATAGGTTTGATTTATGTGAAACATTAATTTTTATGATAAATAGCATCAATGTATTAAGAAATATAACGGTAAATTTTTGAAAGATTGAAACTTGATATAGGAATTTGCAAAGTTAATCATGATAGAGTAAATAGAACAGCATAACAAATGCCATGCATTAAGCAATGTTTTCCCATCTGGTTCTCGAGTGATTTAGATTGGTTTGATTTTAACCCATAACCAGTCACATGAAATGTTTTGGACCTAGATAGATAAGGTTACTGGGATCCCACTTACTAACACCATATTATAAATTCTTTGTTTAAAATTAATCAAAAATCAGACAAATTTCCGAATTTTTTTGCATTATATTTTTTGCATTATCATATGAATAAAGTGTATAGAATTTATTATTATTTATATATAGTAATTAATTGGTTGGTAAAGACTTGCTTTTGAGGAAAAACATGTCACAAAAATAAAAGGAACTTGCAACAAAATTAATGAAAAACGAAAAAATTCCTTATTAGTATGTAGTTTGCAAAAAAGTATTTTCTGAAAAAAAATGTTATTCGTAAGTAAATAGTAAAAAATGAGACGAGCTTGAAAATATCCATAAATTGAAATTAAATGTCTATTTTTCAAATTTTCTTAGAGCATTGATTATTTCGAAGTTATTCCAAGCCTTAACATACACTCACCGCCAAAAGTTAAGCACAAAGCGGTAAAATGCGAAAAAATCTACAAGTACAGCTTTGATTAACACGAAATGCGGCAGGAAAGTAGCAAATATGTTTATTCATGAAACAAAACAAAGAATTATGGTGGAGATGTCGAATCCGGGGCACTAGCGATTTATCGCCAGACATGGTAACCTTGGTGTTTTGATTCAGCTTTATGGCAACCCTATGCAAAAGGTTTTTCGTGTAGGAAAGTCCAAGTTTTTTTTTAATGAACATACTGGCTTTGGACGCCATCTTGATTTGGCGACAAAAATTGCTTGGCGACAAACATGCCCCGGATTCTGCATCTTTACCAGAATTACATACAAAGATGAAAACAATATTGAATTTCCATAAATTATAAGATGAGGTCACATTGGAGTCATTAACAAAATGATTAAATCCAAAACAAACAAATAAAACCGACATTTATAGGGTATGTGACCACCTCTCATCCTCATAGAAAGTTACAGCAAAGTGACCATGCTTTCCATGAGGTGATCCACCACCCCAGAGTCAAGTAATCGCCATTCCTCCTGTAGAGCAGTTTGCAACTCTGTGAGAGTGATTGAGGGTGGGAAACGTGCAGACACAGCACGTCCGAGGGCATCCCAAAGATTTTCAATGGGATTAAGGTCAGGCGAGTACGCCGGCCAATCCATACGCGCAATCCCCTCACTCTCCAGGTAGTCGTTGACGATGTTGGCTCGATGAGGACACACATTATCATCCATTAAAACGAAAGCAGGACCAACTGCTGCAGCGTATAATCTCACAGTGGGTTCTAGGACTTCATCCCGATACCGGACAGCTATCACAGAACCCCGTCTATAGATATGCATGTCGGTGCGATATCCCAACGAAATCCCTGCCTACACCATGATGCTTCCACCTCGGAATGCGTGATGCTCAATGATGTTCTGGGTCCGATTGCGTGTGCCTTGTTCTCTCCAGACCCTTACACGCTTGTCATCTGGCTCCAGGGCAAATCTCGACTCATCTGTGAACATAACGTTGGCCCAATCAGACAGTCCAATTCACATGTTGCTGATACCACTTTAATCGTGCCCCTCTGGATTGGACGAAGAGGAACACAAACTCATTGTACTCGGGCGTACAGTCCATTCATGTGTAGCCTTCGGCGAACAGTAGTGGCAGATATCGTCTTACCAATGGACGCTGCAACCATAGATGTCACACGTGTGGAGGTCGCTCTTCGATTCCGCTTGGCTAAAACGGCAATATATCGATCTTCGGCGGGGGTCGTAACTTTTGTGCGATCGGTCACAGGTCTTTGGACAATTGTTTGGCTTGTTTGGAATTGTTTTCATAATCGTGAAATGACGGAATGATGAACGCCGAAGAAAAGAGCAACATCTGTGATTGATTGTCCTGCTTCAGGGCGTCCCACAGAACACCATCGCTCACTATCTGCCATTCATATTCTGGAAGCCATAGAAACACGTCTGTCTTGAAAACTAATCATGCGAAAGTTCTAAACACTTTTTATCAGCATTTACATGAAACTCCTCTAACCCTTCACAATGCTGGCTTCTTATATGACTGCCTTTTTTGCATATTTCTTGACATGAAACCGTGATTGGCTGTTACAGAACATATTTGCATACTTCCATCTACCTCTGCAGCAAAGTGCAGCCTCTCAAATTCAGATTGGCTTTCGGAAATTTACATTTTCCTCTCTGTGTTTAACTTTTGGCAGTGAGTGTACAAGGAAATAAAGCTTTTCTATATGAACAGCATAGAATAGGGGAACCTGGGGAGCTTTGACCAGGTTCTCAGAAAAGTAATTTTCTAAATTTTATTTTGCCAATTAGAAATTAATATGATAGTAAATATAATGTAGAATTTCATAAGGAGAACACAAATATATTTACAATAATGTAAATAAAAAAATTTATCTGTTAAATTTATTTTTTAAAATATGTAAGTGGGTCAAGCTTCCCTCTAAGGGAGGCTTGACCCAGGCAAGAATGCATAATTTTAGAATGGAATATTAAATATATTTTACTAGTTATGTAAACACTAAAGTATAAAACTTTTAATATGATAGTTTAACTTTCTGAAATCATTTGGAGAACATGTATTGTAAAACTATTACAGTACATTATAGCATTATGTTAGAAATAGTAATAAAAAATGTCCATGCAATAAAGTACTAAAAATCCCTCTTAATGATGTTAAATGTTTTATTCCATTTGAAAACATTAAAATTTACAACATGTATAGGTAATACTGTAATTTCAATTTATGTTTATCTCAGTGGCATGAATTGTGAAATCAAAATCAAACTGCATTTTCATTGTAACTCATTCAGTGCCACCAGAAGACAGGGCATGGCAGTTTTGTCACATCTGTTAGATAAACAACAGATGAGTCTTCATTTTCAGGATAAACAAAAGTATATGTTTGTTCACATCACTGTAAGAAAGTCACTTCATACTCATTTAATTTAATAGTTCATGTGTCACCCGTCCAACAAAATAACACAAATCTCTTTGTTGTAAATTTCACTACAGCAAAGTCCCCAATGTTAAACTGATTACTCTCCTCTTCAATTTCTTCTATGTCTTCATCAGTATAATTGGAAGGGATATCAATATCTGATTCATCTGTACTACTAAGAACAGTTTTCTTTACTTTCTGGACCCTTGCATGTTTGCTTTTTTGAATTTTATTATCTTTCCGCCTTTTTCTCTCTTCATATTCAATTTCAATTGCTCTTTTTATTGGCGTCAGTTAAAATTCTTGACCTTGCTGGTCTCCTACTACCTTGAGACTTTCTAGGTCCAGCTTTTGGAAAGGGACGTAACTGTTCTGGAGTAAGTAACTTCTGTGGAGTAACTGATGAGTAGCAGGAAGGTAGGCATAATGGTCTGGTAATGGTTGCATTAATTGAATCATTTGTCATAGTATTCTCAGAAAATGAACTTGTTGTAGGATCTGGCCTATCTGTAACACTTGCATCGAAGTAATCGTTATCACTGAATATAGATGTATCATAAGGATAAATGTCAGTTAATGCAAATCCCTTTGTTATGTTTACAGGGCTAAATGCTTTAGGGTAGGCTTTACCAACTAATGTCGCGGCATCGTATATGCTTATTGACTTTGCAGGATTGTTTACCATGAACTCATCTGCACTTTCATTATATGTTTTGAAAGGTCCAAGTACTGCCCTATCTAATGGTTATATATGATGGCTAGTATGCTGGGACAGGGTTAGTAGAACAATTCCATTATCCTTGCAAATCTACAGACCTATAGGGGTTATACGGCTATCGTGATTATCAAGTATAAGGAGGACTGGGGAGTCTTTGTTACACTTGGAGTACTTGATAAAATGGTTCAAATATAGATTGAAATTTACCCTGTCATCCACCCCACTTGGATGAGCTGCAATTACTGTGCCTGTTGGAGAGCCTCTTCCCATATATTCTTTTGCTCTAACTCTCAGTAAGACCATAAAAGGTGGTATAGAATTACCTATGGCACACACAGTAGCACATAATGTAATCAAGCTACCCCTTTCACCTGACATTACTTTTAAAACTTGTTTTTCACCTTTGCCAGCTATTACTTTCTTTGGTTTGTGTACAGTGGTGATTCCAGTTTCATCTACATTGTAAATGGATTCTGGTCCAAATTTATATTCTTCAAGAACTTTTTTCAAATTATCATGGAACTCACCTACTGTGAATTTATTGTGAATGCTCTTGATCTACTCAAACTTGTACTTTCAGGCTTACATAGGGATAACTCCTTATGCCTGTGCATGAATCCATGCAACCAATCATGAGAAGCTATTTTATCTTGAACCCATTTGTTGGTAATTTTTTTATTGTTAGCAATTCCAAACTCATACAAACTGTCTAGTAGTCGAGTTAATCCGTAATGTAGTTTGGATGACAGTGATAAATATTCTTTGAAGGGTCTTTTTTTTTTTTCTTCCTCATCAGTAAAGATTTGCCCAGTTCTGTAATTAGGCTGCATATCCACTTCTTCCTTATTTTACTCAATTTATATTTGTTACATATCTCCAGGGTTTTCCGATCTATGTCAATCTTTTGCTGTGCTGCGAATACTAAAACCTTCATCAGCAACTTTCTTTACGGCTGCCTTCATAACTTCTATGGAATGCTTCTTATGAGTTTTTCCTCTTGGTTTATGGAAAAAGGCATCCGAGGAAAAGAAATAGCATTCAGTTATATATAATTAATACTGTAATCAGTGGTGCAGATCAGGGGTGTACACAGAATTTTTTTTCGGAGGGGCCCCAATTTTTTTCAATGTATTTTTTGAGGATGCAAACAAAACAGTCGTAACTGCTAAAAATTTATCATGTACCATATATAGATTTTAATAGGTATTTCTTGGATTGAAAGAAGTTTAATTTAAATAAGATTTTAATTTATAAGTTTAAATAATCTTATAGATTTTCAAAAATATTTAACTAAGGGAGCCTTGACTCACTGGTCAACCCTCCCTTATATGAAGTGGGTCAAGCCTTCCCACATGGCCATTTTGAAAAGAATAACACATGATGATTTTGGGCCTAATTCATTGTACAAACTCTAATGCTGTAATCAAAGCTTAATATGTTAGTATTTGTGAAATCTTATTTGTTTATTTCAATTGGTTTATCTGAGAAAATCTTACAAAATATATCTAAAATACTTACTTTTTAGGCAGAAAAACACTTTATTTTGAATCTTTCCAAACTTTGAGCTATAGCTGCATGAAACTAAAATGGCTGTCTGAGCATTTTAGTAGACTTGACTTCCCTCTAGTGAAAGAAGGCTGAAACACTTTTAAATACAAAAAATCAAGGGTGGGTCAAACCTCCCTTATGGTCAAGGCTCCCCATGTTCCCCAAAGTGTAATAGCATTCCCTCAGAACATGCCAATTCAGTGGAATTTTGAGGTTGCAGTGAAAAATTCATCATTACAATCATAATAAAAAATATCAGATGAGCAAATTCCAATTAACATTCCAAATTTCAATTCCATGCATGCAGAATGGTTATACTAGCAGTGTAAAGAGAGAATTCCTAAGAATCAATGCATAAAATATAAATAAAAGTAAATCAACAATTCAAAACAAAATGAAAATATTAAAATTGCTAATTATAAAGATTGATGTACAAAATTGGAATGCTTTTGTGATACTGCAGATTATCTTTTAGTTGTGACTAGATGTCTTTTTTCATGAAGAGACTACAATACTAAATAAATGGCTAGAACACCTTAAAAAGAATGTAAGTTGCCACAATTTCAATAATTTGAGTGAGTTTATTTCGAGCATCTTCACCCATCATATGGAGGACAGTTCAAAATTGGCCTTGTGCAATTTATAGTCACATGGAATGTTTAAAACAACCCATGCTGATGAACAGGCTTGAGAGTAGCACCTGTTGGTCAATGGCTCAATAGGGAAATACATACTTGTCTGTACTTATGATCAACAAATGCTGTTATTTAATGTCTTCAAAGGAAGGATGATTTTCAGTATAATTTTGGGGTGAACTGAGTACAATCAAAGTTAGTTGCTTACTTGAATAAAATAACATGTATCACATGTTCAAAGTTATTTAATTTTCAAACTTTTTCACTTAATACAAAAGGAAAATTAAATTTAAAATTTGATTTAAATCATGTTTAAAATTGTGAAATCAAGCTGATTTAAATTAGCATACCCTGACATACGCAAACTTGTTCAAATGTTTGTAAAAAATATCACCACTTATAAGTTTGTACACTATTGAAATAAACCATCTGCAATTCCCTTAGTAAATGAAATGGATTAAGAATCAGGAAAATTCTGTTTTTGTCTAAAAGCTAAAAACATTGATTTGGAATACATTTATGACTTTTTAAAATTACTTCAAACTCCCTTCCTCTGAAAAGCTTGGGGAATTTATATAACAAATATACAACAAATATAACTTCTTCCTTTTAATATTGAAATGGAACTTAATGAAATATTTTAAAATCTGGTGCTCAAATTTTTCAGTGTTTCTCCCATCATCCATGGTGCATTTTCTTTGAAACTCTTATTTCAGGATTTACGATACTGTAATCATGCTAACTTTCAATTCACAAAAAATAATTTGGCTAAGTGATCTTTTATTGAAGATGATACTAATTACCTTAAGAACTAGAGCAAATTAAAAGAAAACTACTTTCATTTTTCAATTCAATCACTCCAAACACCCCAAATGCATTAAAATATTGAAATTTTTTTTGTTGTACTCTTATTTTTAGTGGTTGTGCATTTTTCTATCCAAGTTCAGTATAGCAATTTACCATTATTTTCATACTACATGTGATACGTTTTGAATTTTAATTATTAAATAACTTATACATGCAGTATTTGGCCTTTTCTTTTAAAATCGATAGAATTAATTACTATTTTGACATTAAAGTAATCCTTTTGATAGTTTCTAATATATTAGTTAAAACAATGTATATAATGACAATGTCACTACATTTGAAAAGAATCTGGAGGTACTACAACACACACATTCAATGTATATTATAGCAACCGTTTAAAAACATTTAGCAACTTTTCTAAATCCTTGATTACACCCGTATCCATATCCTGCATCCATTTGTGTTTATGACACAATTTTTTGTTAATTACTTTCTATTTTTCAGTGATAATTTTTTTCTATTATTTCTATAAATTCGTATAGGTAAATTTGTATAAGAGGTTGTCTTCATATTAAATTGTTCACTAACAACCAATCTGATATAGAATTTCAAATCTATAGCAAAATTTAACCTCAAATACTGAGTTTCAATTCATTTGACCCTGTAATTTCTAAATTATGAGTGGGAAATTTGGAGTTCATAATGTTAATTAGTACAAAAATGAATGATCAACTCTGCCAGTCACCAAATTGGAAAGGATTCACTTTTCAACATTAATAGAAATATTTAAGAATGCTGCTTCACTTCTGTGCAGGGAGCTCATAAGGAAGTATTAGCTGAAATAAAAAAGATCCCTCTTTTATGAACCGGAGGGAAGATTTCAAAATTATATTTTTTATGAACAAAAATTCAGTTATTGATGCAGTCATAATTATTGGTGTTAATAATAAAGTTTTCTCTTACTAATTATCTACATACACAATCAAAAATATTCTTCAAAATTATTTTTGATATTCAAATAAAGTAGTAAAATGTTTGCGCTGCTAATAATTTACTAAAGAAAAACTTTAGTTTGAAAAGATAGCTAACTTTTTTGAGAAAATTAATATTACAAATTATGCAGTTTTTGAACTCGGAAAGAAAAAAAAATTAAAAATGTATATATGCTAATAAAAAGTTTAATGGCATATTAAAAGAATAATAAATTATTAATTTATACCAGTACTACATTGTTTTATGCTTTTCAAAGTTTATTTCAACTCATTTTTGTAGCATTTAACCATAAAATTGAATTCTAAGCATTTATGAAAAATGCCCAAATTTATGAAACATGTGACAAAACAAACTAAATCAATTAAAATTTCTGAGATGGGAAGTATTTAAAATCTGCAAATACATTTGAGAAAGTTTCAGAAATATGTCTAAAATGTATTAATAACTTCTGGATTTCAGTTTTTCCACTGTGGAATAATATCAGTCCACATAGGAAAAATTTAATAAATTTTTTACTCGAAACTTTCCCTTTTTTATTCAAGAAATCAAATTTCGCTAAAATATATACTATTTTATATAACCAAGGAACTAAGATTTTGTAATATTTCTCTAAAAAATGCCAAATATTTAATTTTAGGGTTTGGTTTCATTTATCAATCGAAGGTAATTTCTTTCTTATGTGAAGACTGGTTTTAATAATAGAATATTTACAAAAACATACAAATACGATACCACATTTCTAAATAGGCTGAGGAAACTGCAGCCTAGATTGGCAAATTTTGGAATCTTTACAGCGCAAAACAAATACCTCCAAAAATCAGTTTTAAACATTTGATACTCATTACCAATTACAGATAGCAATAGTCAGAATTTGAAAGCTCTTTGTTGGAATCACATTGGTTCACAGTTGGAATTACATTGTACTTGTTAAGTTGGTTGAAATCTGATAAGCATGTAGAGTATGCAAAGAGGACATGTAAACTCAGTTATATCTCTTTTGCAGCAAGCATTTAAATCTCGAATTAGAGTTTTTAGATGTAACTTTATATGTAATTAAAATAAAATTTTAAATCATAAATAAGATTCTTTTAACAGGGTACAAATGCTCTCTCAGTGACTGAAAAATCCTTGCTGAAGCAGCAGCTAAGTAAGCAACATGTTACTATTCATGCAAGTTATGCTCCAATATCAGAAATTTATCTCCAAAAGATTGGTCTCCGTGGAAGAAAAGGCATGTTGTTCTACACTTTAGTGATTTTACTTTTTGCAGTGGCTTTAATTAATTTAGCAGTAAGTATTTGTTTTATGTTATTCAAAAAATATTTTTAACTTATATCACACACAGCTTAGTTTATTGCATATCAAGTTATCACCATTTGGAGTTCATTCATAGGACTACCGAAAAAGCTGTCAGCTTGAGTAGTGATAACGGCACATTAAAAACTGAAATGTTCTTTTCAATGAGACTGCCAGTCTACCTAATAGTTTTGTTTTTCTTTTCAGATGAAAATATTTTGTACAGTATTGTATTTCGGTGTAGAAATGCTATTTGAAGTATAATTTTTCATAACATGTATTTTCTGAGTAATTCTGAAATTTTAAGAGCCTTTGATTATTAAAACAATTTTTAAAAAATTGTTCTAATATTTAAACTGGTGTACCTTTCCACCACTACAAAAGTTAGCTTACAATTGTATATGGGTAATTCCATGTAACTCGCGTTACAATCAGACATCAATATTCAATTTCATGTAAATAAAGGATGGATTAAAATTACCAAAAATTGATTTATAAAAAAATGATATATCACTAAAGCATCTGTGTCATAATTTAGAACTTAAGTGTGAATTAAATTTCCTCAATGGCTACATTTCGGACTGTCTCACGTTAAAAAATGGATATACATTTTTTAGACTTTCAAAAATGACAGATTTTCTCTTCTAAAACAAGTTAATAGGAAAAAGAATTTGGATGCTTCACTGTGAGTACTAGGTCATGTCAAACCTAAGAAAAATGAAATTGTTGCATTAATTAATAAAATACTTTGATTTTTTTTTGTGACACACGTTACATACTATTATGACTCACATTACATTTGTGAATTCTGAGGACTGAATGCTTATTAATAACATTTTTGAAATTTTAATCTGCTGCTATCTACTTTTTATATATTTGAGAATAATTGTTTATTAATGAAAGAAACTGCAATTTAAAAAATAATTCCCTATAAATGTATTTATGTGCGTTAAAAATGCGAAGTAATTTATCATTTTGATTCAAAATTGTTTTAACATTAAATAAAAAAATGCAGAGATCTATGAAAAACCCAATTTAATATGTAGTTGCGATATTTTTAATAACAAACAATATGCTAAAGACATTTCAAAGCATAAATGATAATGAATAATACTCAATGAAAAATTTCCCAGTTGGGACCATACCGATGACTTCAACTTCATTACGGCAATGGTGGTTAACTCAATACTATTGTAAAATTAGATGTTCTTATTCGCTTCATTAGGATACTGTCCGATCATTACATATTTTACTTCAACTCAGTGCTCAGCTTCTTTTTTTTAACAACCTATATGTGTGGTACAGGAGTTGTCACTATATAGGAGATACCATTTTGGTGACATTAAATCTTTTTATTTGTATTATATTGGAAGTACACTCATGTCCAAAAGTTAAGCATAATTGCTGTTTATGTGAATATTTCAGAAAATCTACATAGGAAGAAAAGGAAATGCGGTATGCGAGTGTAATGGGGTTATAGAAGACGAAAACAATGCAAAACAAGGATAATAAGGGCTTTTATTATCCAAAGAAAAGGGTTGAAAGAAAAAGGTTCACACACACTACGAATGTCAACTTTAGTGAAACAGAATGATTAAAACAATGTGATGCTGAAGTTTAATATGGTGTGTGGGAACCTCTGGTAGCCACACATGCTGCACAACGATTTCCCATAATTTTGATGAGGGTATGGATGAGTTGCATGCTCAAAGTGTTCCAAGCCTCACTTAGAGCAGTTTTCAGGAGAGTTGGCAGGTCACTGCATGCGGTACATATCTTCACTTGGAAGGAAAGCGTCAACCAGGGCTGCACAGTGAGGAGGCGCGTTATCATACATGAATATGAAACCAGGACCGACAGCACCTCGAAGCAGGCGAACTGTAGGCTCAAGGACGTCTCTGTATCTTTGACCGGTAACAGACCCAAAGATGTGGAGGTCTACGGCCAGCATGATGCCTGCCCAGACCATGACTCCCCTGAAGGAAAAGGATGTGTTTCCGTGATGTTTCTCGGGTGAAAACGCGGTTCACTTTCTCTCCAGACCACGGTACGACGAAAATCAGTTTGCAGACTAAATCTTGACTCGTCGCTGAACATGATTTGCCCCATAGTTGTTGACTCCACTGCCGATGTTCCAAACTCCACTGTAAATGCGCGCATTTTTGTGCAGACGTCAGGGGGATGCAAACTGCTGGTCGTCTGGCATAGAGACCAACATGTCTGAGTTTCCTGTAAACAGTTTGTCTCGAAACTATGACTCCTGTGGCAGCTATCAGGGCTGAACCCAGTTGTCTGGCAGAACGTTTCCTCTGACGTCGCACAGTTATCGCCAATTATCTATCTTGCCGAGCAGTTGTTACCCTTGGCTGACCTGGTACTGGTCATCTCACACACTGAGGCACATTCAGAATTCGAGGCGCTTCGATTTGGGATCGACCAGATTCCAGCATTCCAATAATTCGTCCCTTCACAAACATGTCCAGTTGGCATCTTTGTGACATCTTTCGTCCTTATTGATTGTTAACAATACTCCGTAGCACAGCAATTGCGAAATTTTTCTGTCTAAACTGGCCATGTCGCTTTAGACCGTTTTATACTTGTTCCAATGTGTGCCGGTGCTTTGCACATGTCGCCGTCGACTGAACTGTTTTGCATATGCACAATGTTTTACCTTCGTCCCACGATTCTCCACAAGTGAATTTGAACCTTTGTATCCATATTTACTCCGTTTTTTTCTCATTTTACGAATTATGCTTAACTTTTGGACACGAGTGTATTTTGGACCAAATATGCTGTGATTGAAGATTGAATTTCTCTGCTATTTCTTCCCTTAGAATTAAAAAAAAAACCAATTGTCTTCACTGCTTTTTTGGCAGCTTCTATGAATTCATGCGCATTATTTACTCAACACTTAATTTGTAGCGGTGTGTCATTAGGTCTGTATCTCTGTTCCAAAGCTGATGATTTCGAATGATTACTAATGAATTGAAACTTGCATTTAAACTCGCATTACAAATGCTGTTAAACAATTTCTTCACCACAAATTCTTTACCACGTGTTGTGCTAGATAAACCTTGTTTTGCTCGGGTCATAACTTTGCCAAAAGTGTTCACATTTTTGTACAATTGAGGTGTTTCTTTGAAGTTTCTTTGTTCCTTAAAATGCGATACTTTTAAACTTTATTTTTTAACGTTTTCCTTTCTTTTGATTTTAAATCCTTTTGAACTGCTACTGGCATTTTCATTGATATTTTCCCTTCTGCATCGGTATTACATAGTAAGACTGCTTTTCTTTATAATCTTCATAATTTCCTCCTTGCTTTAATTTTTCTCTGCTCTTTCTTCGTCTTTCTGCAGCTGTGGTAGGTGCAATAATATAATTTTATATTGTAAAAAGAACAAGTTTTAATAAAAATAAATCTTACAAAATCTTTGGCACTTCACATTTTATTGAAAATGAAAGCCAATATTTTATTTGCAACGTTTAATCTAATGGCAGGTTATGTGACTCACGTTACAAAATTAAATGTGTTCTATCTTCTAAGAAAAAGCATGAATTAAAATTAAGTCTTCAGCTATTCTTAGGCTTCATACTAAACAAGAAGAAAAGTGAAAGTTTTAATTTTAAAAGTATAATTTTATAAAAGAATTATAAAAAACTAAGTTTTATGACTTACGTTACATTATATTAAGCACTTTTTCGGAAGTCATTCCATAGATATAGTTATTGATATCTGTTACAAAATTAGACATAATTTCCTCTACTTAAGTAGCTCTTTTTATTAGGCATGAAAATTTAACAAAAATACAAATTTAAAAAAATTGCCTGCAAAAACAGCCAAGTTCGCAGTAAAAAATCTCCATACCTCTGGTTTTAGGATAGTTGACCATGTACTGATAAAATAAATGCTTAAAGGTGTTGCCGAATTCAAGTATAAAAGCTTTAAACTATCTAGAAAAGAACTAAAGAAAAGTTGAGGTAATTTTCTAAAATATATTTTTTTCACTTGCATGTCCCATGTTTCGTGGAATTGCCCATATATAGCAGTGTAGCATATTTCCACCATGAAGTACTTTTTGCTAAACAAAGTTTCACTGTTTTTCCCACATCTTGCTCAAAATGCAAACATCAAACAGACATTAGAACATTTAGTAATTACTTTACTAGATGTTCTAATAATGTGTATTGACTATTTCTATCTAAACTTTTTATAGACTTTAGTTTGAGTTAGTGAAAAAAACATACAAATTTAACATATTTAAGGACCTCATAATCAAACTCTTTAATGTTGCAAATTAAAAAAAAAGGTCCAAACTCCTATAGCTTGGAATAAATAATACTAAAATACATTAATTGCATATATAGAAGGGTATGATTTTCAAAACCCCTTTTGTTTCACAACCACACTATGCAAAATTCTAATTTTATCACTGTTTATATGGAGTTCTAATTGACCATTATGAAGATTCTACAGTGAAATAGCAAAATGAAATCGGGGAGTAGGTTCAACATTCATTCAGCATTTGCAGTGTTAAACACTAGCAGATATACATTAATAATTTACTCAGCTGTATAGATTGAATCTGATTTTTAAAGTTTATTTCTTTTATTGTGCCCATCATCTCATACATCAATAGAAGTCTCCATTTACCTCATTTTTATCTGTTTCTTATTTTACCATTCACCTTATTCTATTCTACCATCAACTTCAAATTTGAAAATCTTGTGTCCTTCAATTTTAGTAGCACTTGTTAGTATGCTGTAACATGTAAAAATTTGGCTTAGTTTTTACTCTTGACTTTAAATGTGTCATTAATAATAAAGTAATTAATGTGCTATGTATATATTTACCAAAACATTTTTTCTTCAGGTAATCATTGTACTTTTAAGTGTTCTTCGAATAGGCTATGGAATGGAAAGCATGGAATTTATCACTGGTGGAAAATTACTCAGGTTTCTCAATCATGCAGACATGGGAACTGTTATTCCTGATTCTGGAGTTATTGGTGGATTTGCTAACTCTGATTTACCTATTATTGGAGATAATCAGCCTGTAAATATTGTTGCTAATAGTTTATAGTTAGTGATGTATGCTGTTGGCTTATTATTAGCATTAGAATAGTTAGTTACTTGATATTATTAAAAGTACTTTCTAAACGATGTACTCAAGTCTTAAGGTCATATAGGAGGATCAATCCTATAAGTATTTTTCTGGAAGTCATAATGCTTAAACCAACTGGTTTTTAGTTGTCTCATTATTTGTGTATTATTACCTTTAATTTTTTGTTTCATTAACCTAATTTTATCAAAATCAAAAACAGTATCAACATCCTAACCATTTTTTTCAATTTGTTCCACCTGCATATTTTAAAATAGGATATCCTCATTAATATAAAAACAATTATAATATTAAAGGAATTGGATAAAAAAATGTGACAAATTCGAATCAGCCTTAATGGACCTCATAACCCTAGCGTCAACCAACTCAAGGAAAAATATCCATCAAGTTTGATTATCTTGAGTTATAGATACTTTATCTTGGTGTTTCCTAGAAATGGGTTTGATTTCAATCACCACTGTTAGTAGCTTCATTCTTAAGTCCTCTCATCTTGTCATATCCATCTGGTTTCTTTTCTCTATGCTGTAAGTTACAAAAATAAAAACACATCCCACAAAATATGAAGATGGGAGAATGGTACCCGCTCTTGCCAAACCAATTAAATTTTAGAATTCAGTCTGTCCGATTACAAAGCAGATCTTAGTTCCTTTTATTTTAAATAATTTTCAGATTTATCATAGAGCATTTCAGACAAGTCTTGGTACTTCAACTTCACTTTAGACATGTTCATTAGCTATGGTTAAATTAGCCAAGATGGAAATTCATTTATTTTAAATCAGTCAGAATCTAATATAAACCACAAGTCAGTATTTTCAAATGATCCACTATCACAGATGCAGCAATATCAGTCACCTAACTTATTTACCAATAAAACAGTAAATTATTAAAAAAATTATCGACTTAATTTTAGAAATGTAATGAAGCTAGCTTCATTAGGGTTTAAACATTTAACAAATGTCAAATATTTCAATAAAATTTTTCATTGGACAGCTCCCTTTTTTACATGGAACTTTTTCTGTTTGCAGCTAAATGAAAAGCTTTTATGTATTTTCTATGAGTGAACGAGTTCTTAATTCAGTGACAGATACCTTTAAATTGTGTACCCAATCTGTATAGATTCTAATTATATATATTTTGCATTAGTTTATTAAGAAATATCGAAATTTGGTCTGTTGAATTGAATCTTATAGGTCCAATGAAGCTAAGCAAAAAATTATTTACATCAAAATGAGAATTAAGTACTTTTCTAAATAAAGTAGTGCAGACTCTTCAGTTTAATTGTGTATAAGTATTAATATGCATTATGCTTTTGGTTTCTATTGTTTTAAATGCGCTTAAAAGGCATTTAATTGTTTAATTTGTGAAATTGTGTGATATTTGGTTTTGGGTTTTATGGTGCAAGTTTTCTTTTGCCACACAAGATAGACAATGTAAAACAGTGGTTTGGAGAAAGATTTTAGTTATTACTTTGGTCATAGGTGTGGTGCTAAAGCTAGGTTAAATTTTATAAAAAGATAGGGAGATTATGAATTAGATTAATTTCGTTACTAAGTCCCTCATTTAAACTTTTTCCTTTCACAAATTAAATTGTTTAAGTGCCAATGTATAAAAATGGAATTATGAGTCATAGTTTTAATATATTTAACTCATAGTACTATCTATTGTCCATGGTTATCAGCTATACACTATTTTTGACTATTTTAAAATGGCGAGGGATAAAACAAAATCTATTCAGTATAGAAAAGAATCTTGCTACTCTTAATTCTTATATGCCTTTATGACTTAATTTTATATTCAATAGTTGCACATTCATTGGAAATATGGAGTAAATATATTGTTTAACTTAACTCTCGGTTCTTGTTTGTGATTGCAATTTTTTTCAACAGTTTTTTCTTGCAGATTATTTTTCGCACCAATTCTGGACTTAACTTTGGAAAATATGGACCTAGTATGGAAATCCACCATGATCATACTGTTATTTCTGGCATAGAAGAATTTCTTCTTCAGAGCCCTACTTCCGGGAGAAGCATTTTCTCAACTGAATACAAAAATTTCAAATTACCTACTGGTGTTTCACATTTGAGTGTAAAAGAAGCTCATATATCTAGGGTATATTTATAACTATTCCTTTTTCTTTAAAGAATTTATATAAATAATTTTTAACCTGTGCAGTTTCCCTGCAGAGTTATGTAGGTACTTATATTACTGTGATGTTAATATTTCCATATATCATAGCTTTATTTTAATTTCAGTTAAAGCTCTTTCTACTTTTGAGAGTTTTTATTTATAGGTATTTTTGTAATTGATAGGCATTGTAGGTGAAGTTGATAGAATTGTTTCATTGAATATTTTGTATTAATTTCATTGGATTACTAATGAATGTGATGCTCAAAAATAACTGGTAAATATTGATTTTCCCTTATTAGATCGTCAGCAAGAAAAATGAATCTCTTGAAATTTCATCACCATACCAAGTTATGTTAAAGGGGAATGAAGGACTTAATATGGCTGGAAAGGAAATAGTATGGATCACCGGCTTGGATTTGTATTTGAAGAGTGTTGTAAGTTTTGATAATATATGAATTGAGAGTTTGGTATATTTGATTTTAGTTGCTATGTTGTCTTTGCAAAGTATTTTATAACCCTTGCCGTATAATATTATTGGAAATTATGAAACCATATCTTTGAAATGCTGAATTTATTCATATTTTTAGATTGATATGTACCCAGCTCCATTGAGTAAATTTATCAAGAGCATCTACATTGAATAATTTGTTTTCGTATATTGACAAGATCAGAATTACAGTTTTCACCAGTTACAAAAACTTCATTACTTGCTAGCCAAGGAAATTTTAAAATATAACAAAAATGTCATTGCATAGAATGTAACTTTAAACGAAATGCATGTTTGTGTATTTCTAAGCATACAACAAATATCAAGATGAAAAGCTGAAATTTGGAAGTTTTTGAAATCATTGGCATGTCATCTTTTAAAATTAAACAATTCTACTGAACATCAGAAATTTGAGTTAAATTAAGCCTTGGAAGAAAGGCAGTGAAGTGCTTATCGAACAAAATTTGTTTGGCAACCATTTCTGTCACCTTGTGGAAAATGAAGAATTATTATCTCATAGCCATTTTATCGGTACTTGTTTCATCTCTTAGCATCTCATCATTCACCCCAATTTTGTCTTATCCTTTAATTAAAATGTTTCTTGTATGTTTTATTGTATTATCAACTTTTATGCGTTGATGTTTGCATTCTTTTCTTATATCATCTGATATTGTCAACTGATATAAACTATTCTTCATTTCTAAAACTAACTAGCTGAAATACCAGTGTTGCTTGGTCTGAATTGTTTTTAACTGTAGCTTGAAATAGGATGAAGATAAGCATTGAAAGTGACTGAAAATTTTATTTTGTTCATAGAAAGGCCAACAGATATTCTGGTACAAATGGTAGGTTCAGCATGAGAATCATAAATTCATGTGTACTAAAAACTTTTCTGTGGCACTTTAAGAGTTAATGAATTCTAATATTACTTTTTAAAAGTATATAAGGGCTTAATTGAACTGCATTTCTTTGATTTATTTAATTGTAAGAAAAGAAATTTTGTTATTCTTTATTATCTTATTCAACTTCACTTTTGCATTCAATCAAAGCTATTGGGGTTTCCACACATGTAAGATGATTCCTCAATGTGTTGTGACGTAGGACCATGAAATGTCCAATGAGATAATGGATGTTTATCAGCAAAACTGCACTAATTTGAAAACATCGAAATAGTGCATACTGCATTGATTTTTCAGAAGTACTCACTGAATTAGCAAGGAAATTTAATTGCAGTTTTTTGGTTCTCACTTGGTCTTGTAGAATACGATGCTGAGTATTTATTTAAAAGTTAAAATGAATATCCTTCATTTTAACAAATGGGAAACATGTTTGCAGTTAAATATATTTAAACAATGCTTGTTTACACTTTTATTTATTAAACATAACTTTTAATGTTTCCATAGGTTGAAAATTTCAAGTTAATGTTTTGTATACAGGTTTTCAAGAATTGTATTAATATGTTGTAAATGCATAAAATTTGAATTGAAAAAAGGAAAAGTAATTGAAAATTGTTTATTCTTCTATTGTCGATTTTTAAAAATAGCAGTTGTATAAAATAAAATTTTGAAAAAATAATTAAAACCCTATTTAATCATGCAATGGCATCAATGTTTTTTATGAAAGAAAAAATAATCACTTTTATCAATTGATTAAAAAACCCACTTTAGTACTCAGTTTCTGTAAAATGTGAAAGCTGACACAAAAACCGTGAGAATGGAAGGAATTTGTCTGGTAAAACCAGATGAAAATCCTCAATCAGAATTCGAACTTAGAAAGTGATCTCATTTCTATTTTAAGAATTGAACATCAACATGATATAAATGAATAAGAACATCAACATTAAGCTCTAGCCATATCAAATTTCAAGACAATATAATCGAAAAATGCTGCAGTTGAATTCAGTTCTAAATCTCTTACAACCATCACTAATTTTTCTTTGAATGTAAATTGTTCCACATTTTAATTCTATTGATGCTGCTGTGTTCACTTTCTATTTTATTCATATTTACAGATGTACTATACACTTAAATCATTCACCAGCTATTCAAAATTTGCAGTTATGGATGTGATGTCTCATGGATGAAAGAAGGCTTTTCTAGAGTTTGCAATACCTATGTATGAGTGGTTGCTTCCTGTATAGATATTACTATCTTTTTATTTAAATGTGCCAATTTATTATGAAGCAGTTTTGCATAGAAATACCTTATTCAATCCTGAGGTATATGCATATATCTGTTCTGCAACCTGCAGATTTTTTTCTTGATTTCTAACAAGTATTGACCTTGTTGACCAATAGGAATGTTCCTAGAATTCTTTCAACCAACACAGATGTGGTTATTAGTCATTAAATGTGATGAAGGGTAAAAGCCAAATACACATTTCCCTGATGCTCAGATGGTTAATAAAATACTTTGTAAAATAATCATATCTTTTTCAGAATCAAAGTATAATTCTGGATGGGGCAGATGGTGTAATGGTTTCTGCTGAAAAGTTACCTTTTGCTGCTGAAACACAAGATAGCGCTCCTCGTTGGTATAAATTGTGTGTTTGTATGCCTAGTGGACGTGTGTTTCGCATTCCTGTCAGAGAGCATGGTTATGGGTGTCAAGATGTTAGATTTCCCGAAAGCATCAATCCATGTTCTTAATTATTGTTATACTGCTTAATTTGTTATAGCTGTATTGTTTATATGAAACATCCTGTGCACATTTTTATCTTGATTGAGTGTGATACGAGTTCATAGTGTTATGGAACAGTGAAAAATGAGTATTGATACAGCTCAGGTTAAAGCTGAATGCAATGAATAACTAATCCAGTTGATGTAATGTTAATTTTTCTCAAAGATGTATTTACAATACTGATACAAGCAACTACATAATGATGAAAATGTTACTTTAAATTAACATTCAATTTAAGTTAATTTTAAGTATGCTTTAGTTATCAATACATTCTTATAAGTAGTATGATTGTTTTTGAAATTATGCATACTATGATCTGATTTAGAATTATATGGAATGGTTCTTATTGAAGCGTTTTGTTTAAAATAAAATACTGTAACTAATTTTTTAGAATCAAATTCCAAAATAGTAATATATCTAATACGCTTATTTTACAAAAGGGTTCTTTTAAAAACATGTATTAGCTTCCTTTTCTCAATCTCAAGACATGTTGGTTAAGTAGTCATTAGTTGATGAAATGTTATTGAAATATATTGATTAGTGAAGTCTATACCACATGTTAGTAAACATCCTGTCTCTTAACAAGCATTTTAATTTCCATCATTCTGTGCTTCTAACCATTGTCATTTGTATTCATAGCTTAATCCTAGCCTGTATGGTTCAAAGCGTAACCCAACAGTGATGGGTTTGCAGCCCCACAACATATTTTTAGAGATGTCTTGTAAGACAGTATTTTGGAAATTCCTTCAAAGTGATCAAATGATGTGGCTGCATCTTTTAGATGCCTGTTCATAGGTCTGATGCAGTTCAGGTGAAAATAAAAATTCTTTAGTTAAGCCCTAAATTGTGACTAAATTTAGTATTAACATAGAAAACTACTTGTGTCAGAAAACTAGTTATCAATCATTAAATGAAAACTAAACTGAGCATAATTATTTTTAATTTCATATTTTACCTGTCTTAGTCACTGGTAACAGTAAAAACAGGAATACATGTTAAATAGTAACTGCATGAAGCAATGTTTACATTGATAAGAAAAGAATAAAACCAGAGAAATAGTTATTAAATTTGTATCAGACTTGACTGGTTAGGATCTATATAGAATTTGGTTTATAACTCAAATCATTTTTTGCATGAGCAATTAGACCAAGACCTATGATCCATGCAGTGGAAACTTCAGGGTGCAGAGGAAAATAAAATCTGTTAATAGCTGAGGAGAGAATGCTAAGTCATTTTTGTACATTTTCTCGACTAATTTGAAAACTACATGCAAATAGTAATTCCCTGTCCAATAAATTCTGTCATGTTTATCTGACAAGCAAAAATTAAAATATATTGACAGCAGCTATAAATTTTCTGTTTCTATGTGTAACATGGTGAATGAGTCTTACTTAATGATTCTTTTACCTTAATTAACACTTTATTGCCAAATATTTTGTGTCGAATTAGCTTTAATACCAGACTGTTGTAACTGCCTGTTTTATACTACAAAATGCTTCATACATAATAAATGAGTAACAGTCCAGTTATATTTTTAATTGTTTTTTTACTGTCAACATTCCAAAATCTCCACATTCGAAATTTTGTTTAGATATGTATGTACATGGGAATTCAAGTATTTTTAATAACACTAGAGTAATTTTACATTTTTGAGTTTAACACTAACTGGTAACTTTAAGCTGAAATTGAATTTCGGACATCATTTTTTGTAAATTTGATTCAGAAATGACTTGTCAAATTTGAGCAATGCATTTTATGTAAAAATGGTTAAGATGAACACAGCATGTCAACATAATTTAGATGAAAAGTAAGCATTTTATATAACAAGTACTATGGAAGTAGAGACCCAGTGGAGCACATTTGAACTGTTGAAGTAATACACCATTAATTTTAAGCTGAATTATGCTTAATTATAATCTGGTTATTTCTTTACACAGAAACTCAGTTATTTAAAATTTTACTTTTACTCTGAACATAGTATGCTTTTTTGATTAATGTCTCGTTTTAAGGCTGAAATTGTTTATTGAAATAATACATTTTTAAGCTGTGAATTGCTGCAGGAAATCTAGTCATATGTACATGATAATGATGCTCATACTTCAATATTTCAGATGTTATCTTCTCTAAAGGGAGTTTTCAGTACTAAAAAAAACTACATGAAATTTAACTTTTTAGGGTAGGGATGGAAACTAATTTTTTCTTAGGCAAATGTTATTTTTATAATTTAGTTTAGGAGATTTATTCAATTAGCTAGACATGGGATTTTCATGTTAAACTTGAATGTATAGCAGACTTACCTATACTCTAAATTATGCACATTATAGTATACAATAAAAATCTTTGAATTCTAAAACCTAGAAATTGTCATACTGTAAGATTTTAGACTTAGTTTAAAAAGCATTGGGCTAATTTTAAGGTACTATTACAAAATGTTCAACATGAGAACTGAAACATCTGCCATATTCCAGAAGTTTTAAAAACCAGTTGTGAGTCAGAACTCAGACAATAAAAATTGTGTTAAACCAATTTATTTGTTTCAAACAATTATACATAAATTGAGTCATTTTGATAATTAAGCAAGATAAAATGGGAGTAAAAGATAATGTGCATTGTAGTTTCATTTTAGAATACAAAATTCTGTAAAAATAAAATAATGCAGATTATAATGATGCTATGCTTATTTTTGTAATTCCGATGAAAGAACACATGATTTGAAGTTCAGATAATAATTAATTTGGATGGTAAATGCCATGAATTTATAATATTGAGACTTAAGATAAAAATTATGTTTATTTGAAAATCTTTAAACAAGTGTTACAGAATTACATCAGTCCTGATGTATCCACTTTTTCAAGTGATCGTATTTATGCCCATTTCTCTTTGAATGGGAAATACTTAGACCAAAACTGCTAATGCAAGTAGTCCACTTTAAAGAGGGCTTTGAATATTATAAAGTCTACAGATGAAAACAAAAATATTGCACAAGCTTTGAATATTCCCCTTTACTTTAAAATCCTTGTAATTAAATGCATTTTACAATCTTATCAAATCTAAAATGGCAGTTTTTAAAATGCATACTTGGTCCCAGATGCTTCTCTTAATGGTGTAAAAATATTAAAACAATAAAGTGGGTTGATGGGAACATCCACTCAGAAGTTGCAAAATGACCCAAGGGCAAAGCCTCTACTGAAACAAAATAAATGCATCGTTTTAAATTTACTAAACTTGTTCATTGTGAGAACGCCTTCAACAGAAAATACACATCTTCAAAAGCATTTCTATACTTTCATAACTGAAAATTTTCACAAAAATTGATTTGTTTATTAAGCATATTATTTCTAAAGGCCTTGCATGTAATAGCAGAAATATGCAACTTGTTTTAACATCTATATTGTACTTTCTAAAACTTTCTGTGTTTCCTAGTTTAAACAGATACGATGTGCCTATGCCATTAAACAGTATGAAACCCTTTTAAAATCAATTGAGTTTGCTTTATGTTCATTTCATTTTATATATAAAATACAAAAGACCGTCTCTAAAATATATAGATTAGATAGGAACAAGAATATCAAAGTAATAAGATTTTAATTTAAAGCACTATTTTGGGATGTAATGTGCATTGCAATAAAGAGAAACAAAATAAATTTGAAAAAGATGAATAATGTGCAATAAAAGAAGTTCGGAAATGGAATGTTAAGGAATGATTCAAAGGCTTATTGAGATGTATCTGCCTTAAAATGGAAAAATTCAATTTCTTTGAAAGAATTAAGTAAAACATGAACGAAAGGAAGTGCCTGTATCAAAACTGTTTACACATTAATACTGATTTACACAAAATATTTGAAAGGAATGTTCACAATAACTAAAGTAGAAAACTCCAGTTGCAGTATACAATAAGCTGTTAGATGGTTAAACTTTAAAGCCAACTGGTACAAACTCAAAATCTTTTTTGATATTTTTCAGATAAATCTCCAACAAGCACATATTCATGTTGACTATTAGATAGTTTCATGCTAAAAACAATTTGAAGATTATGCAGCAAATAACTTGAAAAATTTGTGAGGAAAAACAAGCTAAAACAAATAGCTATGAAGTAGGTATTTTAATTAATGTTACACTGGAGCAACACAACAGGCTATTGTCATTGGTCTGGGATCAAATCTGAAGGGAAAGATTCGAAAATAGCTCTATGAAGAGAATCCATTCAAACGTGATGAAAATTTTTAATACATTTAAGCTCCAATTTTATATATATAAATTTTACATTCACAGAATGAGATCACAACAGCTTAAAAATAAGTTCATGAAAATTTGCTCACATCAAGCTCGATCAATAGAAAGATTTACTTGTGAACAGTGATAAATGTTAAAAGTTTTTTAATTGTACACCCATTTTCCAAAATTCAATACATGCAATACAATAAAACACTCAATTAAATGGTACAGGACATCAAGTTGTATAAATAACAAATAAATCTGTTTCATATCTTACAAATATAAATATTAAAATTTTATAGCATGGAATAGTGATTCTCAAAAAATAACTATTTAGTCAGTGAAATATGCATAAGCAAATATAAAATGACAAAGTGGTATTTCAATGATTATATTTTGCAAGCTTTAAATATTAAAATATTTTCAGTCTTTCAGAAATATAAAAATCACATTTCATGTTTTCACAATGTTACCATCAAGATACACAAAACCAAAATAAATTTTTTTAAATATAAATTCATAAAAAACGATAAATAGGGAATTGTCAAAATAGTATCAGTCAATTTATTGACAAACCTACAGATTTGCACAAATCTTACATTCAATAGTTTTATTTCTGAATAACTTTTCTAGTCATAGAGTGAAATATAGAAACAGGTATTTATCTTCACCTTTACCACTAGTAACATGAAATTTTTAACTACTTAATTTAAAAGCAGTTATAATGTTTAAAATTTTAATACACTAGGATAATACGAATCCTAATCATGTTTCAACTAGTTACAATTTAAATGTATGTATGAGCTCAAACTTTTAAAACCAAAATTTTGTATCCATACATTTTTAAATTAAAACCTTGACCCTATAACTTGAAATAACTAAACGGTTGTGATCTTATAGTGATGACATGAGATGAAAGTCTCAATCAGCTCTTCATTTAGAGAGTCCATGCAGGAGTTAAAATCAGAATATCGAAAGATACCACAAGTTCAAAACAAACACAATAACAAATACAATACTAATAAACACTACAAAAAGGAACAAGGATGTAATAGCATACCCATATCAGCAAAAAACAGCAGTCAGCTACACTTCGCACGAAGATCGCCATCAAATGCCATTTATAATACACTTATGTCCAAATTTCTCTTTACATACCCAAAAATGATGATATTCCATGAAATATCCAATCAATGGACCTACGCCCCTACACGTTTTCAACAGTGGATCTGTGACTGGCCAGAGATATCAGGATGAGGTCTTATGTAAGACTTTTCAGAGGTGCATATGGATCTGACTTTTTATTTATGGACTATTTTATTTAATTTATAATGCTCTTCCGCATCGAGCAAACCCCGTTGGCGAATTCCTTTAAAGTGAAGCCATTTAGCGAATACCGTGGCCAGCAAAATTTCCTGATTTGAACCCCATAGAGAACGTATGGGACTACCTTGGAAAAGCAGTTGCATGGAGACATCCTCCTCCTAAAGATATAAATGCCCCGAAGACTGGATTGCTGTAGGAGTGGAACTTAATTCCCCAAACTGTGGTTAACAACATTATTGCCAGCATTAAAACATGTTGTGATATGTGTGTACACGTCAGGGGAGATCACATTCCATTTTAAATTCATAAGTCGAAATTTTTTTCTGAGTTATTCTTTTTTCTCTGAACTCTCCTTGTCACATATTATTGCTGTTTTTGTTTCATGCTACAGTTTTATATGCAGTGCTCTTAAATTTTTTCCTTTGTTTGTATGTGTTATGGTGTTATGTATCATTTCACAAATTTATAAAATTATAGTTCAGTTTCTGAGAAATCCGTGATTTTATGCATGTAAAGATAATTTTGGACATGAGTGTATATTAATGTATTAATATATTCCATTTGAAGTTGATTAATTTATTACATTAGTTTTTACTTCAATCTTTTAGAAGAAAATAATTTCAATATTGAATAAACAATCTAAAAATACTATAAAACAATGTTATGCTAATTTGAATTTGTAGTGAAAGTTTAAAATATTAGTTTGCAACATTTAAATTCTTTTTGAAATAGTTTGAATCTTCAGTTTAAAACATCTATGAAATTATAATTTTTTTTAATAAAATAACTATTGCAGTACATTGAAAATAAAAACAAAAAATAAATTATAAATAGTAAAATCGTTATGCATTTACAGAATTGCTAATGTAACGACAAGTTACATATTGTCTAACATAATTAATGGAAATTAGACTTCACATTGGTTTTCTACTTATATTATTCCATGCAACACTTCTGTACACCTTGAATATTCAACTAATACTTTTTGAAAGGTAGATTTAGTCATGAAAGGTTGAGAATCACTATTATGAATAATCATTTACAAGATGAAAAGATCACTTAACTTTTCACAACTACAACACACATTCCAGCTCGGCCCTCTTGAAGCTCTCGGAGCTAAAGGAAAAGTCAACATGAAATTGAGATGAATACTTGATCAAATTTTAAAAAATAAGCATCTAAGACAAATGTTAAGAAACATTATATTTATTTAGATATTAACATACATGAAGAGAACTCTACTTATGTGTGGGAAAAACTCATTTAAAATTTATATACTATTATATCGTGAATAAACAAAAATGATAATATACTCATCAGATTTAACTGCTTTACCTGTTTTGAAAATGTCAGCTTTATTGTTTTGCAAGGATAGTTATATCTAGCTATTGCAATGCACAATTATATTTTACACCATAATAATTACAAGACATTATATGAGGTGATAGAAGAAATGAATTAATGTGATTTAAATCTCTCAGTGGACAAACCCACGGAAAACCATATATCTAGAAATAGAGTTGAATTCAATGTTCTTCCTATTCAAACTGTTTAGATGAAATTCCCTAAAATTACTTCATATAAATAGGAATTCGCCTATTTATATGAAGTATGCCAGGGTAAGCATGTACTTTTCATTATTGCGGCACTTTGCCCAAAGCATGGATTTCAGATGTTTTCGCTTCCATACACTGGATCGATATCTTACTGTAATCAGCAAACAGGTCTAAGAGGCCACCCAATATATTTCTGTGTTATCTGCCCAATGCACTACTGTGCCCCCAAGCATCGATGACACCTTCGTCTGTTGATGTCAACAACATCAAGGATGAAAATGCCACTTCTTTCACCACCATTGCAAGAAGCAACAAGAAAAAGAGCTCCACCGGACAAGCTGATGCTTCCAAAAAGTACAAAACGCCAATTGCATTCAGCAACGACTGAGAAGCCAGCTCCTTGGTGGTCCACCCCCGAGCTTTTAAAGGCGGCCCCCACGGCCCTCTTATCACTCTGAAGCAGAGATGGACGAAACAGATGTCTGTGTCACCGATGCTCCTGGAATAAGTTCCTCCAACACGATCCCTACACATTCCCCATTTTTCATACTACTTCGCTCTGACTGGAAGATCTCAATGTCCTTCCTCAGATGCATTGACCCATTGATTGAATCAGAACTCAAGGGGAGTCACGTTCGGGTAACTGTCAAAACTGATTACGAATACCGTAAAGTCAGCAGGTGGATGCTAGATCAAGGAGTCCAATTTAAAGGCCACGGCCTGAAAAGGATCTCCCAGTTAAAGTAGCGATCCGCTGTTTACCGTCACTATGGACATTTCGGAGATACAGGCCAAAATTCAAGATGACTTTGGCTTCTCTGTCTACCATATCTTACGCCTCACAAAACCTGGCACCAAAAAGTCCATGCCCCTCTATTACCTTCAAATCGTAAATTGTTTACGAATTGAAGAAATCTATTCCATCACCTCCCTGCTTTTGGAACCAAAATTTCCATTGAGCGGTACCGAGGCAAAAGACCCATTGCAGTGCTTCAACTGACACGACTTTTTTCACTCTTCTGTAGAAATGCGTGAAGTGTGCTGGCTCTTATTTGGTGAAAGACTGCCCAAACACTTTTGATATGCAGCTCAAATGCGCAAACTGCGGTGGTGCACAGTGCAAATTACACGAACTGTCCATGCTTCCCTCCTGGTGTACGAAAACCCAGCACTGTTAATAAACAAACCCCCATGTAAACAGACTCCATGGGCGAAACAAGCCATGACTCTGATGAACTCGTTCCCCCAACATGTTGGTGTGAATTCTAATTTCTCATACTCAAATGTTTTAACTGAAACAAATAGGAAATCTAGTATTCCAAATTTGTTGGTCCCCTGTACTGATGCAAACAATAATCAAAATTCATGTACCAACACCCTTTTAACAGTATTGAGTCTCGCGAAGCAGGTATCGATCCTGCACTTTTAACCAGGGCATTTAAGAATGTTCTGACCCAACTCCATACTGCATGTACCAGAGTTGACAAGGCTTATTTCATTTTTGAGCAATATGTTGCTCTCATCACAAGCAATCCCCCATCATTAAATGTCCAGTACAAATCTGTAGTGTTTACCAATTGGCTTTTGGAATGCTAATGGACTAAAGGCCAAAATCCACGAAGTCCTGCAATTCCTCCTAGAGAAGAATTATGACTTATTTTTGGTTAACTCCTGGATTTAATCCGCAGATCCCCAATTATATTCTCTTTTAAAACAAGAGAAATAACTCTTAAGTTTTGACGAGCTGCAGGCGACACTTATATCTACGTAAAACGAAATATCTGACTCATTCCAACCCTGACATTAGATAAAATCAAAGCAACCCTGATTGAGGTGAACTTGAGAGATTCACCCCAATCAAAATTATATCAGCTTACAGCCCTTCCTCAAAATAGGGGCGTAATTTTTCCGTAGGCTGATTTCACCAAATTGCTTTCAACTGGAAACAATGTCATCACTGCTGGAGACCTAAATTAAAAAATATGATAAAAACCTAAAGGGTGTGTAAATCATCTCTCTGGATGATCCCACCCACATCACCACCATGGGAGACTTGATATCTTTATTGATTTGGCCATTCTGAAATTTATCCCTTATCACAATTCGATCAGAGCTATCGATGAACTTAGCTCTGATCATCTTCCAGTTGAAATAATGCTAAATACTTCTAAATTTAAAAAAAATTACCAGAGTTCTCCCCTAACTGGGGAGACTTTAATCACATTTTGGAACATTCAACCCTTCCCTCACTAAATTTCTCAATATTTGGTGACATTGAAATTCCATTGGAAATTAAGGAATTCAACTTAAGGAGGCTTTTGATGCAACTCCCAAATTGAAGCCTGAACCTTTGTTTCTCAGAGGAAATCACGATCAAAATTAAGCATAGAAATCGTTTGCAGAAAATTTGGCAAAGTTCTTGAGATTCCCAATGTAAACAAAATTTCCGCACTGCTGACAGAGATTAAGTCACTGGTGTGTACTCTCACTCCAGATGGAATAGCCACATTGAGTCCTTAACGACTGAAGACAATTTACTTTGTAGAAAACCTCCCAACTGAAAAATCGTACACTTCCATTCTGCCCTTAACTGCCGATTGCGGAAATATTGCTATCACTGGGAAAGGGAAAGCTGAAGTTCTTTGCAGACAGCATTCAATCTCAATTTCAACTCAATCCAGCCCTGGGAAATCCACAATATTTCCAGGACATCCACACCCAGGTTGAAGAGTATTTGAGTACACCATTCGATTCTAGTATCGAACCTGCAACTGCCCTTGAGGTGGCATCCTGCATTTCCTCCCTTAAACCCCAAAAGACTCCCTGATTAGATTCCATTTCAAATCGCATGCTCAAAAAACCTGCACATTAAATATGTTGTTTTCATTACTTTCTTAATCAACTTCATGATTAAGAAATGGTACTTTCCCACAGCTGGAAAACAGTAGTCATAGTCCCTATTCCAAAACCTAATTTAAATCATAAATTACCCCAAAATTATTGTCCTATTTCTTAACTCAGTTTACTGAGCAAGATCTATGAATATATTTTACTTATATGCCTGGATCAGTTCGTTCAGGATGACAAAACATTCTTATTTTTGAATAGTTTAGGTTTCGCAAGAAACATAACACCAACCACCAGCTGTTGTGTGTTACTGAACTGATCCACGAAGGGTAGTAAAAACACACTGATGTTTCCAAAGCTTTTGACCGTGTTTGGCACACAGGACTTATTTTCAAGCTCATGCGACTTGGTTTTTGGCCCATTTTATTAATATTATTTACTTGTACACTAATGGTTCGTTTAGCGTACAAGTAGGTCCTAATAATTATTCTTCCAAATGTCCAATCTTATCCAGAGTCCCCCAGGGATCCCTTTTGGGACCAAAGTTCTTCAACCTTTTTGTTAACGATATGCCCAAAACTCTGCACATGATGTTGGCTATATACACCGATGACACTGCAATTCTTACCCAATCAAATAACAAGCACCACATCTTGTCACGAATGAGAAAGAATGCGCAAGACTTACAGCGCTTTCTCACTGGTGGGTGAAATTTAATGCTTTGTTGTGCGCCTGTATGTTCTTTCCAGGAGATATACCCAACTTCAATATGGTTTTAACCTAGATCTTGGAAACCGCAGAATATTTGAATATCCCCCTTATTTCACTCTTTGGCACATCTGTTTACTGGGTTCACAGGTATAAATACTAAGGAATTGTCCTTGTTCCAAAATTAATCTGGACCGAGCACATTAAATGCGCTCTCCAAGTCGGTGGTATGGCCCACATAAAACTATCAGTTCATAGCTCGCAAGAGTACTTTCTTGACAATAAAATTCTTCTCTACAAAGCCATCACTAGCCAACCGTCACATACAGTTCTCAAGTCTGGGGATCTACTTGAGCAAATATTACAAAACAGCAGATTTTCCAAAATCGTATATTACATATGATAGCGAATGTTCCCTATTATGTGCTGAATGTAGTCATCCATTCGAACCTCAAAATTCAACCCATTGCTGAATTCCTACAGCAACTTTTGGTCAAGTTCTTCAAAAAATTACCTCAGGTTCCAAACGAAGCACTCAGGTCACTTCCACCTTATGTCCCTTGTTAGGAAAAACCTTACCTTTCTTTTCTATATTTTACTGAGCCGTCATATTTGATAATTCGTACTTCGCGGCTTTTGAACCGCCTACCAAAACAGTAATTCACTTTAATTAAAGTTCTTTATAATAATTTACCTTTAATTCTATTTAATTTAATGTTACTTAAGATTTGACGTGTTGAATTATATTTCTTTTGACATTTGATTATTATGTAAATCTTGTCATGACTATGCAAATTTTATGCAAAACTTGTCACGTGATCTTGCTTATCATAATAAAAGCGGTTGCAATCTGTTGTATCAGTATTCCCGCTTGCTCGATCCCGTCCTCGTTTTACTTGATCTTTTGATCAAGTTATTAGTAACTGTTTCTGCATGTAATCTTCATTTTAAACTTAAAATTTACTTGTTATTTTTTGAATAAATTTTAGTTTGGATTTTTAAAACTTCGTCGTGTACTTCTATTAATTTAAGTTCGCGTCAGCCTAATAGAAGGTGATGATTTATATTAATTCACTGCGTGGACACTCGCATTAATCTAAAAATAAATTAACAAGGTTATGGGCCTGTTGCCCACGTAATAAATAATCAATCACCGGCTAATTTAAAAATAACTTGTGACGGCGGGCCTATTGGTTAACAAGTGGAAAGTTACCGAAATATCCAATTCCACTTTCTCAACATGGAGGCGTCTATTGAGAGACTCAATGCCATCAACTATAGCACCTGGATAGAAGACATCAAAGTCTTGCTGATGGAAAAAGGAAGTTGGAGGATTGTTACTGAAGAGAAGAAACCCACCGAAGTATCAGGCGGTGATAGTAGCGATGAGCGTACATATCAGAAGCTCCTAAAGGATTATAACCTCCGGAAAGATCGGGCCTACAGTGCAATTTATTTGTCTTCAGAGAAGGAATATCGCTTATTGATAGCGGGAAATGAAGACCCTGTAGCTGCATGGAAAATCCTGGAGGAACATTTTAGACCTGATTCAAGAGCTAGGGCGATCGGCCTTACTGACGAATTCTTCTCCTGCCATATATGTCCGGACGAGGACATAGGAATATATGCAGCATGATTGAAGCAGATTTCAGCCCAACTAACCGACTGTGGGAAGTCCATCCAAGACTGGTATCAGGCGTTCCAACTCATCAGATACCTACCACCAGTGTATGCGGGTATAGTCCAAGCAATATACAGATGGAGGGATGATGAATTCAAATCTGACAAGGTCCTGGGTGAACTATTGGCTGAAGAGGCTAGATTGAAACAAAGATCAGGAGGTGGTTACATGCCAGATAAGAAGCAGTTATACCAATCAACCGAAGGTCAACTTAAGAAAAATCCCAAATGGAAAACAAGATCAAAAGGAACAGAAAAGCAGAGGAAGAGGACGACAAAGAAAGAACCAGAATAGAAGATCCCACTCAATTTCCCGAAAACGTCTAACGAGAAGTTTGGTCATCGAAGCAAATGCAAGTGGAACGTCAATAATAACACCTGGGTATTTGACACAGCGGCAACTTCACATTTCAGTTGTGAAAAAGATCTGATGCTCAACTACAAACCTATCAAAGGTACCGAGGTAGCTGTAGCAATCGGAGGTGTGACGTGTCCCGTGGAAGGAACTGGCGAGGTGAAACTTCAATTCTACGTAAATGGTGAGAATGAAACTATTAAGCTATTAAATGTATTATATTCTCCTAAGCTTAAACAAAATTTGATTTCTGGAAGTGTAATTGATAAAGCTGGTCATAATTTTGTCTGTAATAGAAATTTTTTGAATGTTTTTCATAAAGATGGTCGCAAATTATTTTATGCCAGAAGGCAAGGTGGTTTATATTATGTAAAGCCTAACTATCCTAAAAGTATATCAAACGTACCTAAAAAGGATTTAAAACCTAAAGTTAACCTTTCAACCACTTCAGTAAATGATTTAAATATATGGCATAAAAGATATTGCCACATTAATACTAAGTATATTGTGAATACTAGTAATAGTGAAAGTGTAAAAGGTTTGCCCAATTTTAAGAATGATGATATTAAATGAGAACCATGCAAGATCGCCAAATCACGACGGAAATCATTTAAACCGATCGGAAAAATAAGGTCAAACAAACCATTAAAGTTAATTCATATGAATCTTTGTGGCCCTATTCAAAATACCGCAATTGGCGGATTCCGCTATTTTCTTACAATAACTGATGACTATTCAAGAAAAGTTACAACCTACCCAGTAAAAGAAAAGGGGATGTTTTCAAGTGTTTCCGTAGTTACCAAAAACGAGTTGAACGTTATCTGAATTCTAAAATGTGTTCGAACAGATAACGGATTGGAATTTTGTAACTCTGAATTTGAAGCTTTATTTGAGGAACAAGGTATTAGGGCCGAACGCACTAATACTTATACCCCGGAACAAAATGGTGTTTCAGAACGCTATAATTACACAGCAATGGATGGTGTTAAAACCATGCTGAATGATAGTGGTCTGGGGAATCATTTTTGGGTGGAGGCATTATTTTGTTTCACTTATGTATGGAACCGAATTTGCCATGGCGAACAAAAACTGACTCCTTTCGAACTTTTTAGTGGTAATAAGCCGTCGGTTAAACATTTTAAAATTTTTGGAACGACTGCATTTTTGGGTATTCCCAAACAACAAAGATGTAAGCTTGACATGAGATCTAAGAAGGGAATTATGGTTGGATATGCCCAAAGAACCAGAGGATATAGAATCTGGCTTCCTAGTGAAAGAAAAATAATAGAATCCATAAATGTAAATTTCGACGAGGATATTGGAGACAGCAGTGGAGCAGTACTGGACCCACCTAAAACTTTTTCTTCAAAGTTCGATTATCCAACATCTGACACCGATACAGATCAGGAATCTAATAAAAGTTATTCTAATAATTCGAGTAGTGAATCGGAATTTAAATTAGAACTTACATCGGAAACTAGTAAAGGTGATGAAACACAACCCATTTCCCCTGTAAAATTTTCACTTATAAGGAAAGTTGTACCTCGAAAGAAGGGTTCGAGAACCAACATCTACTATTATATTTCTGGGAATAAAACTAGATTGTGTTCACAAAACGATGTCAGGAAATTTTGTGAAGCAAATAATCTACCGTATGATATGGCAAGGTTTGATTTCCATGGTAGAAATACTCATACTGATGAGATTAAATTAGAATCTAAAGAGATCAAAATTTCTCAAACTAATATTTCTGAGGCATGACTAAATATTACAATCCCGAACTGTTATAATGATACTTTTAGAACACCTCAAGCTAACGAGTGGCATAAAGCCATGTTAGATGAGATTTCAGTCATGAATAACCGAAAAGTCTGGAACCTGGTACAAAAACCTCCTAACAATAAAGTAATAGGTAGCCATTGGGTTTATACAGTCAAAAGTGATGACAAAGGCAATATTGTTAGATATAAAGCTCGATTAGTTGCACAGGGTTTCAGACAAACAAAAGGTGTTCATTATGATGAGGTCTTCAGCCCGGTTGTGAATTTTGAAATTATAAGACTGCTCTTCTCAATTTTTGTATGCAAATTTCAATGGTCACACTGTCAAATCGACGTTAAATGTGCCTATTTATATGCATCACTTGATGAGAACATTCTGATGTCCCAACCTCGGGGTTTTGAAGATCCTAACAAACCCGATTATGTTTGTAAATTAAATAAAAGTATTTATGGACTTCGTCAATCAGGAAGAAATTGGTTTCAGGAAATACGCAATGTATTAGAAAATCTTAAATTTCATAAAATTGAATGGGCAAACTGTATTTATACTTTTGGTGACAATGTGGTACTTTTAATATATGTTGATGACATAATTATCTTTGCTATAAATGAATCTTTAATATCTAATATTGTTAAAAAAATAAATCAACAATTTGATATAAAAATTTTAGGAAAGACGCGAAAACTTTTAGGTGTCGAGTTTGAACAAGATGGTCAAACCCTACTGATTCATCAGTGTGAATATATAAACAAGATTTGTTTAACATATAAGTACAACTATCCACTTACATCTTTACCAATTGCTGTAGGAACCATTTTATCTAAACAGCAATGCCCCAAATCAAACGAAGAAATTTCATTGATGTCAAAATTACCATACCGTAACTTATTAGGTTGTTTAGCATTTTTAGCTATGAGGACTCGTCCTGACATATGCTATAAGCATTGTCCCAATTCCAATCTAACCCAGGTATTATACACTGGAATACCTTATTAAAATTGTTGGGTTATGTACATCAAACCCGTAACTATAAATTAAATATTTCTAATATAAATGATATAAATTTAAGATGTTTCAGTTATGCTGATTTTTCAGCCAATCAAGACGACTGTATCTCTGGGTGGTTTAATTCTATTTATTGATGAATTGCCAATTATGTGGCGTACTTTCAAGCAAAAATGTGTGAGTTTATCTACTTTAGAAGCAGAATATGTTTCTTTAACGGAGGCATCCAAAGAACTCGTATGGATTATTCGTATTCTAAATGAACTGAAAAACTTAAACGTTATGAAAGTAAAATGTGAAAGCCACCTATTGTGTGATAATCAAGCCGCTATAAATTTTACAAAATCTTCTATAGAGAACCATCGCACAAAGCATATTGACATCAAATATCATTTCATTAGAAACTTGGTTCTTGAAAAATTGTTTATTTTAAAATATGTAAATACAAAATCTAACTTGGCTGATTTGTTTACCAAGCCATTACCGAAAGTAGATTTGAAATCACTAGTTGATAAGATATTTGTATTTTAACACATGTTTATAATATTTTTTAAAAATGTACTTAATCTTTTTCATGGCTGGCTGGCTGGCTACTGGCGAGATATCGTCTGCTACTTTGGATGGATACAGTTGAAGCGTACGAACGGCTACTAATACCTTCTCAGAAGGAATAAAATAGTAATCTGCCAGAGTACGAGGATGCCGTATTTCACTGAGGTGGTGGTCGTTATTAAAGCCCCCTTTTTTAGGAGGTCTATTTGATCTATTTTTAATTTTGTCAGTCCCTAAAAATAAAGTCCTCCACTTATGCTCAACAAATTTGTAAGCCAGCCCGTCATACTATAATAGAAATTTTTCATGTATTTTTTACAGAGAACTGTTTCTACTGTTATTTATTTTTTTTTTTGAATTTTTACAACATAAGATATTGTTGTGCATTTGTGATTATGAGAATTGACTCCAAGTCGTAAATATTAATCTCTTAGTGTCATTTTGTTAAAAGGTTGGTACGATTTATTAAAAATTTTGAATTCTGGTATATATATATTTAAAGTTTTAGGCCAGTAAAAAGCGGGTCATTGTTAGGAAAAACCTTACCTTTCTTTTCTATATTTTACTGAGTCGTCATATTTGATAATTCGTACTTCGCAGCTTTTGAACCGCCTACCAAAACAGTAATGTCACTTCAATTCTTTCCCGATATGGTGAAAGAACTTGAATTAAAGTTCTTTATAATAATTTAACTTTAATTCTATTTAATTTAATGTTACTTAAGATTTGACGTGTTGAATTATAATATTTCTTTTGACATTTGATTATTATGTAAATCTTGTCATGACTATGCAAATTTTATGCAAAACTTGTCATGTGATCTTGCTTATCATAATAAAAGCGGTTGCAATCTGTTGTATCAGTATTCCCACTTGCTCGATCCCGTCCTCGTTTTACTTGATCTTTTGATCAAGTTATTAGTAACTATTTCTGCATGTAATCTTCATTTTAAACTTAAAATTTACTTGTTATTTTTTTAATAAATTTTAGTTTGGATTTTTAAAACTTCGTCGTGTACTTCTATTAACTTAAGTTCGTATCAGCCTAATAGGTGATGATTTATATTAATTCACTGCATGGACACTCACATTAATCTAAAATTAAATTAACATTCCTACTGTTAAAAGCTCGCAGAAGAGACCTAGAGCTATTCTGCATCAACGGTTTCATACTTTCCCACAGCGGCCCAAACGCTGCTGCGTCATGTTATGTTTGGATCCTGGTCTTAAAACTTCAATTCCTTTAATTTCTTCCCTTCACACTAAAATTTGCATGTCTAATTAATAGGACCGCGTACTGACACCAGTAAGTTTGGGTTAAGGACTCGACTGGACCACTAATCGGATCACAGAATTTCTGTTAAATTTAACTGTAAACTTCTACCTAACTTCTTTCCTGTTACCCCACCTGTAATGTTTTAACTTTAACTTGCTTTCCACAAGAGCATCAGCGACACTGCGGATCGCCCGCCCATTCGACTGCCAAAGTTAAGCACCTTCGGTTCTAGCTGCCTTCCACCTCTATTTTTATTTTAAAATAATTTCTTTTATGAACTCTTTTTTTTCTGATTTTTCCTTTTTCAATGAGATGAGCTGCTTTGCACGGTAGCTCCGTAAATGATATGTCCAGTCCAATCCCTCAGTTGTCTTGTAATATAAATATAAAACAGAACCAAAATAGTTTTAAAGACAAGAATTATCCAAATTTTACCTTTCTATTTTAAATCTGTCTAAAAAATTTCTGGATGCTTGGTTTTTATAACATGTCAAGAACCATATTTGACCAAACTGTGCCAAACACAAGACAAAGTCAAGTAATGGGCATTCACACATACAAGGAAAGTTTTACAAACATAGATGAGAGAAATATATCCAGGGAAGATTTGAACCATTCAAATAAAAAAACTTCATTAAAGAAATTTATTTAAAAAACAATGTTTGTGACTATTGTAGTTTGAAAAGAGAAATTTCACTTTTTAGACAGGGTTCTTATTCAAAATGTGGGAAAAACCAAGCTGTCTAAAATTCAGACTAAATTAAAGATAAAAATTAGCATTTTATCATAAATTTTTATTAAAAATTTTCTAAGACACATTAGAAAATAATACACATAAATATTGCAAGAGAAAAATCTGGATCCATAATATCAAATACTTATTGCAGAGCATAACTGTCAAAAGTTTGTACTTCAGTTCCTGAATTTTTCCTTTTTTGGAAATGCCTAGTTTTAGAGACAGGAACCCAATTAAAAAACTTAATTATATATTTTTAGCTTTTGTTAGTCCATCTTTCTTCTGAGCGGGTTAACTTAATGAACTGTTGAGATCAATGTATGTTTCCAAATAGTTTATTTAAAACTATTAAATGATTGAGTAATTATAGTAAGATGCAACAAGATAGAAATCTGCAATTATTGGATGGGAATTTAATGAGATAACGCTCATAGCTAAAATTTTTCAGGTAAACATAATTTGCGAACATAAGTCACACTGTAAGTCTTTATGCATACACCCATTACTTTATAGAAATTTTCAATGAAATATAACAATTCAAGAGTGAAAAATGTTTTGTTTGTATTTCCAAAACCATAAAACGTTTTATATTTTACACACAAGCATTCATGAATTTGAATTGTGATGTGTTAAATCAATAATACATACCTGTTCCCATTCGTTGCTTTCTGGATCATATGCTTCAACAATTTTTAAATATGACTGACCATCATAACCCCCAACTGCTATTAAACGGTTGCCAAGAACGCCAACCCCTACAGCATCTCGACCAATTTTCATTGGTGCCACTAAAGTCCAGGTATCTGTCCGAGGATCGTATCTATAAAAAATGTTCCTATACATCAAATGCGTAATAGGTTAGTAAATTTAACATCAAGATCAAAATTACAGGAATAATTAGTGCTCTTTAATAAGTTAAGGTTCAATTCCTTACATTGTTCCCAAACAAGTTAAACTATATCAAATACAGTAAAACCTCAATAAGTCATAAATTTTCTTCAGTCCCGTCTAGCTCTCATAGATGGCAATGTAGTCCCTAGTTTACTCATCATGAATTCAAATGATACCCCATAAGTCTTTAAATATGTAGGGTTTGTGTCTGATCGCAAACAAAGTTAAGTCAAAATCAGGACTGACCCTGATGCTTTATTGCACTTATTTGAAATTGTACATGAAAGTTGATGTACTATTCCTGATATAAATGACTACATAGATATCAATAACAAAGTTGCAGTATGTTCTCAAGCAACCATAAAAGATTTAATTAGAAATTTTGCAAAAGATGAAAATGAGGGAATTCTTTTAACATATAATAAAACACAAGTTCTCGAAGCATTAGAATTCAACATTACCTTATGTCAGTTGAAATTACTACAGATGATGAATTCAAAGTACATGTTTTAGAGAAGATAAAATTTACATAATCATTACAGTAACGAATATTAAGTATATACAATGGTTACTCAGCTTAAGTCATCAAGATTTTACTACCTGTAGATGATTTATTGCACACTTGCAGAGATATAAATCAAATATAATTTCATAAATATTTTGATTAAAAAGAATTTAGCTAAGAACAGAGAAAATACAAATATACAAATACATTTTCACATGAATATTAGAAGAATGAGATTTGCAAATGATATAACAAATGTTGGAGATACAATACAATTATAAGAGCTTGAGCATCTTGTGCAGCAATACATAAGCAAACTTTTTCTCTACACACTATCATATGTCACATGGGACAAACCAATGTCTCACGAAGCCAGGCCGACAGCAGCAGTTTACAACTTAACTTGTCCCTTCCTCAACAGAAGCGATTAAGCCTGCCAAAAATTCACTCTTTTTCTTTCTCCCCACGTGTGTAGGCTAGCGTGTTTTCAAGAGCTGCTGTTGGGTCCATGGCGGTTGTCGGCGAGTGTTTCTAGTAAGCTCCATTTCTTTCCCTAATACCCTCTTAATTTGACTCTCAGTAATGCTAAGCTGGTTATATGTATTTTAATCAGGTTGCATTTAATCAGTATTCGGCATCCCCGTGCAATCTATCGCAGTTGTGAATCTCACAATTTGAAGTGATAACTGTCTAATTAAACTTTAATAAGTAAATGCATTTCATGTATCATGATGTAACCAAGAGAATCTTCAGGAAATGTGAATAAAACAAATTAAGTCTGCCACTATACGATCTCCTTATTTCCTCTTTCACTTTTCAGCCAACGCTTTTGTTATCTAAGTAGGCGTAAGTGTTAGGCCCAATGTAATAGATTTGGTAACATATATCAATCAGTCACCACTAGATAACAATATACTATTAACTAAATAACCATATACAGTGAAATAAGGAATTTATGAAACCCAGTACTCATGAAAAAATCTTAAAAAAGGAATGTTCATTTAGGAGCACTACTTTTAGTAAGGAGTAAATGCAAGTTACAATTAAAAAAACCATGAAAATAAATTAAGTAATATTTCATATAAAAAACTTAAGAATAAGCCTGAGGCATTACAAAGAACCAAATACATTATGCAATGTGTTAACAAAATATCACAAGGACAGCTCAATAGGAGTTAGTTATTTCTTTGTAGCATACCGAAATTGACTAGAGTTAAAGCTTGTGCTGATAATTATTTGATAACCTTCACAAAAATTCAAATATACATTTGATATTCAAATAAAGGAATCAGCACTGCATGCTTGTTTTCAGAATGTTACAAGTACTGGGTGCCCTAACTTCTTAGCTTATTTAAAAAACCCTATTGAAGAAAATCAACAGCTTTTACAAAATGGACCTTAATATTTGCAAAAGCAAAATATACATCTAGTATCATGCCCCTAATTATGAAACTTCAAATGAAAGCAGATACTTTCCCCCTCCGTTTCTGAGAAAACATTGTATCACACATGTCTTCTTTGGAATGGAGGTGCACCAGGGACAAGACAGACAATATCAATTAATAGACATACACAAGGAAAGTTTTACTGACACAGAAAAGAGAAATACATCCAGGGAGGAGTCGAACCTGACACGATTTGAACCTGTGCCAACAACTTCCAGGTTCATAGCAGTGAGTATAAAGCTACTGAGCCGCAACGGCCCCTTGGAATGGGGAAACAATTAGCTTTCAGTGCATGTGTAGAACACAAGCAAATCATTCCCATAAAGCTATCTTACACAACAGCCATTTCTGTAATTACTTACTTTAATTTATAAACTTATTTTTTGAAAATAAATTTTATATCTCCCTTATTCAAATGTTAATCTATTTTTTAATCTAGAATTTCAAATATTAAGGATTTGTATCATAAAAAAGAATTAAAATGAAAGAATAAAAGCAACAAGGCCCAATGTTAATTTGTTTTAATCCTTCAAAAATTTGCAGGCTGTTTCCTAACCCCTCATTTACATTAATGTTTGAGATAAATCATTTCTGCCCAGAAACTACACTGACTCGCAGGTCTCGCTATTAACAAGTTTAAACTTCTAGGAGCAACAGATTAATTTAAATAATAAAAATTGGATATAAATGTTTAAAAATCTGATTTAAATCAGATAAATTCGATGTTTTTTACTTTAAAAAATCGTAATTTTTTCACATTTTGCCAGACAGTAATCTTACAACTCTTTACTGATATCTTTGAAGAATTTAATGATTTGTTATATTAATGATCTGATAGACAACTTGTTTATGAATTAACAGAAAGAAAAATGCTTAATGAACTGCATTTAAGAGCATTATTTTAGAAAATAAAAACATTACAACAGATTTAAAAGCAATGCATGTAGCTTAATTTAAGTATTAAAACAAATATAACTACTTACCTTTCAACAGATTGAAATCTTGACACTCCAGGATTTAAAGTTGGAGCATCATGACCACCAACAGCAAATAAATAACCATTAATAACACCTACTCCTGCACCACCTCTTCTAATTGACATTGGAGCACAAAATGTCCATCTATTTGTATGAGGATCAAAGCACTCAACAGTACGTAAACACGAACTTCCATCACGTCCACCAACAGCATATATTCTAGAAATATAGTACAAGAGGATATTTAATTTAAAAACATTTCAATGAGATATTTAGTTCCTACGATTATTCTTCCAAAGCAATTACTTATCATTAAGAACGGCAACTCCACATGTGCTTCGTTGTGTATTTAAAGGAGCCACATAGTTCCACTGATGAGTAACGGGATCCCATCTTTCTACTGCACTCAAATATGTCCAACCATCATGCCCTCCAACCGCATACAGAGGCCCTCCTAACACTGCAACACCTAAAAAAGAAGAAACCATCTGAGTATACATGTACGACAAGAGTCTACAAAATTCTTAATGTAACTTTTATTTTAGTATAAACTTCCTATAACAAAAATGTTTCAAATAAGGTAATGATTTAGAGCATAAAAGGTATAAACATTTGTTTAAAAAATATGAAATCTAACTTCTATTCCATCCCTCAGTCCTAAATTTTCCAATTATTAAACATTTCTTCATCCATTAAGATGTGAAATTATAAATGTTCTTTTACAAGCAAAATTCAGTGAACTATCGCAGCATTTTTGTACTTGGAAATGGGTGTTGCACATAAATTGAATAGCAATATATTAATTGCATTGGCTCTAATAAAAAAACTCAGCATTCAGAATTTTCAAAAATTTAAATTTTTTGCAATTTTAGCTTCACATTGTCTTTAAATTATATGTAGTACCTTAATATTTACTTCAGTTTTTATTAAACACTGAGTTACTTGGTTATTACAATGACAGCAATTTTACTGTAGATGTTTTTGAATTGAGAAAAAAATGCAATACAAAATTAAGACCTTAATAAAGCTTTCAGATCTCGGTATGTTTTAAGAATTAAAATGAGGTATAAATGTTTTTGTACTTATTTACTGTTTGAGACACATGCCTTCCACATTTTCTGAACCTTTATATATCTAAAAACTTGATAAACTGAAGGGATGTATTTTATAAGAAACAAATCTTTTACTTAATAAATTAATTTTACATTGAGAGCTGTAGTTTCTTTAGCTCCAGCATTCTTCAGAAACCTCAGAAGTCCTACTGTTGTTAGATCAAGTTAATTGAAAAGTAAGTTTTCACTTAGAGTAATGTGCTTTTCAGAGCTAATAAAGCAGAGCAACTTAGTTGATCAATCGCAATAACTTAAATACAATGATGGTTTAAATTTGGGTTCAAATGTAGACATTACAATACCTTTTACATCAAATTCTCCTTTATAACGTATTTTTTATTGAGTACAATCCTTACACATGTGGGTTTAAATTATTGCCAAATAACAGTAGGAATCTTGGGATGATTGGAAATAAAACCATACTTCTCATCTCAGATTGAAATAATTAAGATCTTCCTGTACTAGTACACCCTTCTCATCACTACTTGATCCTGAAAATGAGCCCCTGGAAAGTTAGATAAAAGAGACATAATGGAGGGTAGACCTAATGGACATTTCTTTCATATTTCTTTCTGTGTATTTGCACTCTTATCTAAATAATCTTGATTCTCTCTTCAGATCCATTATCTATAATATCCGATATTATATAAACTTACAGCTATAATAAAAACTGAATCCTAACAAAAGTAACTGTAGAATAAACATTATCACTTGTTATACCACTTTGAAGTCAGCATTTTTTCTTATAAAACATTTTTATAAGAAAAACAAGATTTTCTGAAATGCCACTCCTTTAGACACTAATGCCCAGGGCTGCTGCCCCATTGTCATCCTTTACTGATTAAGTTATAAGTGTATAAGTTAATATATAGTCCTGTTTTATCAATTTTAAGTTTATTTTTTATTAAGTTGTAAGTTACAAAATATTAAATTTTTAGTTAAATTATATTAATTTACTAATGATTACAATTTTGAGTCACTTTCACTGAGAAACTTGGTATTCTAAATCCTTATCACAGCCATCATTATTCAAATGAATATTAACATCGAATGCTAGATCTTTACTTATAGGGGCCATGTTGAACACAAAAACATACTGTTTGACTTCATAAGATTACAAATATAAAAAGAGGGAGTAGGAAAAGAGGTAAGATAACAAGGAATCTTTGGATAATTGGAAATGAAACCATACTCCCCATCTCAGATTGAAAGAATTAAGATCTTCCTGTACTAGAGTTATTTCAAAGTGCTTTCTGTTAAAATTCACGTGAATTATCTGTTCTCCTTTGTAAACTTACAGGGATATTTTTACATGTTCTATAGCATAAAAAATTAAGCTACCTTTTATTATATCTAAAAACTCTGCACTACAAACGATACCAGACTATCCTGATTAAATTAATACACCCAGGGAGGAACATTCACTAAGAGAAACAGACCTTTGGGCTAATGGCAAATTTAGATACAGTATTTTTACTTTTCTTTGAAAAGTCATCTTCCACATGACTAGTTAGCTCATACCAAGTTATGGAACTGCAAAAGGCATAGATTTTGTCTTTCCTTTCAACAATTCAGAAAGGCAAACAAAGCAGAAAATGCAACAGAATTGTACAGCCCATTATTTCTTGAATTATGTCCAAATAGTAGGCTTTCTTCACAATATCTGTCAATGGACAGTTCTGAGATTTTAAAATATACAGCCCATACAGATAGCAAAATTTATTAGGGATTTTGATACATCTGCGATGCTACCTTTTTGTTCCATTTTGGACCAAATTTTGCTCACAAACATGCAGCACGTTTCTTTCAATGAAAAATACAACAATGGTGGTTAGGTTCTGGTTACATATTCTCTACCATTGAAAAAAAATCAGTGTTGCTACCCATGCCAGGTGGCAAAATACGAAACAGAGATTTAGTGCCAATTTACATACCAAAAGAGCTGATTTCACAAGTTAGCAAATATGAAATGCCCAATAACAAACACCTTGACATGGTGGATACTTTTTAAGATTAGTTCTGAAATCAGCACACAAAAAATATTTAAAAACAGCTAAATTTGACTGCTATAAAAAATTTGAAAACCAATGTTATGGCAGGGTAATGATTTTCTTTTAAATCTTTGCTAACGTGAATTTTAAAAATTATGTAAGAAAATGAGTAACAGGTTTATTTGATGCTTAAAAGCATAATTTTTAAAGAAATAAACTACATTTTCTTTCAAAAGGATACTTATTTTTCATTGACAGTTTAACTCCTTTCTATTTTATTTGATGAGACGTCAATTTAGTATTTCACAACCTAGAGTCAACCAAACACATTAATTCTTTTTCTTTCCTTGCTAACCTCCCTCAATTGAGATATCCAAGAAAAATTTGTATCCTTAAACATACCTCTAAGTACAAGTTGCTTACTTGAGTTTTCATGTTTTAAGAAAATTATTTTCTTATGAGAATTTGCATTTAATGTGCATTTGAAATACCATCATTCACCTTTTGCTATTCAAAAAGTAAATTAGAAAAATTGAAGATTTGCTTTTATGAAGTAGGAAATGATGCATAATTTAAATAAGAATCAGATGAACATATAACAAACTTACCTAAACCGTGTCTATGTGTTGACATTGGGGTCACTCCATACCACTTATTTGCTTTAAAATCATAACACTCTACTATATTCAGAGTTTTCAATCCATCCCGGCCACCAACAACATATAGCTTGTCATTCATAATTGCAGCACCAAATTGTAATCTTCTCGAAGTCATTCCACAAGAATGGCTCCACGAATTAGAACGCAAATTATACTCTTTAATAAGCCTAGAACCTGTATAATAAATTTCTAATAAAAAACTTAAGCGTAATGTTTAGGAGTCAAATATTTAAGTATAGAAGTACAAAAAATTAAAATTGTGTATAGTTATGATGTAACATCGAAGTAAAAATACAAGGTATCACAAATAATTCAGAATCAGTACATTTAAATTATTGATTTATAAGATCAAATATAATAGATGACATGATTGAATTGGAGACCTGAAACAAAAGAGTAAGACAGAAAACAAGTAAATGAAAGTTCTGAGAATGCATACAGCTTAATTGTTGCAATCACATGGTTGCATTTGTAGTGTATGAAAAAATGTGAATTCAACTATTCTTCAGTAGCACTGAATAAAATTTAGTTAACTGTCATGAGCTTGAAAGGCAAAATTCTTGCTAAGAATGGTGTGGAAGATGAAATATTAGTGAAAGAAAAAGTAGATGAAGGGTGTCAAGGTAGATAGGTCAAAATCCATTGCAATGTCCTGTCTTAAAGACCCATCACAGCAGGAACAACATTGGAAATAGAGCCCCACTGAGTTGGCTAATGGAAAACATGTGAATGAACTGATATAACAATTAATGAATCCAAATTGAAATGATTAAAAGCGAAAAATGCAAAACTGAAATTTAGTTTAAATGTTATGGGGAGAAACATAAAATGCAAGTAGAAAGCATCTATACTCAAAATTAAAAAACACTGAGGAACTAAAACTATGAAAATTGCAATACTTTACTTAATGCATTTAAAGAAACAAATTGAAAGGGTAAATTTGCTGTTCTAAAAATAGTAATCATTATGGAAAACAATCAAGTAATAAAAACTATTTCAATTTAAAGGGAAAGCAGAAATCTAAAACAAAGATTTTTAAGCTTCGTGGCAAAATATAGAAACTGCATCATTATAATTCATCAGCAAATTTTTTTTTAATAGACTTGTTTTTTAAAGATGTGAATAAGATATTGGCATTGAAAACCTACACTTAATAAAATACAAATAAAAGTTACATTGGATATGCTCATTTGAATAAAAAAATATTGAAACTAAGTTACAAATACACCAGTACTTGAAACAGCATTGTTAAAATTTTTTGAATGTACAAAAAAATTATATTACAACACATTTGTGAAGTGGAATGATTTTTTTCGAACGAATGAAAATGAGTATCACCTCATCATTTTTCAAGCCCTCCTCCTAAAAACATCTAACTCTTCGTGAAAAGTTAGTGAAATTACAATAAATGAACAATATGCTCCTGATCTTGATCGTCTTTACTCAGTTGCTAGATGGCATTGAAAAATTACAACTATATTTTTTTGCTTCTTTTAAATGCCTACTTTCTAGGACTAAGGGAACCCTGTAATTACATCAGATAAAAGCCTTGACAACCACCTGTGTCCATTATCACTTCAAGAAAAGATTTTAATGATTGTCATGCACAGGTTTTAATATAATTGAATTCCTTGGTAAGGACTCCATTAACAGTCTATAACAGTTTGGGGGTTCTCCAATTCAAATACATAGATGCTCTAACTATTGAAGATTCTTTGGCGTTTGCTAATGGATGATTTGATTATCATATTCATATTGATCCAGATGTTAAACAGATTAGATGTTTTAATAATTCAAAATATGAATTTCATACATGTTTCAGGAATTATTTGTATTTTATGGAATGTTTTTAATGTTATATAATTACCACATTTTATAAATGATATTTTATTAATATTCGATACATAATATGTTAACAATATATAGTTGTATTTTTAATTGTGTTACCACCTTGCACACATTAATTCTGCTTTAGAGAACTATTCTCATAGCATTTTTTTCACATTTTTGAATAAAATTTCAATATTTCATCCACTACTATAAGCTTTCTTCAAAGCAGGTAGTTTTCTTGATGGTGGAAAAGGTTTTCAGAAACACAGGTAAATAGAAATGTAAATATCATTTTCATTCAAATACAAACTTCAAAATAGCTCCATCTTCTTTGATTTTCAGTAGAAATGTTTTAATGAAATAAAAACAGTGAAAATGGACTATTACCTTCAATAAAGAAAGCCTTTCAAAAGGATGGAATCAATTATTTAAAAATTCATAAACTTAAAACAAAAACAAAGCAAAATCTCCCTTATTAGCAGATTTGAATTTGTAATAAAACATAGTAACTGACATTCAACTGAGTAAAGGATGCAATAAAATTGTAAATCTATCCAGCGACATATTCCATAATTTCTATACTTTGTAATGTCATAATTAAATGTAAAATTCCATGATGATACCAAAATAGTTAGCATATCTGTTGATCTAATAGAATAAAATTTTACAGGAATAATAACACCACATATAGAATTTAAAAAATACTCACCTTTACTCCCATCCATGCCACCTAACATGTACAAACTACCAACAGTAGATTTACGAGGCTTTGTACGAGGGCAACTTGAAAAATGTCTTTCCGGCAAAAGACGGTACGTCAAAGCTTCTACAATCAGACTCCAACAAATGGGGCTTTCTTTTAGTACTGGATATACTTCAATACTATCAGTCAAAAACTAAAAAGATTTATGACATATAAGTATTGCAAAATAACTCTTAATATTAAATTGAATTAGTGATGAATTCACAAATGAAACATTTTAACTTTAAATAAATGATTAGTACAAACAGAGCATCTTACAAGTTTTCAATATAAATAAGTAGCCTTTTAAGGAACATATTAAAAATTTGAGAACTTATTAAGCCTTATATGCATCAAGATTAAAAGCATAACAAATATATAATGAAATAGAATAAGATATTTACTTCTTTCATAGAAAAATATCTTTCTTAAAAAATGGAATTTTTAGAAATCCATCAGCATCATCAGTGTGCTAACAGACAGGTGACAAATGAATGATAATTTTTACTATTCCTTTCTTCAAACTAAACAACTTTCTTCACTGAAAACTCTACTCTAGCAACATATGCAATGAAATAAACTTGAATGCAATTTAATCATCTGAGTAACCAAATCAACTAACTACTTTTGAAAGAAAACACTGATATCAAACTTTTTGTTGATATCAGTGTTTTCTATAAGCTATCATTGGCAAAGAACAGATCCATTGAATAAAATTAACAAATGCTGTCATCACAACAAAGTATTTAAAAATCCAGTTTGAATCCCTTTTAATGGCAAAAATTTCAGAGGTAAAATAAAATGGCTTTTTAAAATAAATTTATTTGCAAGTTATTTATAATGAATTTTTAGAGGCAGTTTAATAAATTAAAGTGTCTAAAAATTCATTAAGAAACAAAATTATTATTTTATCTCAAAAGTTTTATTTTTTTCATAAAATATATACTTCAAAAAACATTTTCAAAATAATGATAAAATTTATTTCAAACTAAAGAAAGCTATATTGCGAAAAGTTATTTATGAAATTTGAAAAAAATTAAATGATAACATTTTTAGTTTAAGATGAAAAATAAAACTCTAAAACACAATTAATGAGCACAAAGATTAGAATTTTAACTTTTTAAATTAGTACCCAATTATGAAGTATGCTTTTAAATGAATTACTGTAGATTGCTGAATATGCTTAGGATTGACAACAGGAGGTTGGTTTTTATGTGCAAAGGCCAGGTCTGGCCATGATCAATAAAATAAACTAAAATAGGATCTGTCATTAAAGGTAGATCTTCGACATCTTCAAAAATACTTCTACAACAAAACCTACATTTTTAGATGAAATTATTTGCTATTTTGCATACAGTAACCAAGGCTAGCAATTACACACTGAGTTTGCAACTAAAATCATAATGATTTCATTGTATACTGAATTCAGAATTTAATAGCTTGTTAGCTTTTTAAAAAGTTGTAAAACAATATAAACAATTTCAATGGTTTAAAAAATGTTTATTATTTTCTGATTATCATGGCTTTTAACACATTCATTTCTGACATTTTGTTATGTGTTGATCTATCTAACAATACCAACACTAAGTACAATGTTTCAAATTAATGGGATCAAAATAATTGTTAATCTTTTGAAAATTAATCTAATGTAATAACTTCTATAAATTATCATTAAATGATAGTTTCTAACAGCAGTTTACCATGGATTTTAAGCTAAAGAATAAAAGTTAGCATAACTGTAAATCCACCCTTGAGTAAGTTTTATGAACTCAACCGTTTCTCTTTATAAATTACAGAATACTAATAAGAATGCTTCCCTTCCAACTTTTATGCACACAATACATTCATTTGAAAATCATTAAAAATTTATTAAGAGTGCTTTTTAAAATATATTTTCTGTGATCACAAGTAAAGTTGATTAAATATTAACACACAATTTCAGATATTTCTCTTAAAAACAATGCCTATAAACAATTTTAAGGCTGCACTGTTGATATAAACAATATAAATACCTGATTAAACAATAAATATAAATACCTGAACTGGAAGCAAAGGAAGTTTTATCACCTCCAGAAGTTCAGGTAAGTCTGCTTTCCTGGCAGAAACATCAAAATGAATCCACTCCATCAAAGATTTAAATGCTAATTCCTCACTATCAATATTTAGCATATCATTTGATAATAAGGTTTTCAGATCAGCAGCTGAAAGTGTGAAAAACTCCTGATTCTTAACAACTTCAACAAAATGATCCTGTAAAAAAACAGAAGTAAATTATGAGTATCTTAAATACAGAGGGGGTAATAAAAATTTCAAAATCAAAATGAGTCTTTAAGAGAAATTCGAGCAATATTATTTCTATGATCATCTACACAAATATTTTTTGGTATTTTCCTTCGTTTAATAGTACAAGCTACATATATAATGCAGTATCATCTGTAGGTGTTACAAATTTTCCATTATATGATTTCATGAATTCAAATTTTAAGTATCAAAAGATGATGAATGGCTATTGGCAAGTTACAGCACTGTTTTATTGCATGTGTGAAGGACCTCGGCCTTAACCTTGCATTATAAAATACAAATACATAAGTTTGTTCATTCCTTATCCTTTATTTGGTGGAGATGTCGAATCCGAGGCACTAGCGATTTATCGCCAAACATGGTAACCTTGCAGTTTTGATCCAACTTTATGGCAACCCTATGCAAAAGGTTGGTTTTTAGGAAGGGGGTATTTCAATTAACGTCACACTGGAGCAACACAACGGGCTATTGGTGACGGTCCGGGATCAATCCCAAAGGGAAAGATCCAAGGACAATACCACGTAATTTTGAACCACGGTCAGATGACGAGGCAACACCTGAGCTGGCACCCCACTCTCCAAACTTCCACACCACGCCAAGATGAGGACATTTGAGGCCACAACAGATTTAACGTGCACCAGCCCCCTTTGTACACGATGGTGTTTGGCTGGATTCGAATTCGCAACCCTTCGATTGCTAGTTCGTTACTCTTCCAACCTGGCCACCGCGGCCCCGGTTTTTAGGAAGGAAAGAGCGTTTTTTTTAACAAAAGCATTTTTTTAAACAAAATTCTGATGTATTGCGTTCTATGATTGGTTACCGTTTTAAAATTTGGATTCTTTTTGTGTTCTTCGATGTCTTAGCTTTTAAGAATGATTTTAATTGGTTACCGCTTAACCAGATAATTTGAGGTCGCAACGGATTTTATCAGTGTATCTTTAGTTTTCGTGCTTGCCGTTGGATTTCCAAAATTCGGATTACAATTTTTTCAAGTGGCCCATTTCTATTGATATTTTTGGGTTATTTTAAATTTTTTAATTAGAAATTAAATTAATTATCTTTCGTGATATTAGACTTATTAGCCGTTCACGTACCCTTGATTAGGTATGGCAATGGATGGTTTGACTGGACGTATAAATGCGTTTTTTGGAAAAATGTATGAATCTTTAGCAAAACCAGAGAGTTTGAAAGTGATTGAATGGTGCCAGAAAGTTGGCTTGATTGCGAAAAGTGTTAAATTTTTAGAATGTGGGACTGAAATGGTTTTGAAAGACAAAAAGGATGTGGGCGATAGTTATGAATGGTTGTGTAGAAAGGATGGACATAAGCGAAAGCGATCAGTGTGAAAGGGAACATGGTTTGAAAATAGTAATTTGCATATGTGTAAGATTCTTTTGATTACGTGGTACTGGGTGAATGAAACGCCAATTAAATGTGTTATGAATGAAATGAATGTGGTGACCCATACGATGACTGAATGGTATAATTTTTGTAGAGAAGTGTGTTTGGATGCTTGCTTGAAATTTAATGGTAAGATTGGAGAAGGAAAGACTGGAAATTGATGAGAGTAAGTTTGGCAAAAGGAAGTATAATAAGGGTAGACGAGTGGAGGATAAATGGGTGTTTGGTGGAATTGAAAAGGGTCCGGACAAATGTTTTATGGTTGTAGTGAATGATAGGAGTAAGGCTGTTGTCTGAGATTATTCATGAAAGGATTTTGCCGGTGTGTCTGACTGTTGGAAGTCCATGCTACCATAGTGTCTGACTGTTGGAAGTCTTATGCTGGTACTGATAACCCAAAGGACGAAGATTTCAAAGGTTATCGATTCGAGCATCTGATGGTCAACCACAGTGAGCACTTTAAGGACCAACGCGATTGAGGGGACGCTGGGTGCCGTCAAACGATCCCTTAAGGCAGTGTTTCCCAAAGTGTGGTACGCATACCCCCAGGGATACGTGAAGAATTTGGTGGGGGTACGCGTTGCACCGGAGTTTGGTGGGGATATGCACTGCACCGTGCTTAGCTGCACCTAATTCTACGTTCTCATGAGTCAAGTCAAGACAGTCTTGTGAGGCGTGAGATGGTCCGGTGTGACACGGCGGAAATATACCACACTTCGTTACAGAAACAACTTACTTCGTTAATAGTTAGTGGCTTCTCCAGGCGCCTGTGTATTTACAGCTTATGTGTCATTTTTCTTATAGGAAATGTTTGTTATGTGCTTTAGTAAGTCCCACTGATTTTGATTATTTTTATAAAATATAATTTTTATCCCTAACATAGATTATGGATCGCTGGTTGAAATCTAGAACTACTACACCGAAAGAAAGTAATGATTATAGGAACTAACAGGAAATAATGCAATTAACGACGAATCAACTTCAATTCTGAAAGAACCTGTTAAGAAAAAGGCAAGGAAAACTCGCAAGTACGACAAAGAATATCTTAAATTTGGATTCTCATGGACTGGAGATGAAAATGAGCCTATTCCATTTTGCGTCATTTGTTTTGAAAATCTAACAAGCGAAAGCATGAAACCACCCAACTTAAAGCGCCATTTTGAGACAAACCATAATCAGTACAAAGATAAACCCATAGATTTTTTGAAAATAAACTTAAGGATTTAAATCAGTCTCGAAAAGTAATGCGGGTTTTGACAGGAGGTGACAATCAAAAAATGCTAGAAACTTCGTATCGCGTGTCGCTTTTAATTGCGAAATGTAGTGCAGCGGAAACCAGTGGAGAAATTTTAATCAAGCCTGCAGCCAAGATAATGGCAGAAGTACTGATAGGAGATAGAGCGAAACAAACTTTTGACCGCGTTTCTCTCTCAAATAATACAGTTCATCGACGAATCATTGATATGTCTAATAATGTGAAACAGATGTTATTATCTGATATTTCTCAAAGTCGTTATTATGCATTGCAAGTCGATGAGTCCACTGATATTGCGAATTTTGCAAATCTTATGGCGTTTGTTAGATACGAAAAAAAATCAAGAAATTCATGACGGCTTTTTATTTTGCCAGCCTTTATTAGGTCATACAACAGGAGAAGATATCTTTAATGTTATGAAAAAATTTATGCAAGAGAACAAAATTGATTGGAATAGATGTGTTGGAATAAGCACAGATGGAGCAAAAGTATGGTCGGAATTAATAAAGGACTCGTTGCAAGAATTCAAAATGTTGCCCCAAATGTCATATCCACACATTGTTGCATACACAGAGAGGCTTTGGCAACACGTAAGATGCCCGCTGATCTACAGAAAGTTCTGGATGAAAGCGTGAAAATCGTTAACTACATTAAAAACCGTCCTTTGAATGCACGACTTTTTTCGCAAATATGCGAAGTAGTCATACCCAGCTTCTTTATCATACCGATGTTCATTGGCTATCTCGAGGAAAAATTCTAAATCGATTGTTTGAACTTAGACATGAACTTCAATGTTTTCTTAATGATAGATTTGAGTTGAGAAATTGTTTACATGACTGGAAATGCTTTGTAAACTAGCATACTTAGCAGATATATTCTGTTTTAAATTGCCTCAACTTATCGTTACAAGGCAAAGAAATTTCATTGTTTCACGTTCAAGATAAAGTTATGGCAAAAGAGAGTTGGTAATGGAGAAGTAGACTCGTTTCCCTCTCTTCACGAGTTTATAACAAGTTCGACTACTAAAATTGATGCTGATACTCTGAAATGCATAACACAGCATTTGGAGAGTTTGCAAGTGGGCTTGAAAAACTATTTCCCTGATTTAACCAAAAATATTGAATGGATAAGATATCCGTTTAACATTAACACAACATCCATGCCAGAAGATTTGTCGCATGCGGAAGAGCAATTGGCTTCAGACGGATTCTTGAAAAATAAACATAAGGAGAGTACTTTAACATCATTCTGGTTACAAATGCAACTTGTGTATCCGGTTTTAACAGAAAAAGTTCTAAAATACATCTTGCCTTTTCCAACTTCATATTTATGTGAAGTTGCTTTTTCAGTATTTGTAGACATTAAGTCGAAAAAAAGGAACAGACTATTGGACGTGGAACCACATCTCAGATTAAAATTAACAACCAGGGAACCAAATTATGACGATCTGTTATCTTAGCACAAACAATTTCATCCTTCTCATTGATCCAAATAAACGTTATTTATAATATAACTTTTATTTATATTTTATTATGAATAATTTTATTTCTCTTTTCTTATTATTTTGTGTATGTCACAAAAAAAAAGAAAAAAATACATTTTGATTGTTATTAAAATACATCCATTTTTTTTGACGAGGGGTACTCAGCGTTACGAAAATTATAGAAGGAGTACACATATGTCAAAAGTTTGGGAAACACTGCCTTAAGGGAACGAGCATGGTTAAAGACCAATTTGACGGTTACCTTGCTGAATATATATGGCGGCGACCGCATATGGGAACGGAAATCCAGCAGATGTTTCTGACATTTGTTGCCGAAATTGTTAGACATTATAACCCAGAGGAAGGGGATATTAGACCGTAAGTTTCATTTTTCTTTACTTTTTATTGTTTATTTGTGCATTCCTTATTTTCACTTGCGATTATAACAAATCAAATCGTCAAGATGGCCGTAATAATGGTATTGGACTCCATCTTGATTTGGCGATAAAAATTGCTTGGCGACAAACATGCCTCGGATTCTACATCTTAACCCTTTGTTTTTGTTTATCATACAGATTACCTATTTCTGTTTATCATACCAAATAGGAAAGATAAGTTTGTTTTGCCACTGTTACATAAGCTTTAGTTAAATTTTTTCAAGAATTATACACAAAATATTTTTAAAGGTTCTTACAGCCTTTCAAATCCTGCAACTAAACTTACATGGCTGTATATATGCAACGAACATTTTTATATGAACGTCAAAAACAGTTAATTTGACTACAAATTATTTGTAGACAACTGATCGAATTAAGTAATTCGATCAATTACTTAATAAGGAAAACTGTTTTCATTAAAGTTAAATATTTCTATCACAAAGAATATATATTCTAATACTTAATTGTTTTTAAATATGACTCACCATAATATATCTACAAGCTGAATGGGAAAAGTCTCTACACCCAAGGGCATCAGCAAATAAAAAAAAACCAATGCTGTTAGATGGATCCAGACGGGAAGTCAAAAAGTCACAACAAGCACTAACAACTTCATTAATATGTAGAAATTTAGCAGTTTTTAATAATGTTTCCACACTTTCTTCTTTAAGGTCAATTTCTCCTATAATAAATATTCAGTATTTATAGAAAGTGTAAATTGGCATTGGTACGATAAAATATGTTAGCAAGTGTTAAAATATTCCGTTGAACATGAATCCAAAAAATGTTTCGACAAGCAATTGGATTTTAGGCTGAACATTAAACTTTCTATTAATTATAATCACAGAATATTGCTCCTCAATCACATCACAAGACATTTATCTCAGCCATAGTTGGAAAGCAGTCTTAAAAAGTTTCTTAAAATCTTAGAACTTCGAACCCAGCCCCCAAACATGAGGGATAAATATTACAAATAAATAACATACAAACATGTATATGTATGGGATTTTATTTTGATCTCCAATAATTTCCAAATCTGGTATCACTGCTGTGGAGCAATCTTTTGATCTGGGAACAACTCCTAAATAAACTTGTTATAGATCACACAATGTGAGGGCTCAATTATATGAAAATATCAAATATTATCTGTCATTGTACCAAGCAGTTCTATAGAACAAAATGCCTTCATATATGACAGGGATAAAATCAATGTAACCAATCCTAGCAGATGGCAATAAGTTCTAGGTCTTGTTATTCTTAAGCTGATTTTAATGAAGTTACAGCCTTTCATTTTTTAAATAAAAGCAATAATTTTATGTTCATTAGATATTACGAAATGTCTCTCTTTAGCTTACGGTTGATGTTTTACTATTACCATGCTTTGCATGATGCTTTCATTGAATTGTTAAAAAATGTTCAACAATGCAGAATGGCATTGTAGAACATGAGAAACTTAAACATAATTAGAATTAGACTGTCTTGTGTTTGTCCCATCAAAGTCAACAGAATTTACAGGGGTTTAGTGCTAGTTTGGATACCACTCTATTTCAAATTTATATCATTCATTTTTTTGAAGCTGCAAAAGCATGACACTAATACTTCTTCAAACAAACGCTATTCTTTCAATTTTCGTATTTATTTGATTTTTAAAAATGCAATGCTTTTCTTTCAGGGTTTACAAAGGAGTGCTGAAGTTTTGTGTACTTGCTTAGCAATGAGTTACTTAATCATTGAGTTTCAATTTTTATATATTCATTAATCAATCATAGCCATGGCTTTGATATTTTTCCCTCAAATGTATAGAGAAGTTTAAATATTATTGCAATTAGAAATAGTAGCTAACAGAAATATCTGGAAAAAAGCATAAAACATACTTTTACTTACTTGTGAACCAAACTGACATTTAATTTTCTGATAAAATGAAAACACAAATAATTATGCACTTACACTTTTGCAACAAAAAGCACAATAAATAATTCTTTACATTTTAACTGATCCAATATAACTAATACACTTTTCCCCAATGAGCGGCCAATTTAACATTAGTTATCAAGGCACTACAAGAGCGGAATTGCAAACCATTCAGCATTACACTGGTTCACTATGGGACATGGGTTCACATTACACCTCACATACATACCATACATTCAAGGCCCAACTAATTTATAGCGAGGCCACACATTCAATCCAGATGGTCAAACATCCATGTCCTACTCCAGATTCAAACCAGGAACCTTTCGATCTAGAATCACTGACCACCAGATCAATTAAGACACTAAAACTCATCTTTGATAAAATTTTAAAATTGAATTTACATGTTAGTTTCAATTAAATGGTAAATATTTATACATTTGGAAAAATTAGCAGTAAGTACTTCACTGGAACTTAAAGTTTTGTAAGCATTTGGAAAAATAGTGTGCATTAATACACACTATTACAGAATTTTCAACACAGACCCCCAGAAGATTCATAAGCTATCATATGGAAAGTAGACACAAGAGATAATTTTTTGTATTTTATCATGTAAGAATTTAATAAAAATGTGAAAATAAAAGCATATTACCAGTATAAAAATATTCAACTAAAGCTTGTAAAGAAGGTGCATCTACGAACTCTAATGAAATACGTTCAATTCTAGATTCCCTTAAATCATTAGTAAACATGGCAAGAAAATAATCACTAGCAGCAGATAGAACAAGACGATGTGCTTTTATCTCTATGCAAGATGCAACTAGAGTCACATCTGTTAACTGTTTTGATACACGAAACAGCCTCATTCTCTGAAGACTATCCATTGAATGATATTCGTATTTAAATTTTTCAACTGAAGACGAGCTATCAGAATCCATACGTGCTCTTTTTGAATTCATGCAGAATATATTCCAACATTCAAAGCAAACCCTATATTTAAAAATAAATGAACAAATTAAAATGTGCAAAAGCACCAAGCTTATAAATTAAAAGATTTTGAAAATAAGATTAATAAACAAACATGAGAAAAATATACTGATTTCAGGGAAAATATAATATTTGTTATTATCTATACTTTGAGAAAATTCAGAAGTACACTAATGAAATAAGCATCAACATGTTAATAAATTAGGCTTGATATGACATTGTGTTATGAAACACAATCACCCCTAAATTTTAAAATTAGCCCATTTAGCAAAACGATGCATACGTGTGAAATGTCTATGAAAACACCGATCGTAAAATGATTAATATTTAATAATCAATCAGGCATACAAAGAAAACTACATTTATACAAGTCACGCATTTACTTAGAATAGGTATTATTTTATCACATCATCCAACTTGATACTGGGGCCCTTTGTGCAAATGAGTGCTAACTTATTTAGATAATTTGGAGTTCGGTACAGCTGCAGTCTGTGCCGCGCGGAGTGGCAATGACTCTTGGCGCACTTTTAAGCGACTCATGCCAGCTGATGGTAACCCAATTTTATCTTGTATTTTTCTCTGGTTTTATGGTTAGGGTTCTCGTGTTTTTATGGCAACCTTGCAGCGTCCAGATCTTTTTTTTCTAGTGTGTTTTTACGAGTTGTATCGCGATACAGAGCTTTTTTGACTTTTTTTAAAGGAATCGGGATTAATTAAATAAAATTTTTCTTGCGATAAATGCAACTGGGAAATGACGCGTTTTCTGTAAGGAATTCAGTTAGCGATGGATACACTTGGATTTGTAGGAATCGTCGGGTTAATAAGCCATGTAGATACAAATCGATCAGACACGGGTCATGGTTTCGCAACAGCAATTTGAAGTTGGAGATTTTTCTTTTAACTTATGAGATTTTAAAAGGCACAAAGAGTGAAGGTATAGCGGGAGTACTTTTTTGCGTCCCACACTTTAGCCGACTGGCGGCAGTTTGTGAACGAGGTAATTTCTGATTTTGTGGAAACACAATCAGAAAATTTTTAAAAAAGACTAAATGTTTTATATTTAATCAAGATTTATATATTTAATTCCGTTAAAAAATTTTTTTGGCATATTTGTGTATATTAAATCCAGTTTTGCAATGTTTCACTAGTCAAGATGTGATTTCCGTTAAAAAATATTTTTTGTATATTTAATCCAGATTTGCAGTTTTACTAGTCAAAATATTGTTTTATCAAGATTTATATATTTAATCCATATGTATTCAGTATATATTCAATTTTGGAAGATTTCCTTAGCGACATAAAAAGTGCGCCAAAACAAAGCGTTGCCACTCCGCGCGGCACAGACTGCAGCTGTACCTTGGAGTTCTTCACTGTAGGGCCCAATAAAAACTTCCGCATTACATAAACGCAAAGATATTTACTATTAAAACATTAGTCTTTTGCTGGAAATTAAAATTTGACAGATAGTTTATTAATGGGATCATAATTAGATACATTAAAGTTTTTTTCCAATAGTAAGTTTTACCCATCGCAAAATGATATATATCATATAGGCAAATGGTTACTAGGGAATCAGGGTATGAGCAATCTAACTTTGTAAAAAGCTCCATGAACTCTGAATAAAAAATGTGACTAAAATTATTACTCAGATTTTTGTAGGTAGTTGAATTTACGTCGTACTGCAGGCTATTGGCGAGATTAGATTTTGGGATTTTTTTGGAATTAAAGAAATAACATAACACTGCAATTCATTTTACAAAAAATGTTTTTTTTGTAATTCTTAGAACTTTGAAATGTACAACACCTGATTTGGGGTTAATGGAACAAAATCGGTTCAATTGCAATCTCATTTGAATTAAGTTCCATAATACATTGTTTTAAAAATTGCAAAGAAATTAGTTGACTAACTGGCAAGATTTTTAATTACTCTTTTCAGCTTTTGATCCATCACTCAAATGTGGATTCAATAATACTAAAATCACTTTTCTTAGTTTCATGAATGCGTTTTTTAAAAGAAAAACATAAGCAACATTTACCGAAAGATGCTAATTGGTTTGACAAAAAATAAGACGTGGCTTCCAAAATCTTTGCTTTGATATTTGATTAAATAGAAGTTCGAGTTTTTCTAAAAATCACAAACAATAAACACAAGAGACGCTAACAAGAGGTCAATGCCATGTCAGAATCTTAGTATCAAATGGGAGCGAAAATGCAGCGCCCGAGGCGGGTAATTACGGTGTGTTCAGGGTAATTATATTTGGCAAGTTATCGTGCTTTGCAACTCTCACATTTCACTAGTTATCGCTTTCTTGGCAAATGCTTTGGCGCATCTTTTGGCTTTGCTTCTTTGAGTCGTTTTCTCACTGAAGTCATTAGTTATTCTACTGCACCAATTCCCTAATAAAAATAGATTTCAATAAATATTTTCATTTTCCTAATTTTTATGCCAACTAATACCTTTTTGTTGTAAAAACATGAAACTTTAAGGTCTTGAGCTACCTCTAATAGTAAACTGCTGCTTAAACTCAAGAAATCAATGGTGATGTTTCATTGACATGAGACTGACACATCAAAATGTTAATACTGTAAGATCATTCTTGAAATGAAATAATATCCTATTTAAAGAGAAGAAAATATCTAGTATAGGCCATGTGTCAAAGGGGGGGAGGGGGGGAATTTCAATTAACGTCACACTGGAGCAACACAATGGGCTATTGGTGACGGTCCGGGATCAATCCCAAAGGGAAAGATCCGAGGACACCACGTAATTTTGAACCACGGTCAGATGACGAGGCAACACCTGAGCTGGCACCCCACTCTCCAAACTTCCACACCACGCCAACGTGAGGACATTTGAGGCCACGACAGATTTAACGTGCACCAGCCCCCTTTGTACACGACGGTGTTTGGCTGGATTCGAACTCGCAACCCTTCGGTTGCAAGTCCGTTACTCTTCCAACCGGGCCACCGCGGCCCATGTGTCAAAGGAAAGCAGCAAAAGTAATTTTTTTTTTTTTTTTCCAATTAACGTCACACTGGAGCAACACAATGGGCTATTGGTGACGGTCCGGGATCAATCCCAAAGGGAAAGATCCGAGGACAACACCACGTAATTTTGAACCACGGTCAGATGACGAGGCAACACCTGAGCTGGCACCCCACTCTCCAAACTTCCACACCACACCAACGTGAGGACGTTTGAGGCCACGACAGATTTAACGTGCACCAGCCCCCTTTGTACACGACGGTGTTTGGCTGGATTCGAACTCGCAACCCTTCGGTTGCTAGTCCGTTACTCTTCCAACCGGGCCACCGCGGCCCGCAGCAAAAGTAAAGCCTTAACAGTTTGTGAACTAACTCAGATTTATATATATTCAATCGATTGATGTGAAATTTCCACTTCAAAAGGAAGAAAATAAATCTGAAGTGGGAAATAAATTGAAGGTAGTTGAAAATGGTCAAAAGACAAACTTGAAGAAAAATTTAAGTGTTGCATGGTGACAACAGTACAAGAATAAAAAAGTGATACAACTTTCTGAACAAGGCGTCACCAAACAACTGTTCCAAATATATCCGAGAGCAAAATGGAAGAGCGGAGTCTGAAAATAAAACTTATAGAAGCAGTAAGAATCATACCCAGGGCCGCTGATCTGGAAAAGTTCTGGGCTGAAGGAACTAATACAGCTGTATATCTTAAATAGAAGTAGACCATCATTTTAAAAACACAAAACACTCGACAAGATGGTTTGGCAAAAGTCCCGATATCATTAACTTATTTCAAGTATTTAGAAATGAAATGGGACCCTACAAGTAGAAATCGATTTTGTTATCTATGGAAATGGTGCAGAGTATTCTTTACAATGAAAATAAAGTGGATGTAAGAATAAATATGAGTAAGGAAACAGAAACATTTGAAGATGAAGAGACTATGAAATCAAGAGACAAAAAATTAGAAAAAAGGGATAAATGATGAGTTCTAAACACTTGAAGGAAACAAAATGAGGATAGAAACAGAAATGGATGTACACAATGCTTTCTTGCAGAGACTTGAGAAGTGTTCTTAAAAGTGCCTGATGGAATAAAAATAGGTCATTGTGTTGCTCCAGTGTGACGTTAATTGAAATACCCCCCCTGATGGAATAAAAACAAGTTGAACTGAAACTTAATTGAGGGGTTGTTGAAAAGCAATGAAATTAAGTTTGTTATATGGCAACAGTTGAACTAAGTTCAAAAGTGTTTGTTTACTTTTTCTGTTCAACCTGTATCCTGTAACATTTAGAAAAAAACTCATCGAAAAAATAAAATTCCAATCTCAAAACTTCACCTTTAAAAATCTCATAAAAAGCATCATAAATAAACCACAACAAGCTAGAGTAATAACTAGATTTCTCATATCAATCGAAAAATTTTAATCTCTTCATACTTTTCTCTTAAATTTAGATCATTTAGGAAGATTGGAGACAAAAGCCTGACTCTGCAGCTAAAAGTCTCAAGAAAAACCAACCAACCAACCAATCCTGTAACATTCACCTGTATCTGTGTTAGGTATCCTTCATAAATAAATCTTGGCGTGGTGTGGAAGTTTGGAGAGTGGGGTGCCAGCTCAGGTGTTGCCTCGTCATCTGACCGTGGTTCAAAATTACGTGGTGTTGTCCTCGGATCTTTCCCTTTGGGATTGATCCCGGACCGTCACCAATAGCCCATTGTGTTGCTCCAGTGTGACGTTAATTGAAATAATAAAATAAATAATAAACATAAATAAATCTTATGGATAACTTTCACTTTTCTCAACTTTGTTTACGATAGATTCAATACAAAAACGAATAAAAATTTCACCTGTGTAGTATAAATACATCATCGGGTCGTCCTGGTAATATTTTAATTACGTTTGAGAAAAAATTTGTGTATCTGTCAACAGCATATACCGGCAGCAAATTATCTCAGGTTCACACAAGTAAAAAACAAAAATTTTAATTTAGACACGAAAAATAATCACAACAATAATAAATAAAAATAACCTTAAAACAAATCTCTTTGGTAGCAACGAATTTTAATGAAAATGCAATGAAGCGCTCAAGAAAAAGGGGGGGGGGGGTATTTGGGGGGGGGTATTTTAATTAACGTCACACTGGAGCAACACAACGGGCTATTGGTGACGGTCCGGGATCAATCCCAAAGGGAAAGATCCGAGGACAACACCACGTAATTTTGAACCACGGTCAGATGACGAGGCAACACCTGAGCTGGCACCCCACTCTCCAAACTTCCACACCACGCCAACGTGAGGACATTTGAGGCCACGACAGATTTAACGTGCACCAGCCCCCTTTGTACACGATGGGGGGTATTTCAATTAACGTCACACTGGAGCAACACAATGGGCTATTGGTGACGGTCCGGGATCAATCCCAAAGGGAAAGATCCGAGGACAACACCACGTAATTTTGAACCACGGTCAGATGACGATCAAGAAAAAGGAAACAAAAAAAGGATAATCGAATTTCCATCTCGAAGCCTACTCACATTCGGGAGATACGCATTTCAGGAAGTCGAGACGCTGCTATTTTGTTGCCACCGCAGATTGGATGGCCCTTCTGGTCATTCACCTTTACTTCTTGAGAGGAGTTGGCTATACTTTTCTTTTGGCTTCTTTCGTATTATTTCTTGGCAACCTTTAGCAGTGAATCGAATGTTTTTTGTTCAAATCGGTCAAATTCAATTTAGTGAGTTGCTTTTCCGATTTCGTTCAGGGCGCTCGTTCGTGATCGTGCAAATGTTTCGGTGCGTGAGTTTTTCTTGAATATATTTTATTTGTTCTAATGTTTTAATTCATTGTTTTATCCTTGAGTTGTAAAAGGCGACTTGTGTGTGTGTTTATTGTAAATAAGTGTCATAAACGTTACGTTTTTTACATAAAGATGTCAACTATTCCGGATTTTTACAGTTCATTATGGCGAATAGTGTTGTGAAAATCTTGCCAGATAGTTTTCCAATCTTTTCGCATCATTTTTGCGATCGAGTATTGTTTCGGTTATTGTGTTTGTTCAAGGGTCACTTTGAGTCAGAAAACGAAATTTTGCTCTACTTTTTACAACTTTTTGATTAAGATGAAGCTATTTGTAAAGGCGAGAATGAAAAATAATTTAACAATGAAGTATTTGTTTAAGCAGAATTTATGCAATGGGTCACCAAAGTATTTGTTGAACTCATGTTTCTAAATATGTTTATGTATTTTACATGCATGCAATTAAAATTTGAAATTTAACCATATATAAGCTCTGTTCTATTTAAGTTTCCCATACAAATAACCAAATATTTTTTAATTGCAATACTAAAATATAGCAATGTGAGAAAACAAGCATATAAAAGTATACAGCTGTGTTTTGTAAAAAGTGTAGATGTTAAACAAAAATATTAAAATTAATGTTTAAATTTGTTGCATTATTTTATTCCTTAACTTGGTTTATCCTTTAAAGAATTATTGGCACCCCCATGGTCAAACTGAAACCAGGTTTTGTTCTATCTATTCTTAAAGATAGATTTTCAATGTATTTCACAATTTTATGAAATAAATGAGTAATCTTCACACAATAACAGGTAATGACAATATTCTAATATTTAAACTGAGGTCAGATTTTAAGTTATTTTGATCTTTTATGTAATAACCAGACTTAAATGCAAAGTACTAAATTTTGGATTACTGTCATGGCCCAAAATCTACTTAAATCCAAATGTCTTGAGAAAAAGATCAAATATGCATATTGAACCTTAGTTCTAGTAATAAATTCAATTGTATCTACTCCAACTTCCGATATACACCCTTATCGTTATAGAGAGTGCTTTGAATTTGACATTGTGCACTGATATTGACAAATCAATGATTTAAGTTTCCTTCACACAATTTTCTTGTCTGTAATAAATACCAAGAACTACTCAGAACTTAAACTCAGCATTAAAATTTGATTTTCAATATTTTAATCCAGCATTGAAAATCAATTTTTAATTTGAAGGAAGCTCAAATCAGTTTGATTAATAGTCACTATCAAAGGCAGGGTGTTTGTTTTGGTGGCTGAAATTGATACACTTGAATTTATTGCTAGTACCAAGGTTCAATGTATATATCATAGTATATTGCTGTCGAAACCTCTTGAATCTAATTTTTTGGTTCAGTGTTTCATTGCTCCTAAAAATTTTTGATTTTAAGACTTGCATGTTTTGAAAGTGAAACGAGTTTTTAATTGAAAATCTTTACCAGTTAATTTGAATTTAAAGTAGATTTTGGTCTACCATGACAGTAATCCAAAATGTAGTGCCTTGCATACAAAGGTCTGATTGGTTTATAAAATATCAAAACGATAAAAATTCTTTATATCTGAAGAAATAACATTTTGTCACAAAATAGTGAAATTCATTGAAAATATCTTCATTCCAGTTAGAAAATTGCTTTTGATCAAATACCTGTTGCAAACAATGATATGCAGAAATCTAAGATGCAAGGCAAAATGCAAAAAAATTCTTATGAACATTGATTTTCATGTTTGTATTTAGCATTTGTACCTTTTGTAGTTAGCATAATCAACTGTAAACATCTAACAGAACCGTGTCATACAAATCAGTACAATTTTGTCAATAGTAGGAAGTGCAAAATAAGTTACATTAAACTAGACTTCTGAATGCCCTTGATTACATGAATTCAATTAATTGTGCCATTGTTTTATTTATTTTCTAAACTTGTTTTACCTGTTATAATTTGGCATTTTGATGTTTTATTGAGATGTATTTATAAACTAATGGTAAGTTTGCTATAGGGGGGTGCAGCTGCCAAGAGAAGGCAATTGAATTGCATGGTTTTGAATGAAATTAGTCTACTTGTGGTACTATAAATAAATCCTTTCTGCAATTGGCATCTGTAGGGCAGATTCTGGTTCTATGTTAATTGTTCACATGCTGAAAGCGAAAGCATTGATAATGAGTTGGCAGAGAGAAGGCGATCCATGACGATAGCTATTCATGCTTTTGCTAATGGCATCCTTCGTTTAACATTCTTTCACACCCATTTAGAAATCAACTGACCCAAGGCGGACTGCCTCTCTCTTGCAGGAGCTGCACCGTATCTTTCCTTTATTATGTTTCTGCTGTATGTAGCATGTACCTTGTTAGTGAATGTGGAAAAGTTTTTTAAATTGATTTGTATGTTACTACAGATAACACAAAGGTCAAGTTGACTGCTTATTTCAATGGATGGATGTGGACACTGAATGATATTTATTTTGCATGTTCATTTTAGGATATCAATAATAAATATTTCTCAGAGATTATGGAAAAGTTTTTTTTAAACTGATTTTTTTGTATGTTTTTTACAGATAACACAACGGTCAAGTTGACTGCTTATTTCAATGGATGGATATGGACACTGAATGATATTTATTTTTGCATGTTCATTTTAGGACATCAATAATAAATATTTCTCAGTGTGGAAAGTTTTAAACTGATTTGTATGTTTTTACAGATAACACAAAGGTCACGTTGATTGCTTATTTCAATGGATGGATGTGGACACTGAATGATATTTATTTTTGCATGTTCATTTTAGGACATCAATAATAAATATTTCTCAGTGTGGAAAGTTTTAAACTGATTTGTATGTTTTTACAGATAACACAAAGGTCACGTTGATTGCTTATTTCAATGGATGGATGTGGACACTGAATGATATTTATTTTTGCATGTTCATTTTAGGACATCAATAATAAATATTTCTCAGGTTTTAGAACAGAAAATAAGATCAGATTTTCAGACAATGTTGTTTCTTTGATACTTTGCCTTTGTCATCTATTCACAATTTAATTAAAAATTAGCTACCATCTAACAATGTAATCAATTTCATGGATTTCTTTATTATATTGTTATAAAAAGTAGGTAAACAGACAAGACAGTCTTGAAGTTGTAGCCAACTAACAAATAATATATTTTGTGAAGTCAACCAATTTATTCTTTTAAATCAATCATTGATAGAAGAGTCCTGTTCTATTGGTATACCAGGCTTTTTAATTTGTTAATTTTTGGCTTGGAAGCAAATAGGACGAATTCAATTTTAACCTCATACTCTTATTTGAATATCCCACACATTAATTTGTGCTGTTAATCAGAATTTATATTTCACAATTGATTTTTAAGCTAAAATTAAATGAAATATTGCATACAAATTATTAATACATGTACTCTGAGCTAGAAAATCAATACTGACAATTTACCTGTGAACTTTATTCTGTGGATCCTGCTTTAATTAGCCTTGCCCTTAAGGTAGAGTGACAAACCTATTACTCTAAAGAATATATTTTACATTTGTAAATTAAATTGTTTATTCTCTTTGTATAAATATTTTTTGTAGTAAACAGTACTGAAATATTTTGTAGTAAACAGCGCTGACTTAAAAATGAAGAATCCAGTACATTAAGGAATTATATTTATTTTCCTTTTAGGAAAATAACTGATTTGCTGTCCCCATTTCAATGGATATCGATTTTGGAGTCTTGGGTATAATAGTCAAATACACACAATTTTTTTTTAATTAGAAATTAGCTTCTGAAATTTCTGGAAACACTACTGCAAAAGTTATCTTGATTTCTGTAAACAGAAGTGCCATGCCTGACACAAACCCATCCCAAATAAATTAATCATCTGTTTATTTGACCAAATCAGGCTCACGAGCTTTTCGGCTGCAACAGAAAAGCAGATTGCAATCGACCGATTTAAATATTCATTCGCTAACAGATTCACAACAAATGGTTGCCGTTGCCGATAGAAGTAAAAGTAGCCAAAAGGAGAGTGCTTTTCATTGCCAAGGCGCCTATCTAGAAGGTACATCGTATGGTGGCAACGTGTCTCGATTTCCAGACCATGTATTCCCAATGGGAGCTTACTTTTCCTCGCACTCTGGCGAGGAATGACTTGGCGCCATTTATTCTTAAAAGGCGATATGATTTTAAAATAGTTACCTCACGTTGGAATAACTTGTTTGCATCATCGAATGAGGGTGATTAGGTCAATTCCTTAAAGGACTATTCTTTTTATTTTTTCATGTCGTCGCTGCATCTGCGTATATTAATTTTGAGTCTGATAACAAATGTGTGTGTGTGTGGCTTCTCTCCGGGAAAAGTGGTGTATACGGGACATTCATGAATGTTTTCAGAAATTCTTAGGTCAAAATAAATTTTTCTGGTCTTCAAATTCATAAAAATCTGACTACTTTAAAACTCCTTATCAAGATTCCATAAACGATACATCCGAAAATAGAACGTTATATTTTCAAAGTTCTGTTCAGTTAATAAATCAGGAATGTTATCAAGGTCACCAACCCATACAGAACGTTATAATTGCTTTTTGATAGAATTACTCCAATCAGTTGACGAAATCAAATAAATAAATATTATTTTGCAAGTATAATATTTTTTCTAAAGGTAAAAAACTTAATGCACTGTTCGTGAACAAAAAATCTATTTTCACTATTGCAAAACCCTACTTTTTTGCCAGGACAATTTTTACCATCTTAGGTAAAAATTGACTCCCTGATTTAGTAGGATAAAATATGTTGTGCGAAAGTCGGATCACACAAAGGGGATGATGCATTAAAATTTAAAGCAGTCAACTCAATTCACACAAAAAACGTAGAAAAGTCCGAATTCATAAACGTTTTTTTCATTTTGTCATCATAAAATGGGCAGTAAAATATGTATTGCAACACTGTCACAAGCCCTTTCTTTGCACAAATTTCATATCTTCAACATATACTGGTAGATTTTGTTCTATGTTCTTCAGAGCTTACCCTCGGTTCCATAGGCTCTGAGTTCGCATCCCAATCTTGCTATGGATGTTCGTAGTGGTTCAAAATCCACATTAACCTTAGTTCGCAGTCTAATCAGCCATCGTATAGTAAAAAAAATCTTAAATGTAGAGAGCGACAAACAAAATCATCAGAGCTAAACGTATTTTATGTTAGTTGGAAAAATAATCAAACTATTTGATGTATAACGACGTATCAGCTCTGAAATATGTATTTAAAAACAGTTTAAATATTTTAAATCATGGTTTCCTTTTTTTAATTCAATGTGAATGCAACCTGCAAACATGTGCTTTTTCAAAGATTTTATGTTCAATTTAATTTTTCTGCAAGCAAAAGGATCATTTCGACTACTTATAGTGACTTTTCATTGGCTATGCAATTTTTGACAAAAAGCAGATTAAATTCAAAAGTTTTTTATTTTTATTCAGACTATTATATCGTAATTATTACGAAGTTAGAAAATTACTTTTCAAAATCTTTACTTAAATTACAATAATTTCTTGCGTGTCAGACATGAAATTTCTTCTACTCTAGTCAAACAAGAAATTTGCGAAATTGTGCTCCATTATAAACAGTAAATGAAAGGACATAAAAACATCTATTTTACTAACGTACCGCACATCTAATTTTTAGCACCGATTTTATCCACTGAACATCAAAATTTCTGTTGCTACTATATCATTCGTCAATTTGATTTTCAACAAGATTTCCAAAATGATTAATTCCGAGAGTATCTTGCCTCTTCATAACGCAAGAAACAACTTATTCTTTGATACCCAATGGTACTTTTCTTTAGACCAGATGTTCCTATTCAACAGTACCAAAGATAAAATATAAATGGCGAGGTCTTCAGTAAGATCTTCCCCATCCTTCCCATTCAGAAACAATCCCGAACAAATGCTAATGGTTGCCAACATATAAGATGAATGAAAATTAGCCAAGAAGAGAGTGCTTCTCATCGCCAAGGCGCCCATCCAGAAGGTACATCTTGTGGTGGCAACGATGTCTCGATTTCCTAACCACGTATTTTCTATGGGAGCTCTCCTCTCTGGAGAATCTGGCGAGGAACGACTTGGCGCGTTTGGTCTACAAAAGGCGATACACGATTCAAAAACAGCTACCTGCACGGAATTTTTAGTCTAGATGCTTTCGGCTCGAGATCACCGCTGACCGCCGCGGCGGTCGTGAATCTCATAGCTATCGGGAAGATCTCCCGTCCAGATGGTTTTTAAGGGGTGCACAACGGCTCTCCTTTTTTCCCCCTGTGTCAAGTGGAAGGAAGAAAGGAGAGGATTTGGAGAAATCGAGTTGGGCACTTATTCTTTTGGCGCATTTAAACTTGTACGGGCAAGGAATTAAAGTCGTAAAAATAATCCGATTTAAATAAAAAAAAGTATGATTTAAATTAAATAAATCTGATGTTTTTTATTTTAAAAAAATCATGATTTTTTTTCATACCCTGCTTATTATATAACTGCCCTATATGATACATTTATATCTGTTTCCACAGGCATAATATCCTATAAATATATAGTAGCTTCTGAAATAGTAGCTGACACAGGTAAATATAAGATCCCCTAAGGGTTTAAACATGTTAGAGAGACATGCAAATCACAATGGTTTCTAGATAAGTGATTTATATTTAACATTATACATGGGGGAGTTAGAAAATGTGGCAGAACAAATGTTAGCAAGATTAAAACAACTAAAATTTTTCTGTGGGCCTTGTTGCTTTTATTCTTCCATTTGAATTCTATTTCGTGATACAAATCCATAATATTTACAATTATAAATTTAAAAATAAACATTATAATAAGGAGAAATAAAATTGAATTTAAAATTTTTATAAATCATAATTAAAATTAATTTTAATTTCCATCCTTTTAATTCCCTAACTTATTTCAAGTGTAAAAACTAAGTTTAACTATTAAGTTGAAAATATTCTTTCTACAAGTACAGAAATAGTAGTGGTGGTAAGATGGCTTTATGAATGACTTGTCTTTTTACACAATTATTAAAATACAAATTAATTTACTCTATTTCAAAGGAGATATCTGGAATATAATGTTTTCGCAGAGGAAATATAAAAAACCGAATGATACTAGATGAATATTTTGCTTTTGCAAATATTAAGTTCTTTATGTTTAAACTCAGTTGATTTTCGTTTGAAAGGCTTATTAAATAAGCTAGTAAGTGATGGACATCCAGTACTCATTTATAACATACTGAAAACAAATGCTAAACAGTGCTGATTCCTTTATCAGAAATACTAAATTCCCTCATGCACTGTTCTATGTAGGTTATTGAATTTTAACTAGTTTAACTATTTTTATTCAATTTTTTAATTACTTTTTCTCTCTATCATTTATGTAAGTAGAAAATTAAATTATACTGCGAGTAGATTTATTTTTTACTCCGAGTCGATTTTTTTCTAATAAATGATTAAAATCAAAGGTTACATAATTATCAAAACACGTGAGAGTCGCATGCAAAAATGCTCAGAAGTGTGAGAAGGTATAGCAAAGCTGTTTTTAAAAACCTTTTGAAACAACTTCCATGCCTTCTCAAACGAAAATCACCTGTCAATCAACTGCTCGGGTGAAGGGCATCGGGAAAGAGAAACACATTAGCGGCCCACCTTTGATTTTTTTTCCGAAAGGGGATCAAACGGCAAGCCTCCCACTGACACCTGCAGGTTATCTCTCCTCTCCATGGGCTCGTCTTTTGCAAAATAGAGTAGTTTTAGAAAAATTGGCCTAATCGTGTTGGATGAGATATCTCTGGGAAACCACTTGGAGTGTTAAGAACTTGCATTTTGTTACACCAAAACGAAATTTAAAACTGGGTACTGAGAAATTAAGAAATTTATTTATAAAAGAGAAACCAAAACACTTAAAGCCGTTGAAATTAACATGTTTAGTAAATTCTAAGCGAACACCGTACTTTACATTAAATATGTACTACTTAAACTGTTTAAACTTGTTTGAAAAATTTTTTGTCATCGCATTATTTTTTGTAATTTGTAAAATGTTAATAGACATTTAGTTTTTCTTTCAGAGCACTTATTTATTTATATTTATAAAGCTAGTCGAGACCCGCAAATTTTATAAGTAACTTGTTAGGTGTTTCTTTCCGTAACGCCTCTTACGCAATTTTTGGATAGCTTCAGAAATACTGCACTCGTCTGGTCCCGTGGAGACGCTGGATTTTTAAGTTTTTCTGCATTTCAGTTATAAGTAAAAGACACCCTGTATAATGGCTTCCTTTCCTAATCCACTAAATTTTGCAATGAACTTTTTATTTCGTGTTGGATGTTTACGTTACATGTTGGAACGCCTCTCGACTTGGTGCCTCATTAATTATGTAGACTAATTTGAGTCCTGATTTTTAACTGCTTTCTAAGAACGAAATTCAAGGTTTCTCGAGATAATGGTCGATGATAGGTTGATCAGATTCCTAAAAGTGAATATCTTCCTCAACACTCTACATGCTCCCAGTCATGGATGTGTTAGGGGACTTGTATGATGTTGCATGCTAGCTTGAGAGGTTGAAAATTTAGATTTCATTAACGAAATCAGGCAAAAGCGAGATATTTAACTTTATTGTTCAAAATTTATTATTCAAAAGAAATTGCTCAAAATTTAGATTTTTTTATTAAACGAAAGCAAGCTCTCAGTGCACCACAGAAGTACAACACGGGAGTAGTAACCAGTAGTGCATGGGGAATACAATGGAAGGGGGCGTGTCACCTGTCAATCATCCCCGTTCTCCTACAGGGGGGTTGCCGCCATCTTGTTTTGTGACGTCATCGCTTCACATCCCCGTACTCCTTCAGGTGGGGTTGCCGCCATCTTGTTTTGTGACGTCATCCAAAAGCGGAAGTGACGTATTGATATGCTGTTGAGTTGTTTCAAGATGGCGTCGTTTTGTTGCCATGGTGATGACTCACTCGTAGTGCCATCTGGTGGAGAAATTCGAAACCCTATTATTTTGAATTAAAAAGGAATTTCTTGGATTCGAACCGAGGACCATAGGATCCGAAGTCAAGCGCGCTATCCGTTAGGCTGTAAGAGAGTTAACTTAAGATGGTGAATTAATGTAGTGTTTCTCTCTCTTGGACTTGTATTTTTTCTTAGTATTACGAATGCGTTATTTTTAGAAAATGGTTTGAATAATTGCATAGGGGTTTTAATAAATGCTTTTAAAAAATGACTTATGGCGCCATCTAGTGATTTTAAAAGTAATTAATCTAAGGAACGAATTGATTTCTTAATGTTTTTACTTTATTCATGACCAGTGACGTCAGTGTGTTTACGTTTGGGACTTGGATTTTTTTTTCGTTATTCGTACCGCCATCTATTGTCATTTACTTGAGTGAATAGAATAAAATCCTAAGAAAATAAAATAAAAAATATTTGATATTTTGTTGGGGCTCGAACTTAGTACAAAAGTACTCATGGTCGAGGGTTAGTTGAATGACTATAACCGTTCGGCCACGAATACCTATTCTACAGAGATTTAAATGTTTAGAGACCTTTTTTTTTTTGAGAGTTGGCGCACGCGTGACGTCAGTGTGTTTACGTTTGGGACTTGGATTTTTTTTTCGTTATTCGTACCGCCATCTATTGTCATTTACTTGAGTGAATAGAATAAAATCCTAAGAAAATAAAATAAAAAATATTTGATATTTTGTTGGGGCTCGAACTTAGTACAAAAGTACTCATGGTCGAGGGTTAGTTGAATGACTATAACCGTTCGGCCACGAATACCTATTCTACAGAGATTTAAATGTTTAGAGACCTTTTTTTTTTTGAGAGTTGGCGCACGCGTGACGGCAGTGTGTTTACGTTTGGGACTTGGATTTTTTTTTCCTTCTGAGATTTCGATGGTGACGTCACGATTATGTCCATCAAGTCTGAACTTGAAAGCGGCGATCGTGGATGCTGTTCGCGAGCTTTTTTGCTACATTAATTCGTTGGACTACAGAGGGGTTAGCTTCCTCGGACCTGGTACGCTTTTGCATCCAAGCTGAGGGTCTTGACAAACCCATCTCCACGCATTTGATGCCTGTTTCCGATTTAACAGTGGAGAAAGTAATGACTTCAGTCATGAAAGTCCTGCAGTCCAAGGAGGAAATTGCCCTAGATTCTGGTTTCAATATTGATGTCATCACTGTCAGGAGAGAAATGGGCGGCGGTGGAGCAAGAAAAATTACGACGAAAAAGTTATCAATAAGGAAGAAAAATAAAATATACAAAACTGCATATACAAAAAGAAAAAAAGAGTAAGGCAAGACAATTTTTCCACACTTCCATACGGATATTAATGTAAATACGTGTTGCAATTATTTGTAAAATGGTGTAAAAAAAATGTTACATATCGTGTCAAATAAATGTTGTTTTTTCACTTTTCAAAAACGAGTATCTTTTATATGACCTTTTCTAATATTTTTTCTTTTGTTAAAATTTTAAAGTAAAAAGTTTATTTATTGTGTAAAAAATAAAACTGACCAAACTATTAAATTTTATGAATATTTAACTTTAAAATGAAATTCACAAGTAGGTAATGGAAAAAGTATTTTATTCATAACTTTCAAGAAAAAATTACAAAGTTGCTTTTCATAACTGCAGCCATTTCCTTGAAGACAGTCTCTTTATGGATTTTTTAGGTTTGGCATACATAGTTTTCACATCAGTTAAATAAGTATTTTTCACAAATTCTTGAGGAAAATTATTTAATGTCAGTATTTTCTCAAACTGTTCAAAGGCCGATGGTCTTCGAATTCTGTTTCTCAAAAGAAAATTGATGAATTGAATAATATTTGAGCCTGGAATAATCTCATCGTTCACTTTGACTTCTTTGTTCTGACTCCAGGAAATTTTATGGTGTTTTAAGAACTCCATAATTTTCACTGCAGTTTCTTTATGTTTCACTGGAACGGATCCAAGAACTTCATTTTCTATATCAAAATTGTTTTCAAGGTCTTTATCGGGAGGCTTCTCGTCGAGTGGTTTAGTTCTATTAACGTTTGGGAACGTGACATATTTTTGTAAAACTTGATTGTACAACTTCACTTTTTCATCGTCACTTAATTTCTTTTTCAAGATGTATTGAATCTGTGCATCTATTTCACTCAGATGATCCTGTTCCAATTCTTGCATACGGTCTAACGGTACCAGTGCAAACTTTTTACTGTGTTCCATGTATAAGAGATGATAAGACGGTTATTGCAGCTGGAATAAGAAAGGATAAAAATCCTTCACCTTTTTGTACTAAAAGTCGTCTTTTTCTATAGAGAGGTACTCTTTTCGCAGCCAGTATTCTCAAAGTTTTTTTGAAAGGAATGAGTTGATTTTTAGCACGCTTACTGATAGGAAGATTCCCCTTTAATAAATTCAGTACACATTCACAAACTGATTTAATGAGACTGTTTGGACAATTTTTCAATACAGTTGTTTTTCTCCTGCTTTTCTGTAAGAGTTTCAGACATATCACATCCTTCTGAGAAGGCATTCTAAAATAGAAATGATTTTTTTCTGCTTTTTCACTTTGTTTTATATAGGTTTCGAAGGTACCCGCTTTAATGACCCTATCGAGGTTCATACACGAAATGCTTATCACCAGGAAATATCCCTGTACGTAACCGTAACCGTTCAGTCGTCTCCGGTCTTAAGTCAATGAGCAAATAACTAAAGGGCGTTGAGGTAGCATCGTCAAATATTTCTTGAAAAGCCTTGATTTTTCTGGGGAACATTTGTTTAGCTAGATGCGTTATTTGACTTTTATCTCTAGGATTTTTGTATAGAACTACATAATGCGAATTTAAATGAACATTTCTCATTTCTTTGCCTTGATGAAAAAAGTTTTGCGTAATAAAAATGATTGAAAGATTTCGGTGATGACTACCTTTTGTAAAAAGATTGCTTAAGCGAGTATCACTTGATAACTCTACCATCAAATCATCTATGATAATTAAAGCATCTCGAATGGAGCTGAGGTTGGAGGGCAAACCTTCTTCAAAATTAACATTTTTCATAGAATTAAAAATAGATTGGTAACTTCCGTAGCAGTAGACAATATGTGTAGGCAATGGATGGAACATTTTGTGATCTATCAGTTTCTTTACGAAAACAGTTTTTCCCGATCCTGTAGGCCCACTGAGGAGGCATGTCGAAGGATGAACTAACCGGGGGAGTTCCATATTCTATAATAATAAATTTATTGCTGAGGTTTCCACTTTTATAGTTTGCAGAACATGTCTGTGCATCCTTTAATTGTGTTTGCTACGAGACGACACTCGCTGAACGAATCAACAATGTTTTGAGTAAATTCTAAACAGTGGTTTTCAAAGACATTTAAAGAATTTTTAACGCAATCACATATTTCTTTCCCACAATCGGAGTTGTTGAAATAAAGGTTGGAAAATTCGTTGCATTTGATGTATCCAACTGAATCAATGCTTTGATATATTTTATATATGTCAAGTGTCGTTTCATTCTGAAACAAGCTGTGTGATTGATCTTTAGTCCGATAAAAACAGCTCCAGATAACAAAAACAGAAAAACAAACATAGGACAAAATAAGTACTGTAACTAATATTATTTGACTTTTTGTGCTTTCCATTTTTGTACGACTTACTCTGGTGAATATTTTTAACAAAGTGTTTTCTTTTTCCTACGTCAACCCTTTTAAACTCTTGGATTTTACCCCAAAAAACCATTTGTCAGAAAAAAATAAAACACATCTAAACAGTATCAAAAAGTAAATAAAAATGAGTCAATATATCTGGCAATAAAACAATTTTATTATTTTTTAAAAATCATGGTTACACCGTATCTTTTTTTGACAAATTGAAATATTCTAAAATCATTCTTCTTTCCTGCTAACTGATTGATAATACATCTCATGCTAAATCCTTGACATCGTTTAACAATAAAATAAATGCAATAGTGTCCACATACATTAGACGTTAAGCTTTGAAGTGGAACCTTGTTCCATTGAACGTATTGATATTCCTTGACAAATTTTGCAATGTCTTTTCCAAATGCGTCGGGAGGCAATCCATAGGAATCAAAAAATTCAATAGTCTTGTTATCTTGAACGTACACAGCAAGCCAATGAGAACCCGTCTCATCGTGTTTATCAGTATTGAGCACTATAGCAGAGGGAAACTTTTCAATAGTTGGTATTTTATCTGAGGGATAAACACCACCATAATATCTCGCCGAAATAGAATCACGAGATAAGATTCTATGAATCTGTGATGAATTCATTAGTTCCCAAAATCATAAAGTATATTACGAGCTTTGTTGATTTCGATTAGATTTTCAAACTCAGCATACACCAACAATGAAATTGTTTGCTGTAACGTAGTTCCAAACTTTATTTCTATTCTTAAGTTACTGTGTCGAACAAGATTTAAATGTGAACCATCGCACAAATCTGGGGATAAATCAAAGCAAAATAAAGAATAACCTTTCGAAAATTCTGACCTTGAGAGGTACAGGCCTCTATTTTCAGCATTCGTAAATAAGTTCTGATATGCTCTTACAAATTGATCTTTTTCAAAATTTGGTTGGAGTGGGTTATGAGGCACGGGCTGACCATCCACATAGACTCCTATAAAATTAATATTGTAATGTTTGAACTCAAAGGGAGACTTCTTATAGTGTCCGTTGAACGCGTCGTTATCGACACAGGCAATCACAATACGGTTAGGCATCTGTCCCGTAAAAATGTTATCTTGAACAAAACTCATATTACCAGCCGGAATGGAATAAGCTTTACACAGTACTCTGTTAATGGGGTATTTAGCTGCTGTTTTTTCCAAACCTTTTGCATGTCCTATAACAACACCGGGGCTCACTCTGACTTTACGAACAAACAAGGAAGCATATTCCAACAAAACTTTAAATTCCCCGTCTCCCAACAAACAAAATTCCGGTTTACTGCGTATAAGCTTAATTTTCACATCCACCATATTTAAAAGGAGTCTCTCTTGATGAAACATATCCAAGTGCAAACGGCCAATCATATCCACCGATACACCTAGCTTAAACATTTCAGCCCGTTTATTGAATCCATCGTTAGGTTGAGCATCTGCTGTATCAAAAACATTCATACGACCTGCGGTATCTTTAAAAAACAGTTCTGAAGACAATTGAGAAGTTTTAGTATCATAACCATGATTCAGTAATTTTTCTATCATGGCTCGGTATGGATAAGTGTTATTACTGGAGGAAACGAGTCTTTCGTTTAGACTGATATCCACCTGAGAAAACATGGAATGCAGAAAGAGATTTACAGGGCCTACTTTACTTTCAGTTGTGATTGGTTTGCCGTCACTTTTTAAAATTTTAACTTTAACATATAATTGGGTCTGTGACAAATCGAGGTATTCGTCTCCGCTTCCAGAGACATTGAATTCGATAGGGCTTCCACCAGAAACATTGGCTAGGGGGTGAAATTCAACCCACTGACCTCTCTCGATGACAGTTTGTGTTGGAGGTAAAGAGAATAATTCTAGTTCTGATTTCACACATTCTGGAGAATCTTTTAGTAGAAAAGCCATGGTGTTACGAGTCGAAAATATCACGTCCTTGTAGCTTCCTGACTTTAGATGAAATGAACTTTTTTGAGGACTTGCGCTTCCTTTTAAGCTTTCCATGACCAATCATCTCATCTGCTTTCTTAACCGCCTTTCTTGCTAATTTTTTCCCAGTTTCTTTTGCACGCGTTTTAACTGATGTTTTGAAATTTTCGCCTGATAACACGTCATTAGCAACCATTGTTCCTGTCCGTAAAGCTTCTTTTCCAATCGTTTTTGCACCACTAATCAAAAAAGGTAATGCTCTGCGAAATAGTTTTGCAAAAAATCCTCCTATTCCGTGCCCTTTCTGAAAAACAACTCCTTTATAGTAGGGCAAGCCATTTCCAATTTGCTCTGAATAATAATCTTCAAACTTTTTACTACAACACGTGTAAGGAACCAACATTTTGTTACTTCTTTCTTGAATGCGAAAATAAAAAATGAATCAATTCAGAAAGGAACACTCTTTTATATGATTTGTTTCAAGCGAAAATGTAATTTCACTATCAACTTTCCGCGTTCAAATGAGACGTAACGACCAGTGTGCGTCCTTATAATGATTTCAATCGAGTCAAAATTTTTTCTGGAAACTGGTAAATAATGAGGTCTCTCAAATTGTTCCTGAATCATATCACCATCTCTTCCCTTCACTGTCAGAGTTCGTAAAAGAGGAGCTAAGATCCCACCAACAAATTCAGGCTGAATGATGTCGGTGTAAACGTACAACAAATGTAAATCAACATTAGGATCCGCAACAAAAGGACTCTCAGTGATTACTGTATCTGGGCCTCCATTTCCTGGAATAAAATTTTCTCCAATCACTTTATTAGGTTCAAAACCTAAGTTTTCAGCTAATCCCTTGGATAATTTCACCGTTGCACCGTTAGTGAGCTGCACCATCACCCTTTTAGTGTGTTTGTTATATTTCATTTGAATTTTTATGTGCTTTGGAAATGCATTTAAAATATCGATCGGAGAATCATAAAATCCGCACGCTATTTTTCCATTAACTTTTACTCCGTTTCCTAAATCATATTCGAAAGAATTTTCACCATCAATGATGTTATTCCACATTCTGGGATAAATCATTTCAACTAATCCTACTTCCCATTCACCTGAGAGTTCCAGACGTTTAGGGAGTTTCGTGTAGAAGTGAGACATTGTGTTGCCAGGATAAAACTCGATAGAGCTATCGCTGGGAAGTGTAATGTAGAACGACATCGTACAGTGAAAATGAAAAGGTAAGTACGGTGACAGCTCTATTTATATCATTTTGACATTCTCAACCCAAGCATTAAATTTTTCAGGATAACCCTGAAATTTCACAAAGTATTCCGTTTTCCCCTGACGCTTTCTTTTCTTTAAAACTTTTTCTACTGGATAAAATCCGGAATCCGAGATCTTTTGCAATTCCTCTTTGTAAAAACTTCCTTGTATCACTTCCCCTGCTAAATCTTTCAGTTTATACACAACAGGTATCCGATGTATTATTTTATCGATAGTAAAAATTTCTTTTGTCCAGTTTTGTTCGTATCCTTTTTCAAAGTGCATTTTCTCCCGACTAATACGAACAGTATCGTCAACCTTTAACTCTGAACTGCTCTGTTTTGCAACAGTTTGCTGACCGTATAATGTATCCCATACTTTTCCTTCATTTTGTAATGTGACTGATGAAGGCTCTGTTTTAATACTACGATGCCAAGTATGGTTATAACTATGCATCAATTGGTCTATGACGTCAATATATCTTTTCGTATTTATTTCAGTAAAGTATTTCCACATTTTAGTTTTAAGGGTACGATTAAAGCGTTCAACGATTGAAGCTTTTGTTGAATTATGTGTGGTAAAGAAATGAACTTTCTTCTTTTTTAAGAAATTTTGCACTAGTTTATTGGTAAACTCTTTCCCAGCATCTGTCTGTAAGGATTGAGGAGTACGTTCGGAAAATATTTTTTCAAAAGCGCTCAATATAGTTGCAGATTTTTTATCTAACAGAGGAATGGCCCATGCATATTTAGACAAAATATCAATACAAGTAAGTAAATACTTATACCCGTCGTTATGAGGGGCGAGAGATTGCATGTCCACTAAATCAGATTGAAACTGATCGTTTAATCCTCCTACTATTACACGATTTCTCTGGAATTTGTGCCGTAAAGGCTTGTGTAAAGTATACGAATCTTTCGTTTGTAGCCAATTCTTTATCTGTTTTCTTTTCACGCGACCTTTTAAAGCACGCTGTAAAGCATTGATACCACCAAAGCTGCCGGGAAGTTTGGGATTCCGATATGTCTGATTCAGAATTTCTTCCATTGCAGCAGCGGTTGTGGTCTAACCTAAAGCTGATATTCATAATGACTGTTAAAATTTTAAGAAATACAGTATTTATATACTCCTCATGACAATCTCCACTACTAAGTACAAAAGGAAATAAAGTTTTTTTCCTTTTAAGATATTAAAACTGAATAATCAAGTACACAAATATTAAGACAATCAGTTATGAGAAAATAAAACACCAAAGAGAAATGCTAGTACAATTATTTATTTAAACAAATTGTGCACAGAAAAAAATACAATGAATCAGTTACAATCGTCAAAATATTCAAACGTATATGGAGGACATAGCACATTTCTTACCTCTCTCAGAACATCTTTTAATCGAATGTCCTTTAAAAATTGTGATGTAACATACATTGCAGGTTTTGACAAGCACAAAAAGTCTTTATGTTCCCACAATCTGTGGTAAAAAGAATCGACGATTTCAGTAACTTCCAAAGAAAATGCTGCAGAATTAAAACTCTCAACCCTATTGGCCCATAGTTCCTCAGATAATAATTCGGGTTCTTTCAAACCCCTTTCTTTTAGGCAATGGCTCAATGAATCTTTCAGCAGTTCTATCAGGCATTGAGTCCCAAGACTAACATCTAAAGAGTCCGGTAAACTTTCGTCGATGTTCACACATTGTTCGAAAGTCTTGTAGGCACTCAAAAGGTCCATAGCGCCATAAACATGATCCAAGACACTCGCAGCAATAAAATTATACTGCTGTTTCATTTCAGTCCACTGAGAAGAAGAGATAGTTATGCTTTTTTTGAAGGTATCACCACATTGTGTAGTTTGGAATCGAGTGAATGTAAAGTTCTCGAAGTCCACACTATCAACTTTGAATTCATCTTCGGGTAAGAAAAAACTTCCTCTCAGATCACGGGGTTCTTGTGGTAAAGCACCAGGTTTCATGATGAATTCAATCCATCCAGGGTAGAGTGTCACACCTTCTTTCGTAGGATAGAAAGTTGATCCATACTTTGTAAACCGTCTGATGTGCACCAATACGTTTCCTCGAAAAGTATTTGGATAAACGAATATGGAATCTCCGATATGAAACATCTCTTCTGGAATTCCATCTTCTGTAAAGATTCCACCCTGCAAAATAAGATTAAAATAATAAGATATCAATTACATGTAAAACAAGTAAAAATTCATAAAGATTAAATTTTAAAAATCATAACAAATCAAGACTATTACTTACTTTATGTGCATTCTTAATTCTCTTGTGGCTTTCTTCAGTCGGCATATTTTCTGTAAGATTTCGTTTCTTATTATGGCTAGTTGTGGTCATTTTACGAAAAGTCAAGGAAGCAAACAGCAAATATCACAATTAAAATGGACACGATGTGTGTGTGTGTGTGTGCACACGGGCTCGACGACAGAACTGTATAGATTGACTGGTATAGCACAGTAACTAATTCTAATTCATGTTGTAATCATACGGTGTTGTGAATCACTAAAAGCTATCCGCTACTCCGATTCGACGAAGCGGTAATGACGTCACATTCCTGTCCTCCTATTGGTCCATTTCATGTATTCCTCCGCGTAACCTGCGTAGGAAATGTACTGTGAGTAGGTTTTTCAAGTTCAGACTTGGCTTTTTCAAGTTCAGACTTGATGGACATAATCGTGACGTCACCATCGAAATCTCAGAAGGAAAAAAAAATCCAAGTCCCAAACGTAAACACACTGCCGTCACGCGTGCGCCAACTCTCAAAAAAAAAAAGATCTCTAAACATTTAAATCTCTGTAGAATAGGTATTCGTGGCCGAACGGTTATAGTCATTCAACTAACCCTCGACCATGAGTACTTTTGTACTAAGTTCGAGCCCCAACAAAATATCAAATATTTTTTATTTTATTTTCTTAGGATTTTATTCTATTCACTCAAGTAAATGACAATAGATGGCGGTACGAATAACGAAAAAAAAATCCAAGTCCCAAACGTAAACACACTGACGTCACTGGTCATGAATAAAGTAAAAACATTAAGAAATCAATTCGTTCCTTAGATTAATTACTTTTAAAATCACTAGATGGCGCCATAAGTCATTTTTTAAAAGCATTTATTAAAACCCCTATGCAATTATTCAAACCATTTTCTAAAAATAACGCATTCGTAATACTAAGAAAAAATACAAGTCCAAGAGAGAGAAACACTACATTAATTCACCATCTTAAGTTAGCTCTCTTACAGCCTAACGGATAGCGCGCTTGACTTCGGATCCTATGGTCCTCGGTTCGAATCCAAGAAATTCCTTTTTAATTCAAAATAATAGGGTTTCGAATTTCTCCACCAGATGGCACTACGAGTGAGTCATCACCATGGCAACACAACTCCAACAAAACGACGCCATCTTGAAACAACTCAACAGCATATCAATACGTCACTTCCGCTTTTGGATGACGTCACAAAACAAGATGGCGGCAACCCCACCTGAAGGAGTACGGGGATGTGAAGCGATGACGTCACAAAACAAGATGGCGGCAACCCCCCCCTGTAGGAGAACGGGGATGATTGACAGGTGACACGCCCCCTTCCATTGTATTCCCATGCACTACTGGTTACTACTCACGGGGCTTAGAGAAGTAACACTAGCCATGTTTTACCCAACCAAAAATTTGGATTTAGCGTCATATTTTTGTATATAGAATACGTCTACACAGTGAGACGAGGTACAGAGCAAAAATAGAAAAATTAATGGTTACTGGCCACCTTAAAAATAGCCGGAATTGACCGGAAAATAGGGGTTGGAGCCCGGAGGCTCGCCAAAATCTGAGAGTCTGAAGGATGCGACTGCTCCCTTCGTGGTTTCAATCTCCTCTGCTCTCTTGCGGGGGGAGTTCGTCTCCGTCTTGGATGGTTAATCCCTGAGTTTCACGCCCCTGCATCGGAAGGTCATGAGAACCTCGACAACTTCCCGACCCGAGGACAGATTTAATGTCTCTCTGGCCTGGGCTTCCACAGAACTGAAAAACACGTGTTTTCCTGGGGGTGGCCATCTGCATTCCTCTCATGGAGGGCCCAAGATAATTTATTTAACAACTTGTTTTGCAGTCGGGGAAAATCTGAATTCCAGATGTGGGAATGCTAGACCGCAACGGTACAATATTCATTACTCTTGCTGTAAGACAAACTACAAAAGCTTTTTCTGAGATGACTTCTTTAGAAATCGATTCTGAGTTTTGGAGTGATAACGAATGCCAATTAAGTTCATTTTCAGTAAAAATGAGGAACTTTCAGCCGTATAGTCTTGCACTCAGTTTTCCAAACAATATTTATTATTTGTGGTACCCTTGCACCATGGATTCGATATTTTCGAATTACATTATCATTGTGAGAGGATGACAAATTAAACTGTTACGGCATTCGTGGTTAATTTATTTTGAAGCCCACACTTTTTTCTTGAAAATTCTATTCAGTCGCACGTGGAATAACGGAGCTTGTTTTTAAAACAAATGTCATCAGTGTAGACAAAGCAGGCTCAATCGATTACACTTTTTATAAAATCGCTGCTTTCAATGAATGTTTCACAGGTAGTACCTAAGTTGTATACTAACAGTTTCAAATTCAAGTAAGCAACCTCGACCATCTGCCACTTAAGACAAAAAAATTCTATTTTTCAACAGTCCTAGTTTACATACTTCCTTACTATATTATTCCAAGATCAGCAAAGTCGTATTTGAAATTCGCTTTCCTCCAACAGGAAAATGTAGTTTTAAATCGAATCCTTAAGGGTACTTTTTTCAATTGATAGACTGTTTTTATATGGAAACCACATGTACCTATTTAGAATGACAGATGTAGTTACTTGACTGGAATACAGCTTTCAATAATATCAATGAAACATGAAAAAGCAAATGTAAATTAAATTGATTTTAATCGTCTTGTAATGAAAATATGTCAAAATTTAGAAATATCTTTGAACTACAACGTATAGCTACCCGTTTTGATTGAACGTAACTTATTTTATTTTAACTTTACCAGTCATTTTAAAATAAGAAGTTATACACCTTACTTAAAAAGGTTTCCGCCTATGAAACAGAATTCTACAAACTATAAAACGATCGACTAGAAACGATAACTATAAAACTAGACTTAGGAAAAGTTCGTAGAAATACCACCAAGAAATTACCATATATAAAAATAGATGTGTGTGTGTGTGTGTTTGTTCCAGCATAACTCTGGAACGCCTATTTTCTATCAATACTGGTAAAGCAAACTGGGCTGCGTACAGCAATCGTTTTATACTTAATGTTATTCCTATGGCAATTTGGAATTGTTTTACACCCTTCTGCATACCTAGGACAAATAGAACGGTGGTTAATATGTAGCCTAGGTTGCTCAGGGTTCTAAAGTGTAAGTGTACCAAATTTGATGTGGATTGGTCAAATGGCGTAGATTTGTATGGAGAACATACACACCCACATCTATTTTTATGTAGAGAGATTAATCCTTGATATTGTTTTATATGGAAACTTCTGTACATTTGTCATAAAAACTACTTCCTTTACTGCTAAGAAAATTGTTTAATATCCAGGATATGAATTCAGGCCAAAGTCAGCATATCTCCAAGATGTTGAATCATTCCATCTCTAAAGATCACTGTCAAGAAAACAAAAACCGTGCTTGCGCAAATCTTAACGTCCCACTGTTTCGTTCCCAGGCGCATGACAGTTTTAATTCTTGCCCATTCCAAGTATTGAATTCTAAGGATGAAAAGAAGGGCTGTTAAAGGCATTCTCACGGCTATCGGAGAGGATTCGTAAAGGGACTTATCTGATGTATTGAATGTCTGGTTAAAATTTAGGAACGGTTCAAACGGTTTTTCAAATATTATCCCCCACGTTGAAAATTGTGATATTAGTTAGAAGAGGTTGGAGCGCGTAAAATCAGTTGCCCCATTGACACAAAAGGAATTTGACTCGATTTGTCGCTTTTCATTTTTTGCAACACGAGAGCTAATTAGACCCGGACCAACAGCTAAAAATGGATTCCGAACCCCTACGAACGGGATTCGAACCCAGAGCCTGTTGAACCATGGGCCACTGACACAATAGCGAAATCATTAAAATTATTATGATATTCTTGGATTAGGATCTCTACGGCATGCATAAAAATAGACGCTACACATCGCGAAGTTAACCATTTCTTCCCCTCCTATGGAAAGAAGCAGAAACTCCACGCCCAATTAAATTGTATTTTAATCTATTTAAAATAGTTTTACTCATTAAATAAGTGAATTTCAGGGCAATAGTTAATTATTCTAAGAGTAAGACAAGCAGTTCCGTCGATATCGTCAGAAACGGAAGGTAACAAATCCTCTTTTCTTACAGATCTTATAAGAAAAGCTATGAAAGAGTTCTCTACCTTAAAAATAAACCCAATATATTAGCTTTAAAAAAACTGACATTCCAGAAGTTTATATAAACGCTCATTACAAGTGCGTACCTCGTTTTCGCAAAATTTATCAATATTTGTTACTGCTTCACCTCTCTGCGAAATTTTAAAAACAAAATTTAACAATTAAATTATCAGTCCAAAGCTTTTTTTTCATTTCCAATGGCTAGGGTAATCATAATACATGTTATGTGATTGATGGGTGGTTTTGTGTTTTTATGGCACAAGGGCCGTATTTGGTCATGCTCAAGACGCAATCAAGTAATAAACACACACACAATAAAAGCTTTTACTGACACAGAAGAGAGAAATACACCCAGGGAGGAATGCATGCTTCGCCCTGCTGAATACACCAGGAATTGAACCTGCGCCGCCTACAACTCGAAGAGAGCTAGCGCAGTGGGCATACCCACAACTACGACGGTCCCAACTTTAAACGAATGCGAGTTTATATGACTCAGTGGAGTCAAGGGGTGAATCTTATTACTTTCTTATCTCAGAGGAACATTAAGATCTTTGTGCACTACATACGGAAATAAAAAATTGTTCATTAAAGCCGTTAAATGAAGTTATATGATCGTTCTTCGGGTTTGATCCTTTACCGTCGCTAATAGCCGTTGTGTTGTGCTTCAGTGCAACGTTAATTAAATACCTATCCACTGAAAATGAAGTGTTTCGCAACCGCCGGGTCGCAGCCAATTACCTTGCCCTAGCATTAGTTATATCGGGTCGTAAGAGGTTATCCTGGGATTTGTCATTTTTGATATCTAAGGATTTTTTATGATGAAATATTTTATTGTGGTAATATTCTGAGAATAATATTCGGGAATGTGCCAAAATGTTCAGACTCAGAAAGCCTTAATAACATCTGTATAGCAATCACTGACCAAGGAACTGTAAAGAAAATTTTTCCACTGAAAATGAAGATCAAAGGAGTCTATCGGGTCTCAAATCTGATAATACTAAATCCTGTTTCTTCGCAAGTTCTTGCAGTGTAAGTTCTCGTTTCGAAAATCGAGTGACGCGATTTTTTTAAAGTAATAAGCCCTAAAGATTAAAATTTTAATATGAATAAGAGACAAGGGATTTCGTTTAACTTTGGTGTACAGAAGTCTCGTTTGGAAGGTGTTTATAGCCCATGAGATATGAAAATCAGTGCAAATTATTTTAATTTCGGCCTGAAAAAATTACAACTCGCTACAAGATTTCATTAGTCCAGTAATTGATAAATTGAAAATACCAACCCTTAAAACAGAGCTCCCGGAATCTTATCAAAGCTCATTTACTTTTGTCAATACCAGTGAAAAAAATTCAAGATGCCTTAAGAGATGATTTAGGAAGTCGAGAAAACCGGAATTTTTTCCCTATAAAAGAAGCGTATATATCTCGAAAAGCTATTCAGTACTATGCCCGGCCCATGCGCAATAGATTATGTCCCCAAAATGATGCTGTTTCTGTTCTCGCAATTGTGGAAGGATTAAAACGAGAAAATTATGATCCTGTATTAATTTATAAGCCGCAAAATTCCAAAACAATATATGGCCCCCCTGATCTAGACGGATTATCTGATCCCAATAGCATATTTGCGTTAGGCTTGCAGACTAAAGAACAAAAAAACATAATGGTTTCATTTTCCAATAAAATTATTTGTATAGATGCAACACATAGCACAAATTACTATGATTTCCATCTACTTAATTTAATTGTCCCCGATGAATTCGGGAATGGGTATCCTGTTGCTCATTTCATCACCAATAGTTTAAAGTTAAAAACTGTACGTTGTTTATTTAGTAGTCTGAAATCTCGACTACCCAATATACACATAAATGCGGTAATGACTGATGATGATAATGTTCTATTCTCAGCATTTCATCAAGTATTCGGTCCAAATATTAAGCATTTGTTGTGTAAATTTCATATATTACAAACGTGGAATAGGAATTTAAATGCCGAAATCCCCAATAAAGATCTCAGGAACGAAATTCATACAAAGTTATTAGAAATTTTAAATGAAGAGGATCGAAATAAGTTTAAAAATCTTCTAGATGAATTTTTAAAATCATTTATAACGAAGGCTACAGATTTCATAAAATATTTTGAAATTGAGTACTGTAATAGGGTTCAGTTGTGGGCAGCATCTTATCGCGATTTTCCTCACGCCGAAACAGAAACTAATAATTATTGTGAATCGTTTCACAATCAACTAAAAACGAATTATTTTGGTCGAAAATTCAATCGACGCATGGATGAACTGATTAAAATATTATTTGAAGTAGAAAGAGACTACCATTTGAACCACGAATACAAAAAAATAACGCAATTTCCTACTAAATCTAATTTTGCTTCAACTGTTAAGTCTAGGCATGATAGGACAAAAAAAATATCTGATGCCGATGGTTGTTTTAAATTGTAAATCTTGGTCTGTTCGTTCACAGACTGTAAAAAATAGATTGTATACAGTGAAGCGAGTAGAAGAACAGTGTAATATGTCCGACTTCTGTTATTTTAAATGCCCAGAATTGAGTTGCATGTCACTATGCACTCATTTATACCACTGCAATTGCCCAGATAATCATTATTTATGTAAGCACATTCATAAAATACATTCTACTGCAGCAAGTAATGATTTTTATGTTGATGGGACGCAAACAATAGAAAATCGCGATCTACAGTCTAGAAGAGAAATTGGGAATTTTTCGAATCCTCGTTCAGCCAATGACAAAATTGCAGCTTGCGAAGAATTATGTTCAAAATTAATCCCAAAAATTAGAAATAAATCAGTTCAAGAGATAATGTTAAGTAATGTTTTTTCAACCTTAAACACGTTAGTTGCTGCATGTGATGGTATTTCAAGTTCTAATGAAAAATCTTTATCAGTTATGCCCACGTGTTCAGTATTGCCAAATCAAAAGCTTACTAAGCAAATTCAATTTTATAGAACGAGTAAGAAGCGTAAAAATACGAAAAAACATTTAGATAAGTCAAAAAGCGTAGAAGAGTATTTTAGTATTGGGGATGCTGACGATATCTCGTATTTGCATGAATCTCCTCCTAAAAAATTTAAAGTAAGTGATAAATCTTTCACTTCAAATTTAAGTGATACAACAGGAAATCCATCACTGTATAATTTTGGTCCATATGTCTTAAATGATTATATCTTGAAATCTCTAGATCCTTACATTGATGAAGAAGAAGAACATTTTCTCAGGTCTAATTTTCCCGATTTTGTCAAAAGCTGGGTGTATGACGTAATTATAGATGCGTATATCTTTTCATTGTGTGAACAAAATGCTATTTTTCTTTTCTTGAATCATCTGTTGCACAATTTATTTTTTCTGAAATAGATTTTGAACCGATTTTGGCTCGTAATATATATACACTGTCGAAGTTCGTATTTATTCCGATCTGCATTAACAATAGTCATTGGGTCCTAATCTTGATAAGTAAAAGACAAAAAGTAATTTATTTTTTTGACTCACAGGGTAGCTATGATAAAACTACTCTGATTTGTCCAGAAACGTGCAAGGCAATTTTAAATAAGTTGGATAACGCCACCAATGCATGGAGTATTGTTCATCCAGTACATATTTTACAAAAAGATAATGTCAATTGTGGTATATTCTTATGCTACTATGTGCATCAATTAGTTAGTGATTCAAATGTCAATAAGCCGTTTGACACATGAATTTAGACAGCATATTTATAACATTTTAACGGGGAGAAAATCGCATCAAAAACTCAACAAAATGAAATATGATGATTTCTCAGAATCAGATGTATGTAACTTTTTAAAATTCGATTGCGTGAATAGAAATAATGTGTCAGATAATGTAGTTAAAGTAAATAGTATCGATATTTCAAATTTTATGCTAAAATCATTAGACGTCAATATAACTCCTGATGAAGAAAACGTTTTATTGGAAACATCAGAGTGGTTCAGGAAAGGGTGGTTATATGACACAATTGTAGATTCCTTCTTCTATAAACTAACACAAAACTCCAAAAACTTCATGTTTATTGAGTCACTCTCATCAACATCACTTTCACAAAACAACAACAAAGAATTTAAATTCTTCAAAAGTGGTGACTCACTCAAATCAAATATTTTCCCCCTATTAACATAGATAGTCATTGGTTGCTACTGATTGTTAATATAGAAAAATATTGTTTTGAATTTTATGATCCTCTGAATGAAGTTCCAAGTAAAAAATGTTCGGATTTGATAAAAAAGTGGAGGGAAATGTTTGATTAACTTTTTAAATCTCCGAAACATTGGTCATTTTCTCTCCCTTCTCATATAAATCAAAAAGACGATATTAACTGTGGGGTTTTTATTTGTTACTTCGCATATCAAAAATTAAACGATGCATCTTTGATAAATTATTTTGACAATATAACTTTCAGAAAGTTTATATACAATTGCATAATGGGATAATACAAAAATATCTTATTTTTAAAAATTGTAAGATTTTATTGTTAATTCCTCAGATGTCCAACAGTAAGTACATTTTTGTAATTAGGATAGAAATTTCTCAGAGGGGCCGGACAATCAACAGGTAAGACGGTAAGTTTTTTTTATATCAGAGGATAGGGCTCTTGGCGATACCTCTTAAAAAAAGACGCATCTGGATTCTTACCCCATTGGGTGATGTGGAAAAAGAATCGCCTAATTTCCTTTATTTGCAGCTTTTAAAAACCATTCTTTGAAGTCACCATCACCACGAACCATTCTTTGAAGTCAGAAGAGAAGATAAGTAAAACATTTTTAGTTGATATATTTTTCCAAAAAAAATACGACTAATAAACACAGGGTGGTACATAAAGTGTTTTCCTGATTAAGAAAATTCATAACATATAAACGAAGCTTGTTAGAACCTAATTTTTTTACAAAGTTTAATTTAATTTTAAAAAATTTCCAAGACAATCTCCATACATTTCGACTTGATCTCCTTTCATTGCACAGAGAACAGCTAGTTGATACTCGACATCTCTCTATGTTTTGTCCAACATCTATTAAGTGACCGTTGTTCCGTTTTGAATTTCGGAATCAGAAGTATTCAGATTATAGTTGGTGTACTCAATTGTTCCATAAAAACACCTTATAACACAAAACAGTTTATTTACAGCTCTAATATGTACACTCTTTGCTTTAGATCACAAAATAACACTCAGAAGCATTTATGGCGTAAATAATACGTATTATTTCTCTCTAAAAATACGACAAAGGAACTCAGAAGCCATTTCTCTGCGTACATAAAACACAAACTAAAACTAGACTGTTGCCATTCGCAACTTACTAAATATATCAAAACAAAGATAATAATCAGGTAGAGTATCAATCCGACATTCTCCCACCTAAGTTAACTTTTATCTTAAAATTTAACTTACAACTAGTTATAATCACAATTACAATAACAAAATTATATAAACAGTTCACAAGTCCAGTTTATGAGGCATTTTAATGCTACGGCCACTTCTAGTTTTTCTTGCATCCTCAGAAGATTCAACATTGCAGTCAACTGATTGACTGACTGTTGGTTGCTCACTTAATTTTGTACTTGGTAATTTTTCTCTAACTAGAACTGACTCTGCTGCTGACACTTCTAAAGGATAGAGGCGTTGTATCGGTCGAAGCAACTCACCTCTTGCAGTTTTTAGTCTCACAAGTCTCGTAACACCATCTTTCCCTGGGATTACCTCGATTATTTTCCCAAGTGGCCAACTGATACGTTTCGTGTTGTCGCTTCCAATTAAGACAACGTCACCAACTACTACTTTGGCAGCTCTTTTACGTTCTGGTCTCTGAAGCAGAGCTCCCAAGTATTCCGATCGAAATCTATTTCTTAAGGCTTTTTGTAAATTTTGTCGATACTTAACACGTTGGTTAAGACTCTGGTGATCAATTCTATCACAGTCAGGAACACCACTCATTTTGATATCTTGCAGGAACATTGAAGGAGTCAATGGAACCAGTTCTGCGTCATTATCCGCGACATACGTTATCGGTCGTGAATTAATTATGGATTCGCAATCACATAGCACCGTCGTCATCTGTTCATAAGTTAAAGAAGATCGGCCCAGTACTCTTCTCAATAACCTTTTAAGTATACCGATCAGTCTCTCCCACCATCCACCCCACCAAGAGGCAGTCGGTGGGTTGAATTTCCACTTAATAGGATGAAAAGCAGTGTCACTCACAATAAGGTTCCAATCCAGTGCACCTAGCAAATTTGAAGCACCCACAAAATTGGAGCCATTGTCACAATAGATAGTGCTGCATCTTCCTCTACGGGCTATGAACCTGCGCAAAGCCATTAAGAAGGATTGCGTAGATAAAGAAGCCACTAATTCAATGTGTATTGCCCTATAGACAGCGCATGTGAATAGACAAACCCAAGATTTGTTATTATCTCTGAGAAACAGTGGTCCCGCCAGGTCAACACCACAGATCTCAAATACAGCAGCCTCTCGTATACGGTCCTCTGGAAGAGATGCAGTGAGAGCATCAAGCTTCTTCGCAGAATGTCTCTTACAGACAATACATTTGGATAGGATAGATCTCACTGTCTTTCTACCATGCAGAATCCAGAATCGCTCTCTTAAAATGTTAAGCAGCATTTGAGTCCCAGCATGAGCATTTTTTACATGATAGTGTATCACTATACGCATTACAACTTCATGTTTGGATGGTAAAATTGCAGGCATCTTAAAATCTTCACTATCTGGTCGATATAAAAGTTTTGTTTTCAATCGGATGATATCGTTTTTATCTTTGAAGGCTCCCAGAGTTTTTAACTTTTCATCTTGTTCATTAACGAAGCTTTCTTTCTGTATTATTCTGATAACTCCATACTCAGCTACAGAAATTTCTTCGGAATCAAGGCTACCATATTTTCTAGTATTTCTCGGAATCCGACAATTATTAATGAATCGAAGTAGCCAGGCAATAATTCTTATAGTTTTGCTATAGCTCGAAAACTTATAGATGAAGGAATTGTCTATATTTTGAAGGTTCACCATAGATGATACTATTTCTTTCCTCTTTTCTTTCAACACTTCTTCTTCATTTATGGAAAGAGTATCTGACTTTAAAAACCATTGCAGGCCTAATACCGGGACAATTTTATTTTTTACACAAGAAACCTCTCCTGTTGAGGAATGGGAACAATTGTGCTCCCACCCTCTAAGGTCAAACTTCCTTTCTGACATAATATCTGTAGCTACTTGAATGAACTCATGCAATTCTGTCTCAGTTTTTACACTAGTTAAACAATTGTCCACATAAAAACTGTTTTTAAATTTCTGAACCATATCCACAGGATATTTTGAGTTCCCAAGTTGTGCTTCCTCCAAAATCGTTTCTAGATGATATTGAATGACAGAATTAAGTAAGAAGGGACTACTAGAAATTCCAAAGACGACACGACAGTGTCTTAAGTATTTCAGTTCATTGTTTTCATTATACCAAAGAAATCTTAAATAATCTTTGTCGTTTTCTTGTAGGCGAATTTGTAAAAATGCTTTACGGATGTCTGCCGTAACTCCAAACTTGTTCATCCGAAAACGTGTTAATATAGTAGGAATTAACTCAACAAGGTTTATTCCTTTCTCCAGGCAGTCATTCAAGCTTGGGGAACCTCTCATCTTCGCCGAAGCATCAAACACAGGTCTGATTCTGGTTGTGCTATTCTCTTTCACGACATGTCTGTGTGGTAAATAATGAGACGGCAATTGAATCTCATGCTTAGGAACTTCTTCAATTATTCCTTCTCTTGCCCATTCTTCAAATATTTGATTATAATCGTCATACAAATTTTCTTCTTTTAACTTTCGTGCAGTACCGTCCAGTCTCTTTAACGCCAAGTTAAAATTATCAGGCAGTGGAGGGTGATCGGCAAGCCAGGGTAAATGTACCACGAAACGATTGTCTTTGTCGACCTGAACTGTGTTAATAAAATGCTCTCTGGCAGATTCCTGAAGGTCTTCTTTAGTTTTCTTCTCAGATGGATCGGTTATGCCGAGAGTGTCAAGAGTCCACAATTCTGTTATTGTTCTAGTAGTAGAAAGCATAGAGCTAGCTACTGAGATTTCATTTTCCTCTGAAGAAATCTGTGGTATACGTCCCATAATGGTCCACCCTAAACGTGTTTCCATTGCTGTTAAACCACAAGGTAAGGATTTGTAACCACCGGTAAGGATTTTTCCAGCTACATCGGCTCCTATTAAAATTTCAATAGGACCTTTATAATCATCGCTCACATGAATACTACAGTCCGTAAGCTTTTTTAAATGAATCGCAGGCATTGTCGGTGGAACGCTTGCACAGATAACAGGTTGACTCAATACTTTGAAATGACAGTTATACGACCCATCGCAACTTGTCAAATATAAAGTAAACACATCATGCTTGCACACTCTTGTATTTTCTCCACCGAACAGAGAATGTTGAAGATATTCCCAGCCTTCCCTTTTATATTTCATTTCTTTAGCAGTATTTTTTAAAATGTAAGAGTGCTGTGAAGCAGAGTCTATGATGGCTCTTGCTTTCCGTTTTCTCCCATCACCTCTGATTAAAACCGTTAACGTTAGTAACATAACACTAGGGCTTTGGGACACATTCGCAAGTGCTTGATCCTCATTCGGAACATTATCTAATTCTGCAGTTTCTTTTCCGGTAGGCGAGAATGCCTGCTGCTTTATGCTATGACAGAGTAAAATATGATGTCTTTTTCCACAACCCAAACAAGTTACCTTTGAGTAACATTTACGAACTTGATGACCTGGTTTTAAGCACAGAAAACAGCACCCTGATTTCTCTACGAGATTCTCTCTATCTTTCATCGCCATTTTTCGTACCTTCAAACAGTCAGTGGAATTATGTAAATTGTGGCAAAATATGCACTGTCTCTGTTCCTTCGAAGAGGTTAAAAGATCAGCCGCACTAGCTATTTGACGAGGGTCCCCATATTTACGTTTATTATTTCCAGCCCTCTTCTCCTTGAACAATTTAAAATTATGCTTGGTTTCAACTCCAAAGTTTTGTGAGGCTAGAATTATACGTTCCTCTGCCTGTACTTCATCTTGAAGAAAATCAAGAATTGAATCGAGATCAGTCTTTTTAGTAATTTTAGTTGTATTTTGATCTTCCTCATCGTGTGATCTACGACTTGTAGATCTATATCGTTCCCACGCTAGAAGCGTTTCCTCAGGTAGAGCAGACTCAACAAGTGGGAAAAGCATCGACGCATATTTATCCCTAGTTACTCCTAATATCTCAAGCGTACGGAGCTTTGTTTCTAATAAATCATAAAGATTTCTCAAAGATTTTCTCGGCATATTCTGCTTTTGGAGAATTAATGATAGAAGATCCCTAACATACACCTGTATAAGCAGTTCTTCTCTGCCAAAACGTAATTTCAATTGTTCTATAGCTTTCTCATAACTGTTTCCCCCGGGTGGAAAACTTTTAATTAGTTCTTCGGCAACACTTCCCTTCTCCATACATTGGGATAGGTATGAGAACTTATCATGCGGATCTAAATTATGGTCTTTATCTACTTTCTCAAATTGACCCCAAAATCTAACCCAGTTTCTTAAATCTCCATTAAATGTAGGTAACTGTATTTTAGGGTAACGTAATAATGTATTTTGCTGAGAAACACTACAATTCGAAATAACGTCTTCTCTTTCTGAAAGCGAAAGTTGTTTCAACTTAAACTGTAACAACCGCCAACGGTCTATATAACTTTCAGATTCATCGATCTCTTTCTCTATTACATCATCTTCAATGTTTTCAGAAAAAAGAAACTGCTTAACATTTTCTTCAGCATTCACCATTAGCGTAGCTTTTTCCTCAATAACTTTCAGAAAAAGTATTTTATCAGAAATTTCTAAGTTTGCTTCTTCAGCATCAAACTCATTACATGCTTTACTAAACAGTCTCCTCTGCTGAGTTCTATTTTTCTTTGCTGCTTCCATATTAATTCAGGAAATAGGATAGACAAAACAAAAACTCACCCAAATAATCAGCAGTCGAGTCCTGTCGCGGACGCCAGATGTTCCGTTTTGAATTTCGGAATCAGAAGTATTCAGATTATAGTTGGTGTACTCAATTGTTCCATAAAAACACCTTATAACACAAAACAGTTTATTTACAGCTCTAATATGTACACTCTTTGCTTTAGATCACAAAATAACACTCAGAAGCATTTATGGCGTAAATAATACGTATTATTTCTCTCTAAAAATACGACAAAGGAACTCAGAAGCAATTTCTCTGCGTACATAAAACACAAACTAAAACTAGACTGTTGCCATTCGCAACTTACTAAATATATCAAAACAAAGATAATAATCAGGTAGAGTATCAATCCGACAACCGTAGCTAAACATGAGTAATTTTTTCCTGTGTCGTTCTTCGTAAACCTCTCGGCCCAACACGTCACAGCCCTTCTGAAACACTTAAAAGCTTCTTATTTTCTGACTTATATGTTATGTCACAGAGTTTAGTGTGATTATATTTGAAGCTGAAAATTAATGTGTGCTGAGTCCTATGACAGATTTAAATGTAAATTTGACATGCTCTCTTAGTTTTTGTAGTATGTTATTCCTTTTACTTTCAGGATTTTTCCATTCTTTAGCATTGATCGAGATTGTACCTATTTTCATAAAGCTATCAAATCAGTTAGAAATTCACATAATTTCAGGTGTTATTCCTTATCGATACTAAAAGCAATGTCATAAATTGAGCGAACGAAACCTAAATGATTGTAAATTGTAGCTTGGGTATAGAATATAGAATCCAAACGTCTTTCTTGAATAAATTATTTTCTTGGTACTAACCACAATTACTGCAGTAGTAAATATACATATAATACAATGCGATTGTATATCACAATGTAGGAGAAACAAAGTAAGGAAGTCAGTCAATTTTTTTTAGTTTAAGAAAGGTTTATTCTTAGCCTGTTACTAAGAAACAACAAAACTGCACAATTCAAACGATCGCTAGATCACCGTGATACTACAGACTGATGTTTACAGAGAAACTAAATTGAATACAATCCAAAAAAAAACCCATTCTCTATCTTTCTAAAAAATTCTATAACAAACTAGTCAATATTAATAATCACACCATCCATGATATTGGACATCGAAATGTTGCGGTCATATTTGAGCATTTCTAAGTTTGATAAATTGGTGTTTTATTTTTAATTAAATAAATCATTTTTTAAATCAAAATTTAATTTTTATTTATTTTGAGGGTGCAATTTTATTTTTACCTCGCAAAATTAGTTCCATTTCTGAAAATAAAGAAGGAACAAACCAATTTGCAGCATCCATTATTTTGAATTTGAACCTTTAGTTCAGAAATCTATAAAAACTTGTGAAAGTTTCTTGTGATTTCTAAAAACATTTAGGAAACCGTCTCGATGAAACAGTTATCCCCTCATACAGACTTCTTCCACATTTAATTGTGCTATTTTTCACGCATTTGAAATCTACACGCGAATGTCATTTAGATGCATAAAAATAGTGAAAGCATCTCGTCTAAAAACCCATTCAGGTTTTTGAATCATGTATCGCCTTTGGTGAACCAAACGCGCCAAGTCGTTCCTCGCCAGATTCTCCAGAGGAGGCTGAGGGAAGGGGAACTCCCATTGAAAATACATGGTTAGGAAATCGAGACATCGTTGCCACCACACGATGTACCTTCTGGATGTGCGCCTTGGCGATTAAAAGCACTCTCCTCGTGGCTACTTTTCTGTCATCTTATATGTTGGCAACCATTAGCGGTTGTTCGGGAATTGAATGGAAAGGTGTATGGTGACAAGAAAGAAATATCTTCTCGCCGAAGACCTCGTCAGATAAGATGTTACTTGATTTGGTAAAATGAAGGTGAGATTTGAAAGATGATTTAGAGCGTCTCGGATGTTCTGATATCAAATTTAAACGTGCTGGAAAATGGTTAAAGAAAAGAAAGAGGGAGCAATGAAGGAGGAGAATATTAGGCCCAGAAAGCTCAAATAAATATTTCAAATTATTTAAAAAATAAAATTATTCCATGAAAATTTTAGGACCCTATTGTGGCAGAAATTAACAAATTTTAAGCTGCTTTTTCTACTTCATTCCCCAGTGTTCACAAAATTCAAACTTGAAAAGCATTTTAAATATGAAATCACATACAATTTTTGTTGGCTTTCACTTTTTTGTTAAACATCGTTACTATCGTTTTTGATAAAGTAGAAAGAAAATGTTAAAAATAAAAATGTGGGCACATACCCATTTTATACAACTTTAGGTAATGTATGTACGTTTAATTTCTTAATTTAAACAATAGATATCCCATACTTAGAAATGGCAGCGGTAGCCCGGTTGGGAGAGTAGCAGTGTAGCAACCGGAGGTTTGCGAGTTCGAAACTCGATCCAATCAAAAACCATCGTGTACATGGGGCTGGTATACGTTAAATCTGTCGTGGTCTCAAATGTTCCGACGTTGATGTGGAAGTTTGGAGACTGGGGTGCCAACTCAGTTGTTGACATCATCATCTGATCATGGTTCAAAATTACGTGTTGTCCTCGTATCTTTCCCTTCGGGATTGATCCCGGACCGTCGTCAATAGTCCGTTGTGTTGCTCCAGTACTATGCTAATTAAATTACCTAACCATACTTATCATTTCAGGCAGATATCAACTATCTAAAAAAGTGCGCGCCGCTCCTTTGTCTTTAAAACAAAATTTGTTTTTCTCTTTCAAATACTTATTTGGTTTAAGAGAGATATTCAAATAACCTATTAATGTCAAATATTTTAGCAAAATGAAAAAATTAAATGAAATATGGACCATCTATGAAACTTTTTCTCAACACCTGACTGAGTGTCAATTATTTTACATTATTTTATTATTAATGCATTACATTTATAAAAAATTATTCAATGTTAATCAAGTTATTAAATCTAATTTATTAGGAATAAATATTGTTTTGTAGATATTTCAACTTTTGCATTTCAGTTGGGTAACAGCAAAAAAAATCTTTCAAATTGTTTTAATATGCTAAGTGAGAACACAAATTTAGTGTTGGAGGATGTACTCTATGGGGGTAGCACTTGTTTTCCCGACTAGAAGAGTACACATATGATATTTTGTCATACACCAAAAAGTATTAATGAAATAATACTTGCAATTTAATTTTTATGCATTTTGAGGGCGCACTTCTATTTTTACCTCGCAAACAGTAGTTTCATTTCAGAAAATAAAGAAACAAACCAGTTTTCAGCATCCATTTCGCTGGATATCGGGTCTTAGCATAGCCAAAATACTAATTTTAACAAATATTAAAGAAACTTTTCAAAGATGAGAAATATTTGTGTCAGAAATTTCAAGACTTGCAAAAGTTTTTCTTTTCGGAAAACATTTTTGAGTGTCCCACATGAAAGCTTATGACGGAAAGAATAGCCCTTACATCGCTTTGAAATATACCAGGACGCGTCCATCGTGCAGCTGAGGCGACGAATGACATAACAGAATCGAGTCTTTCAGAAATCGATTCAGACACTCATTTTAACAGAGTGTTCAAGAATTATTCCAGCGTAGGGTAACCGTTGTTGAATCATCTATCGCCTTTTTGATAAGAAACCGCGCCGAGGTATTCCTCGCCAGTAGGGACATCAAAAATTCGTTGGCAACGATACCGCGTCACCTGTTCCTGAAATGCCATTCGTCCCTCACATTCATTCATATCGCCTAAACCAAGCGAGGGGGACGAATGGCATTTCAGGAACAGGTGACGCGGTGTTGTTGCCACCGAATTTTTGATGTCCCTACTGGCGAGGAATACCTCGGCGCGGTTTCTTATAAAAAAGGCGATAGATGATTCAACAACGGTTACCCTACGCTGGAATAATTCTTGAACACTGTTAAAATGAGCGTCTGAATCGATTTCTGAAAGACTCGATTCTGTTATATCATCCGTTGCCTCAGCTGCACGATGGACGCGTCCTGGCATATTTCAAAGCGATGTAAGGGCTATTCTTTCCGGCATAAGCTTTCATGTGGGACACTTAAAAATGTTTTCCGAAAAGAAAAACTTTTGCAAGTCTTGAAATTTCTGACACAAATGTTTCTCATCTTTGAAAAGTTTCTTTAATATTTGTTAAAATTAGTATTTTGGCTATGCTAAGACCCGATATCCAGCGAAATGGATGCTGAAAACTGGTTTGTTTCTTTATTTTCTGAAATGAAACTACTGTTTGCGAGGTAAAAATAGAAGTGCGCCCTCAAAATGCATAAAAATTAAATTGCAAGTATTATTTCATTAATACTTTTTGGTGTATGACAAAATATCATATGTGTACTCTTCTAGTCGGGAAAACAAGTGCTACCCCCATAGAATACATCCTCCAACACTAAATTTGTGTTCTCACTTAGCATATTAAAACAATTTGAAAGATTTTTTTTGCTGTTACCCAACTGAAATGCAAAAGTTGAAATATCTACAAAACAATATTTATTCCTAATAAATTAGATTTAATAACTTGATTAACATTGAATAATTTTTTATAAATGTAATGCATTAATAATAAAATAATGTAAAATAATTGACACTCAGTCAGGTGTTGAGAAAAAGTTTCATAGATGGTCCATATTTCATTTAATTTTTTCATTTTGCTAAAATATTTGACATTAATAGGTTATTTGAATATCTCTCTTAAACCAAATAAGTATTTGAAAGAGAAAAACAAATTTTGTTTTAAAGACAAAGGAGCGGCGCGCACTTTTTTAGATAGTTGATATCTGCCTGAAATGATAAGTATGGTTAGGTAATTTAATTAGCATAGTACTGGAGCAACACAACGGACTATTGACGACGGTCCGGGATCAATCCCGAAGGGAAAGATACGAGGACAACACGTAATTTTGAACCATGATCAGATGATGATGTCAACAACTGAGTTGGCACCCCAGTCTCCAAACTTCCACATCAACGTCGGAACATTTGAGACCACGACAGATTTAACGTATACCAGCCCCATGTACACGATGGTTTTTGATTGGATCGAGTTTCGAACTCGCAAACCTCCGGTTGCTACACTGCTACTCTCCCAACCGGGCTACCGCTGCCATTTCTAAGTATGGGATATCTATTGTTTAAATTAAGAAATTAAACGTACATACATTACCTAAAGTTGTATAAAATGGGTATGTGCCCACATTTTTATTTTTAACATTTTCTTTCTACTTTATCAAAAACGATAGTAACGATGTTTAACAAAAAAGTGAAAGCCAACAAAAATTGTATGTGATTTCATATTTAAAATGCTTTTCAAGTTTGAATTTTGTGAACACTGGGGAATGAAGTAGAAAAAGCAGCTTAAAATTTGTTAATTTCTGCCACAATAGGGTCCTAAAATTTTCATGGAATAATTTTATTTTTTAAATAATTTGAAATATTTATTTGAGCTTTCTGGGCCTAATATTCTCCTCCTTCATTGCTCCCTCTTTCTTTTCTTTAACCATTTTCCAGCACGTTTAAATTTGATATCAGAACATCCGAGACGCTCTAAATCATCTTTCAAATCTCACCTTCATTTTACCAAATCAAGTAACATCTTATCTGACGAGGTCTTCGGCGAGAAGATATTTCTTTCTTGTCACCATACACCTTTCCATTCAATTCCCGAACAACCGCTAATGGTTGCCAACATATAAGATGACAGAAAAGTAGCCACGAGGAGAGTGCTTTTAATCGCCAAGGCGCACATCCAGAAGGTACATCGTGTGGTGGCAACGATGTCTCGATTTCCTAACCATGTATTTTCAATGGGAGTTCCCCTTCCCTCAGCCTCCTCTGGAGAATCTGGCGAGGAACGACTTGGCGCGTTTGGTTCACCAAAGGCGATACATGATTCAAAAACCTGAATGGGTTTTTAGACGAGATGCTTTCACTATTTTTATGCATCTAAATGACATTCGCGTGTAGATTTCAAATGCGTGAAAAATAGCACAATTAAATGTGGAAGAAGTCTGTATGAGGGGATAACTGTTTCATCGAGACGGTTTCCTAAATGTTTTTAGAAATCACAAGAAACTTTCACAAGTTTTTATAGATTTCTGAACTAAAGGTTCAAATTCAAAATAATGGATGCTGCAAATTGGTTTGTTCCTTCTTTATTTTCAGAAATGGAACTAATGTTTGCGAGGTAAAAATAAAATTGCACCCTCAAAATGCATAAAAATTAAATTTTGATTTAAAAATGATTTATTTAATTAAAAGTAAAACACCAATTTATCAAATTCAGAAATACTCAAATATGACCGCAACATTTCGATGTCCAATATCATGGATGGTGTGATTATTAATATTGACTAGATTGTTATAGAATTTTTTAGAAAGATAGAGAATGGGTTTTTTTTTGGATTGTATTCAATTTAGTTTCTCTGTAAACATCAGTCTGTAGTATCACGGTGATCTAGCGATCGTTTGAATTGTGCAGTTTTGTTGCTTCTTAGTAACAGGCTAAGAATAAACCTTTCTTAAACTAAAAAAAATTGACTGGCTTCCTTACTTTGTTTCTCCTACATTGTGATATACAATCGCATTGTATTATATGTATATTTACTACTGCAGTAATTGTGGTTAGTACCAAGAAAATAATTTATTCAAGAAAGACGTTTGGATTCTATATTCTATACCCAAGCTACAATTTACAATCATTTAGGTTTCGTTCGGTCAATTTATGACATTGCTTTTAGTATCGATAAGGAATAACACCTGAAATTATGTGAATTTCTAACTGATTTGATAGCTTTATGAAAATAGGTACAATCTCGATCAATGCTAAAGAATGGAAAAATCCTGAAAGTAAAAGGAATAACATACTACAAAAACTAAGAGAGCATGTCAAATTTACATTTAAATCTGTCACAGGACTCAGCACACATTAATTTTCAGCTTCAAATATAATCACACTAAACTCTGTGACATAACATATAAGTCAGAAAATAAGAAGCTTTTAAGTGTTTCAGAAGGGCTGTGACGTGTTGGGCCGAGAGGTTTACGAAGAACGACACAGGAAAAAATTACTCATGTTTAGCTACGGTCACTTAATAGATGTTGGACAAAACATAGAGAGATGTCGAGTATCAACTAGCTGTTCTCTGTGCAATGAAAGGAGATCAAGTCGAAATGTATGGAGATTGTCTTGGAAATTTTTTAAAATTAAATTAAACTTTGTAAAAAAATTAGGTTCTAACAAGCTTCGTTTATATGTTATGAATTTTCTTAATCAGGAAAACACTTTATGTACCACCCTGTGTTTATTAGTCGTATTTTTTTTGGAAAAATATATCTACTAAAAATGTTTTACTTATCTTCTCTTCTGACTTCAAAGAATGGTTCGTGGTGATGGTGACTTCAAAGAATGGTTTTTAATAGCTGCAAATAAAGGGGGGGGGGTATTTCAATTAACGTCACACTGGAGCAACACAACGGGCTATTGGTGACGGTCCGGGATCAATCCCAAAGGGAAAGATCGGAGGACAACACCACGTAATTTTGAACCACGGTCAGATGACGAGCAAATAAAGGAAATTAGTCGATTCTTTTTCCACATCACCCAATGGGGTAAGAATCCAGATGCGTCTTTTTTTAAGAGGTATCGCCAAGAGCCCTGTCCTCTGATATAAAAAAACTTACCTTCTTACCTGTTGATTGTCCGGCCCCTCTGAGAAATTTCTATCCTAATTACAAAAATGTACTTACTGTTGGACATCTGAGGAATTAACAATAAAATCTTACAATTTTTAACAATAAGATATTTTTGTATTATCCCATTATGCAATTGTATATAAACTTTCTGAAAGTTATAGTGTCAAAATCATTTATCAAAGATGCATCGTTTAATTTTTGATATGCGAAGTAACAAATAAAAACCCCACAGTTAATATCGTCTTTTTGATTTATATGAGAAGGGAGAGAAAATGACCAATGTTTCGGAGATTTAAAAAGTGAATCAAACATTTCCCTCCACTTTTTTATCAAATCCGAACATTTTTTACTTGGAACTTCATTCAGAGGATCATAAAATTCAAAACAATATTTTTCTATATTAACAATCAGTAGCAACCAATGACTATCTATGTTAATAGGGAAAAAAATATTTGATTTGAGTGAGTCACCACTTTTGAAGAATTTAAATTCTTTGTTGTTGTTTTGTGAAAGTGATGTTGATGAGAGTGACTCAATAAACATGAAGTTTTTGGAGTTTTGTGTTAGTTTATAGAAGAAGGAATCTACAATTGTGTCATATAACCACCCTTTCCGGAACCACTCTGATGTTTCCAATAAAACGTTTTCTTCATCAGGAGTTATATTGACGTCTAATGATTTTAGCATAAAATTTGAAATATCGATACTATTTACTTTAACTACATTATCTGACACATTATTTCTATTCACGTAATCGAATTTTAAAAAGTTACATACATCTGATTCTGAGAAATCATCATATTTCATTTTGTTGAGTTTTTGATGCGATTTTCTCCCCGTTAAAATGTTATAAATATGCTGTCTAAATTCATATGTGTCAAACGGCTTATTGACATTTGAATCACTAACTAATTGATGCACATAGTAGCATAAGAATACACCACAATTGACATTATCTTTTTGTAAAATATGTACTGGATGAACAATACTCCATGCATTGGTGGCGTTATCCAACTTATTTAAAATTGTCCTGCACGTTTCTGGACAAATCAGAGTAGTTTTATCATAGCTACCCTGTGAGTCAAAAAAATAAATTACTTTTTGTCTTTTACTTATCAAGATTAGGACCCAATGACTATTGTTAATGCAGATCGGAATAAATACGATCTTCGACAGTGTATATATATTACGAGCCAAAATCGGTTCAAAATCTATTTCAGAAAAAATAAATTGTGCAACAGATGATTCAAGAAAAGAAAAATAAGCATTTTGTTCACACAATGAAAAGATATACGCATCTATAATTACGTCATACACCCAGCTTTTGACAAAATCGGGAAAATTAGACCTGAGAAAATGTTCTTCTTCTTTATCAATGTAAGGATCTAGAGATTTCAAGATATAATCATTTAAGACATATGGAACTAAATTATACAGTGATGGATTTCCTGTTGTATTACTTAAATTTGAAGTGAAAGATTTATCACTTTAAATTTTTTAGGAGATTCATGCAAATACGAGATATCGTCAGCATCCTCAATACTAAAATACTCTTCTACGCTTTTTGACTTATCTAAATGTTTTTTCGTATTTTTACGCTTCTTACTCGTTCTATAAAATTGAATTTTCTTAGTGAGCTTTTGATTTGGCAATACTGAACACGTGGGCATAACTGATAAAGATTTTTCATTAGAACTTGAAATACCATCACATGCAGCAACTAACGTGTTTAAGGTTGAAAAAACATTACTTAACATTATCTCTTGAACTGATTTATTTCTAATTTTTTTGGATTAATTTTGAACATAATTCTTCGCAAGCTGCAATTTTGCCATTGGCTGAACGAGGATTCGAAAAATTCCCAATTTCTCTTCTAGACTGTAGATCGCGATTTTCTATTGTTTGCGTCCCACCTATTGTTTGAGTCCCATCAACATAAAAATCATTACTTGCTACAGTAGAATGTATTTTATGAATGTGCTTACATAAATAATGATTATCTGGGCAATTGCAGTGGTATAAATGAGTGCATAGTGACATGCAACTCAATTCTGGGCATTTAAAATAACAGAAGTCGGACATATTACACTGTTCTTCTACTCGCTTCACTGTATACAATCTATTTTTTACAGTCTGTGAACGAACAGACCAAGATTTACAATTTAAAACAACAACATCAGCATCAGATATTTTTTTTGCCCTATCATACCTAGACTTAACAGTTGAAGCAAAATTAGATTTAGTAGGAAATTGCGTTATTTTTTGTATTCGTGGTTCAAATGGTAGTCTCTTTCTACTTCAAATAATATTTTAATCAGTTATTTCATGATATTTCTCTACGTATTGGAAACTTGATGAAGTGCGATAATTGACGGAGTTCTAATAGGTTTGGTGAAGCCGGCTACCTTCTGGCCATCGATGCGATAAAGAATTTAAAAATTCCAAAACCTCTAGTTTGGTTCTTTCTCACAAACATTAATTAACAATGGATAATTAACCCTTTGAAAATCATGCTAAATAAAATATGTTTTACAAAAAAAAGAAACTATGGGTAAAGACCTTTCGCCTCGTATGAATGTAATTTGCACAAAACAAAATTTAATTTTTTAAGGTGTGGTGCGCTCTTGTATGTCACTTCTAGAACACCTCCTAGATATCACCCTATCAAATGAGAGAATATAGTCTTAATATGCCTAGAACATATCTATCCCAGGACAACGCCTCATAATTTCGAACCACGGTCAAGAACAACACCTGAACCAGCACCCCAATCCAAACTTCCACACTTCGCCAACGTGAGGACACTTGAGGCAACGACAGATTTAACGTGCACCAGCCTCCGTGTATCCGACGGTCTTTGGCTGGACCGAGTTTCGAACTCGCAATCCTCTGTTTTCTAATCCGTTGCTCTTCGAACTAGGCTACCGCTGCCCTCGAAATCCCCATAGAAATGACATTGATTATCTTTACTATCACAGTTTGATCAACTCATATCGAATTTGCTACACTCATTCTTTAAAACCCTGCGAGAAACATAGTCTAGATATTAACTCTATTTGATTTGTCCTGGGGTTATAGAGATCTCAAAACAATTCGAACTCCCCATAGGACTACTATTGAGTATTACGATGAGTTACAAACAATTGGATCAACGCCGGGTAATTCAGATGGTGTTTTATAAGAGGGCCCGGTTTCAACAAATTTACTCGTAAATACCTTTAAAATTCTTTTAAAGTGTATGCATTAAAAAAACAATTATTAATTATGTTATGGTTATAAGGAAATGGAGGAGGAAATTAGCTATCAATCACTGGACTAATGAAATCTTGTAGCGAGTTGTAATTTTTTCAGGCCAAAATTAAAATAATTTGCACTGATTTTCATGTCTCATGGGCTATAAACACCTTCCAAACGAGACTTCTGTACACCAAAGTTAAACGAAATCCCTTGTCTCTTATTCATATTAAAATTTTAATCTTTAGGGCTTATTACTTTAAAAAAATCGCGTCACTCGATTTTCTAAACGAGAACTTACACTGCAAGAACTTGCGAAGAAACAGGATTTAGTATTATCAGATTTGAGACCCGATAGACTCCTTTGATCTTCATTTTCAGTGGAAAAATTTTCTTTACAGTTCCTTGGTCAGTGATTGCTATACAGATGTTATTAAGGCTTTCTGAGTCTGAACATTTTGGCACATTCCCGAATATTATTCTCAGAATATTACCACAATAAAATATTTCATCATAAAAAATCCTTAGATATCAAAAATGACAAATCCCAGGATAACCTCTTACGACCCGATATAACTAATGCTAGGGCAAGGTAACTGGCTGCGACCCGGCGGTTGCGAAACACTTCATTTTCAGTGGATAGGTATTTAATTAACGTTGCACTGGAGCAACACAACGGCTATTAGCGACGGTAAAGGATCAAACCCGAAGAACGATCATATAACTTCATTTAACAGCTTTAATGAACAATTTTTTATTTCCGTATGTAGTGCACAAAGATCTTAATGTTCCTCTGAGATAAGAAAGTAATAAGATTCACCCCTTGACTCCACTGAGTCATATAAACTCGCATTCGTTTAAAGTTGGGACCGTCGTAGTTGTGGGTATGCCCACTGCGCTAGCTCTCTTCGAGTTGTAGGCGGCGCAGGTTCAATTCCTGGTATATTCAGCAGGGCGAAGCATGCATTCCTCCCTGGGTGTATTTCTCTCTTCTGTGTCAGTAAAAGCTTTTATTGTGTGTGTGTTTATTACTTGATTGCGTCTTGAGCATGACCAAATACGGCCCTTGTGCCATAAAAACCCAAAACCACCCATCAATCACATAACATGTATTATGATTACCCTAGCCATTGGAAATGAAAAAAAAAACTTTGGACTGATAATTTAATTGTTAAATTTTATTTTTAAAATTTCGCAGAGAGGTGAAGCAGTAACAAATATTGATAAATTTTGCGAAAACGAGGTACGCACTTGTAATGAGCGTTTATATAAACTTCTGGAATGTCAGTTTTTTTAAAGCTAATATATTGGGTTTTTTTTTATTTATTTTTAAGGTAGAGAACTCTTTCATAGCTTTTCTTATAAGATCTGTAACAAAAGAGGATTTGTTACCTTCCGTTTCTGACGATATCGATGGAACTGCTTGTCTGACTCTTAGAATAATTAACTATTGCCCTGAAATTCACTTATTTAATGAGTAAAACTATTTTAAATAGATTAAAATACAATTTAATTGGGCGTGGAGTTTCTGCTTCTTTCCATAGGAGGGGAAGAAATGGTAAACTTCGCGATGTGTAGCGTCTATTTTTATGCATGCCGTAGAGATCCTAATCCAAGAATATCATAATAATTTTAATGATTTCGCTATTGTGTCAGTGGCCCATGGTTCAACAGGCTCTGGGTTCGAATCCCCTTCGTAGGGGTTCGGAATCCATTTTTAGCTGTAGGTCCGGGTCTAATTAGCTCTCGTGTTGCAAAAAATGAAAAGCGACAAATCGAGTCAAATTCCTTTTGTGTCAATGGGGCAACTGATTTTACGCGCTCCAACCTCTTCTAACTAATATCACAATTTTCAACGTGGGGGACAATATTTGAAAAACCGTTTGAACCGTTCCTAAATTTTAACCAGACATTCAATACATCAGATAAGTCCCTTTACGAATCCTCTCCGATAGCCGTGAGAATGCCTTTAACAGCCCTTCTTTTCATCCTTAGAATTCAATACTTGGAATGGGCAAGAATTAAAACTGTCATGCGCCTGGGAACGAAACAGTGGGACGTTAAGATTTGCGCAAGCACGGTTTTTGTTTTCTTGACAGTGATCTTTAGAGATGGAATGATTCAACATCTTGGAGATATGCTGACTTTGGCCTGAATTCATATCCTGGATATTAAACAATTTTCTTAGCAGTAAAGGAAGTAGTTTTTATGACAAATGTACAGAAGTTTCCATATAAAACAATATCAAGGATTAATCTCTCTACATAAAAATAGATGTGGGTGTGTATGTTCTCCATACAAATCTAAGCCATTTGACCAATCCACATCAAATTTGGTACACTTACACTTTAGAACCCTGAGCAACCTAGGCTACATATTAACCACCGTTCTATTTGTCCTAGGTATGCAGAAGGGTGTAAAACAATTCCAAATTGCCATAGGAATAACATTAAGTATACAACGATTGCTGTACGCAGCCCAGTTTGCTTTACCAGTATTGATAGAAAATAGGCGTTCCAGAGTTATGCTGGAACAAACACACACACATGTGGTTTCCATATAAAAACAGTCTATCAATTGAAAAAAGTACCCTTAAGGATTCGATTTAAAACTACATTTTCCTGTTGGAGGAAAGCGAATTTCAAATACGACTTTGCTGATCTTGGAATAATATAGTAAGGAAGTATGTAAACTAGGACTGTTGAAAAATAGAATTTTTTTTGTCTTAAGTGGCAGATGGTCGAGGTTGCTTACTTGAATTTGAAACTGTTAGTATACAACTTAGGTACTACCTGTGAAACATTCATTGAAAGCAGCGATTTTATAAAAAGTGTAATCGATTGAGTCTGCTTTGTCTACACTGATGACATTTGTTTTAAAAACAAGCTCCGTTATTCCACGTGCGACTGAACAGAATTTTCAAGAAAAAAGTGTGGGCTTCAAAATAAATTAACCACGAATGCCGTAACAGTTTAATTTGTCATCCTCTCACAATGATAATGTAATTCGAAAATATCGAATCCATGGTGCAAGGGTACCACAAATAATAAATATTGTTTGGAAAACTGAGTGCAAGACTATACGGCTGAAAGTTCCTCATTTTTACTGAAAATGAACTTAATTGGCATTCGTTATCACTCCAAAACTCAGAATCGATTTCTAAAGAAGTCATCTCAGAAAAAGCTTTTGTAGTTTGTCTTACAGCAAGAGTAATGAATATTGTACCGTTGCGGTCTAGCATTCCCACATCTGGAATTCAGATTTTCCCCGACTGCAAAACAAGTTGTCAAATAAATTATCTTGGGCCCTCCATGAGAGGAATGCATATGGCCACCCCCAGGAAAACACGTGTTTTTCAGTTCTGTCCAGGCCAGAGAGACATTAAATCTGTCCTCGGGTCGGGAAGTTGTCGAGGTTCTCATGACCTTCCGATGCAGGGGCGTCAAACTCAGGGATTAACATTCCAAGACGGAGACGAACTCCCCCCGCAAGAGAGCAGAGGAGATTGAAACCACGAAAAAAAAAGTTAATTGCAAAATTCAGTGGATTAGGAAGCCATTATACAGGGTGTCTTTTACTTATAACTGAAATGCAGAAAAACTTAAAAATCCAGCGTCTCCACGGGACCAGACGAGTGCAGTATTTCTGAAGCTATCCAAAAATTGCGTAAGAGGCGTTACGGAAAGATACACCTAACAAGTTACTTATAAAATTTGCGGGTCTCGACTAGCTTTATAAATATAAATAAGTAAGTGCTCTGAAAGAAAAACTAAACTACTTATATAAATGATAGAAAGAGAAAAAGTAATTAAAAAATTGAATAAAAATAGTTAAACTAGTTAAAATTCAATAACCTACATGGAACAGTGTATGAGGGAATTTAGTATTTCTGATAAAGGAATCAGCACTGTTTAACATTTGTTTTCAGTATGTTATAAATGAGTACTGGATGTCCATCACTTACTAGCTTATTTAATAAGCCTTTCAAACGAAAATCAACTGAGTTTAAACATAAAGAACTTAATATTTGCAAAAGCAAAATATTCTTCTAGTATCATTCGGTTTTTTTATATTTCCTCTGCGAAAACATTGTATTCCAGATATCTCCTTTGAAATAGAGTAAATTCATTTGTATTTTAATAATTGTGTAAAAAGACAAGTCATTCATAAAGCCATCTTACCACCACTACTATTTCTGTACTTGTAGAAAGAATATTTTCAACTTAATAGTTAAACTTAGTTTTTACACTTGAAATAAGTTAGGTAATTAAAAGGATGGAAATTAAAATTATTTTTAACTATGCTTTATAAAAATTTTAAATTCAATTTTATTTCTCCTTATTATAATGTTTATTTTTTAATTTATAATTGTAAATATTATGGATTTGTATCACGAAATAGAATTCAAATGGAAGAATAAAAGCAACAAGACCCACAGAAAAATTTTAGTTGTTTTCATCTTGCTAACATTTGTTCTGCCACATTTTCTAACTCCCCCATGTATAATGTTAAATATAAATCACTTATCTAGAAACTGCATTGTGATTTGTATGTCTCTCTAACATATTTAAACCCTTAGGGGATCTTATATTTACCTGTGTCAGCTTGCATAGGAATCTACTATATTATAGGATATTATGCCTGTGGAAACATATATAAATGTATCATATAGGGCAGTTAAATAATAAGCAGGGTATGAAAAAAAATCATGATTTAAAAAAAAATAAAAAACATCAGATTTATTTAATTTAAATCAGACTTTTTTTATTTAAACGGATTTTTACGACTTTAATTAATTCCTTGCCCGTACAAGTTTAAATGCGCCAAAAGAATAAATGCCCAACTCGATTTCTTCAAATCCTCTCCTTTCATCCTTCCAGTTGACACAGGGGAAAAAAGGAGAGCCGTTTGTGCACCTCTTAAAAACCAATTTGACGGGAGATCTTCCCGATAGATATGAGATTCACACGACCGCCGCGGCGGTCAGCGGTGATCTCGAGCCGAAAGCATCTAGTCTAAAAATTCCGTGCAGGTAGCTGTTTTTGAATCGTGTATCGCCTTTTGTAGACAAAACGTGCGAAGTCGTTCCTCGCCAGATTCTGGGGAGGGGAGAGCTCCCATACAAAATACGTGGTTAGGAAATCGAGACATCGTTGCCACCACACGATGTACCTTCTGGATGGGCGCCTTGGCGATGAGAAGCACTCTCTTCTTGGCTAATTTTCATTCATCTTATACGTTGGCAACCATTAGCATTTGTTCGGGATTGTTTCGGAATGGGAAGGATGGGGACGATCTTACTGAAGACCTCGCCATTTTTTTTATCTTTGGTACTGTTGAATAGGAACATCTGGTCTAAAGAAAAGTACCATTGGGTATCAAATTAATAAGTTGTTTCTTGTGTTATGAAGAGGCAAAATACTCTCGGAATTAATCATTTTGGAAATCTTGTTGAAAATCAAATTGAAGAATGATATAGTAGCAACAGAAATTTTGATGTTCAGTGGATAAAATCGGTGCTAAAAATTAGATGTGCGGTACGTTAGTGAAATAGATGTTTTTATGTCCTTTCATTTACTGTTTATAATGGAGCACAATTTCGCAAATTTCTTGTTTGACTATAAGGGCAGCAGAAATTTCATGTCTGACACGCAAGAAATTATTGTAATTTAAGGAAAGATTTTGAAAAGTAATTTTCTAACTTCGTAATAATTATGATATAATAGTCTGAATAATAAAAATAACTTTTGAATTTAATCTGCTTTTTGTCAAAAATTGCATAGCCAATGAAAAGTCACTATAAGTAGTCGAAATGATCCTTTTGCTTGCAGAAAAATTAAATTGAACATAAAATCTTTGAAAAAGCACATGTTTGCAGGTTGCATTCACATTGAATTAAAAAAAGGAAACCATGATTTAAAATATTTAAACTGTTTTTAAATACATATTTCAGAGCTGATACGTCGTTATACATCAAATAGTTTGATTATTTTTCCAACTAACATAAAATACGTTTAGCTCTGATGATTTTGTTTGTCGCTCTCTACATTTAAGATTTTTTTTACTATACGATGGCTGATTAGACTGCGAACTAAGGTTAATGTGGATTTTGAACCACTACGAACATCCATAGCAAGATTGGGATGCGAACTCAGAGCCTATGGAACCGAGGGTAAGCTCTGAAGAACATAGAACAAAATCTACCAGTATATGTTGAAGATATGAAATTTGTGCAAAGAAAGGGCTTGTGACAGTGTTGCAATACATATTTTACTGCCCATTTTATGATGACAAAATGAAAAAAACGTTTATGAATTCGGACTTTTCTACGTTTTTTGTGTGAATTGAGTTGACTGCTTTAAATTTTAATGCATCATCCCCTTTGTGTGATCCGACTTTCGCACAACATATTTTATCCTACTAAATACCAAAATCAGGGAGTCAATTTTTACCTAAGATGGTAAAAATTGTCCTGGCAAAAAAGTAGGGTTTTGCAATAGTGAAAATAGATTTTTTGTTCACGAACAGTGCATTAAGTTTTTACCTTTAGAAAAAATATTATACTTGCAAAATAATATTTATTTATTTGATTTCGTCAACTGATTGGAGTAATTCTATCAAAAAGCAATTATAACGTTCTGTATGGGTTGGTGACCTTGATAACATTCCTGATTTATTAACTGAACAGAACTTTGAAAATATAACGTTCTATTTTCGGATGTATCGTTTATGGAATCTTGATAAGGAGTTTTAAAGTAGTCAGATTTTTATGAATTTGAAGACCAGAAAAATTTATTTTGACCTAAGAATTTCTGAAAACATTCATGAATGTCCCGTATACACCACTTTTCCCGGAGAGAAGCCACACACACACACATTTGTTATCAGACTCAAAATTAATATACGCAGATGCAGCGACGACATGAAAAAATAAAAAGAATAGTCCTTTAAGGAATTGACCTAATCACCCTCATTCGATGATGCAAACAAGTTATTCCAACGTGAGGTAACTATTTTAAAATCATATCGCCTTTTAAGAATAAATGGCGCCAAGTCATTCCTCGCCAGAGTGCGAGGAAAAGTAAGCTCCCATTGGGAATACATGGTCTGGAAATCGAGACACGTTGCCACCATACGATGTACCTTCTAGATAGGCGCCTTGGCAATGAAAAGCACTCTCCTTTTGGCTACTTTTACTTCTATCGGCAACGGCAACCATTTGTTGTGAATCTGTTAGCGAATGAATATTTAAATCGGTCGATTGCAATCTGCTTTTCTGTTGCAGCCGAAAAGCTCGTGAGCCTGATTTGGTCAAATAAACAGATGATTAATTTATTTGGGATGGGTTTGTGTCAGGCATGGCACTTCTGTTTACAGAAATCAAGATAACTTTTGCAGTAGTGTTTCCAGAAATTTCAGAAGCTAATTTCTAATTTAAAAAAAAATTGTGTGTATTTGACTATTATACCCAAGACTCCAAAATCGATATCCATTGAAATGGGGACAGCAAATCAGTTATTTTCCTAAAAGGAAAATAAATATAATTCCTTAATGTACTGGATTCTTCATTTTTAAGTCAGCGCTGTTTACTACAAAATATTTCAGTACTGTTTACTACAAAAAATATTTATACAAAGAGAATAAACAATTTAATTTACAAATGTAAAATATATTCTTTAGAGTAATAGGTTTGTCACTCTACCTTAAGGGCAAGGCTAATTAAAGCAGGATCCACAGAATAAAGTTCACAGGTAAATTGTCAGTATTGATTTTCTAGCTCAGAGTACATGTATTAATAATTTGTATGCAATATTTCATTTAATTTTAGCTTAAAAATCAATTGTGAAATATAAATTCTGATTAACAGCACAAATTAATGTGTGGGATATTCAAATAAGAGTATGAGGTTAAAATTGAATTCGTCCTATTTGCTTCCAAGCCAAAAATTAACAAATTAAAAAGCCTGGTATACTAATAGAACAGGACTCTTCTATCAATGATTGATTTAAAAGAATAAATTGATTGACTTCACAAAATATATTATTTGTTAGTTGGCTACAACTTCAAGACTGTCTTGTCTGTTTACCTACCTTTTATAACAATATAATAAAGAAATCCATGAAATTGATTACATTGTTAGATGGTAGCTATATTTTTAATTAAATTGTGAATAGATGACAAAGGCAAAGTATCAAAGAAACAACATTGTCTGAAAATCTGATCTTATTTTCAGTTCTAAAACCTGAGAAATATTTATTATTGATGTCCTAAAATGAACATGCAAAAATAAATATCATTCAGTGTCCATATCCATCCATTGAAATAAGCAGTCAACTTGACCGTTGTGTTATCTGTAAACACACGCACGCGCACACGCACATCAGTTTAAAAAAAACTTTTCCACAATCTCTGAGAAATATTTATTACTGATGTCCTAAAATGAACATGCAAAAATAAATATCGTTCAGTGTCCACATCCATCCATTGAAATAAGCAGTCAACTTGACCTTTGTGTTATCTGTAGTAACATACAAATCAATTTAAAAAAATTTTCCACATTCACTAACAAGGTACATGCTACATACAGCAGAAACATAATAAAGGAAAGATACGGTGCAGCTCCTGCAAGAGAGAGGCAGTCCACCTTGGGTCAGTTGATTTCTAAATGGGTGTGAAAGAATGTTAAACGAAGGATGCCATTAGCAAAAGCATGAATAGCTATCGTCATGGATCGCCTTCTCTCTGCCAACTCATTATCAATGCTTTCGCTTTCAGCATGTGAACAATTAACATAGAACCAGAATCTGCCCTACTGATGCCAATTGCAGAAAGGATTTATTTATAGTACCACCAGTAGCCTAATTTCATTCAAAACCAGGCACTTCAATTGCCTTCTCTTGGCAGCTGCACTATAGCAAACTTACCATTAGTTTATAAATACATCTCAATAAAACATCAAAATGCCAAGTTATAACAGGTAAAACAAGTTTAGAAAATAAATAAAACAATGGCACAATTAATTGAATTCATGTAATCAAAGGCATTCAGAAGTCTAGTTTAATGTAACTTATTTTTCACTTCCTACTATTGACAAAATTGTACTGATTTGTATGACACGGTTCTGTTAGATGTTTACAGTTGATTATGCTAACTACAAAAGGTACAAATGCTAAATACAAACATGAAAATCAATGTTCATAAGAATTTTTTTGCATTTTGCCTTGCATCTTAGATTTCTGCATATCATTGTTTGCAACAGGTATTTGATCAAAAGCAATTTTCTAACTGGAATGAAGATATTTTCAATGAATTTCACTATTTTGTGACAAAATGTTATTTCTTCAGATATAAAGAATTTTTATCGTTTTGATATTTTATAAACCAATCAGACCTTTGTATGCAAGGCACTACATTTGGATGACTGTCATGGTAGACCAAAATCTACTTTAAATTCAAATTAACTGGTAAAGATTTTCAATTAAAAACTCGTTTCTCTTTCAAAACATGCAAGTCTTAAAATAAAAAATTTTTAGGAGCAATGAAACACTGAACCAAAAAATTAGACTCAAGAGGTTTCGACAGCAATATACTATGATATATACATTGAACCTTGGTACTAGCAATAAATTCAAGTGTATCAATTTCAGCCACCAAAACAAACACCCTGCCTTTGATAGTGACTATTAATCAAACTGATTTAAGCTTCCTTCAAATTAAAAATTGATTTTCAATGCTGGATTAAAATATTGAAAATCAAATTTTAATGCTGAGTTTAAGTTCTGAGTAGTTCTTGGTATTTATTACAGACAAGAAAATTGTGTGAAGGAAACTTAAATCATTGATTTGTCAATATCAGTGCACAATGTCAAATTCAAAGCACTCTCTATAACGATAAGGGTGTATATCGGAAGTTGGAGTAGATACAATTGAATTTATTACTAGAACTAAGGTTCAATATGCATATTTGATCTTTTTCTCAAGACATTTGGATTTAAGTAGATTTTGGGCCATGACAGTAATCCAAAATTTAGTACTTTGCATTTAAGTCTGGTTATTACATAAAAGATCAAAATAACTTAAAATCTGACCTCAGTTTAAATATTAGAATATTGTCATTACCTGTTATTGTGTGAAGATTACTCATTTATTTCATAAAATTGTGAAATACATTGAAAATCTATCTTTAAGAATAGATAGAACAAAACCTGGTTTCAGTTTGACCATGGGGGTGCCAATAATTCTTTAAAGGATAAACCAAGTTAAGGAATAAAATAATGCAACAAATTTAAACATTAATTTTAATATTTTTGTTTAACATCTACACTTTTTACAAAACACAGCTGTATACTTTCATATGCTTGTTTTCTCACATTGCTATATTTTAGTATTGCAATTAAAAAATATTTGGTTATTTGTATGGGAAACTTAAATAGAACAGAGCTTATATATGGTTAAATTTCAAATTTTACTTTCATGCTTGTAAAATACATAAACATATTTAGAAACATGAGTTCAACAAATACTTTGGTGACCCACTGCATAAATTCTGCTTAAACAAATACTTCATTGTTAAATTATTTTTCATTCTCGCTTTTACAAATAGCTTCATCTTAATCAAAAAATTGTAAAAATAGAGCAAAATTTCGTTTTCTGACTCAGTGACCCTTGAACAAACACAATACTCGATCGCAAAAATGATGCGAAAAGATTGGAAAACTATCTGGCAAGATTTTCACAAAACACTATTCGCCATAATGAACTGTAAAAATCCGGAATAGTTGACATCTTTATGTAAAAAAACGTAACGTTTATGACACTTATTTACAATAAACACACACAAGTCGCCTTTTACAACTCAAGGATAAAACAATGAATTAAAACATTAGAACAAATAAAATATATTCAAGAAAAACTCACGCACCGAAACATTTGCACGATCACGAACGAGCGTCCTGAACGAAATCGGAAAAGCAACTCACTAAATTGAATTTGAACGAAAAACTTTCGATTCACTGCTAAAGGTTGCCAAGAGATAATACGAAAGAAGCCAAAAGAAACGTATAGCCAACTCCTCTCAAGAAGTAAAGGTGAATGGCCAGAAGGGCCATCCAATCTGCGGTGGCAACAAAATAGCAGCGTCTCGACTTCCTGAAATGCGTATCTCCCCTTCAGATGTACCCACGGACCGGTAGCATTTCAGGACAATGTTACCCGCTTTGGACGATTTTGGGTGCATGATTTGGCGAGAAAGGCCTTGGCGTGTTAAATTGGAGTAGAGCGATAAATGATTAAAATATGGGTACCATACAAGACGATATCTCAGTGCACCGTGTAACGAGTGTGAAATTCGATTCTTTAAGAATTCGAATCTTTTGAAAGATTGTTCGTGATATTAGCCAGTGTGTCCATCTTTCGGTAGGAATAGAAAAGAAAAATAAAGTCCCAGATAATTAATTTTCAATGAGGCTGACTTCTATATAAATGTATTTTGGGTGTATTAGGTATTTGGGGACGCTTGCTTTTGTTTCTGAAATCTAAAATTTTTTTTAATAATTCAATTTTATTTGTATTGATACGTTAAAGTTTTTTTTTTTTGCATTTGATAAAGAAAAACTAAGTTTTCTGATTTTGTTAACTTAGTTCATTTATCAATAACCAATTGAGTAGCTCCAGTGTGACGTTTTTCAACTACCTACCTACCTAGTTCATTTATAATTTTTTTCGTGTTGCTTATAATGAATTGTGTTTATAAAATCTGAAAATGTGTTCCTAAAAAAAGGACAGCCCCACGTGATGGTTTGAACGGGACAGTAGCGTTTTTTATCATGTTTCCCAACCTTCCCATCGTTTTACTAAAAATGTGGATTTTTTGGTCAGTTTTAATAAAAACTATCTTTAATATTGGTTAGTCATAATAAGCAATAATCGTTTTCATTATCAGGCAAACAAATTACCTGAATATCATAGATCACAATTCCTGTATGTGAACCGGTGGCTTTGTTATTCAATGCGATGTTTTAAATTTCATTTCTTTAATTCTTTAGTCATTTTTAAAGCTTTGGCGAAACTTCAGTTTTAATGACGATCTCCTGAAAGAATTTATCGTCTGACTTTTTCATGAATACAAAATAACCCCAGTACCGTTTTTGCCATTCCGATGTGATTTTTGTTTCAAGGAATATGGTCTACAATGGCTAATACTTAACAACGAAATCGGAAAGCTAACGATTTTTAATTTATTTTGTCCCAAATTATACTTTATCCACAGAAGAATGTTTTTGTAAACTTTTATGACTCTGCAAGCATTTTAAAAAGTATATTTTTCGAATGTTTTTACTAATTAAAGTTTGAAAATTTTCCCACTTCTATCGCTCCTCGCTTACTCCATAAAGACTGTTTAATTCCAAAATTTTTATCAACCAAACCTTTCAGTGTCAGCTGTTTTGAGGGACAGTCTCATCCTCTTACGAAATATTTTGATAGGGAACGACAGAGCTCTGTAGAAAGAAATTTTGGCTCTATAGAAATTTTTTATAGTTTTAGAGATTTCTAAAGAGTAACCGAGTTCTGATTATATAGAAATAAATTTCTATAGAATTATATTAAGACTTCTATAGAATCATAGGCGAACCCAAGGGGAAGGGGCTTAAGCCCCCCCCCCAGACCCGATAAAGCAAGTATCCCTTGGGGGACCCGAAAAAATATCATTTTAATTCATGAGCCCGCCTTGGGGGAGCTAAAGGGGTGACAGGTTTAAGCTTCCTAGACCCGATAAAATAAATGTGTCCTTTTTAATTTATGAATATGACTACGGGGCTTAAGCGCCTTAGACTTGCAATAAGCAAATATATCCTTTTTACTTCATGAGTGAAGGGCTAGGGAAATAAAGCCCCCTAGAAAAAGTAAATACACCCTTTCTTCAATGCATGGGTGCACTACGGGGGCTTAAGCTCCTTAGACCCAAACTAAGCAAATTTATCCTTTTTATGTCATGGGCCTATGTACACGGTTGGTGCTTCAGCCCCTAGATCCGTAAAAGCAAAGATATCCTCTCTTTTTTTAATTCATGGCTGCACTTAGGGGTCTATGTGAGCTTAAGCCCCTTAGATTGTATTTTCTTTAACAAATATTTGTCGAACAATACCTGTAAAGTCATTTCTGTTCTCAAAACAACTGAGATGTAATAATTTTAATACTCTATGTTAAAGTTCCTTAATTTATTGTCTTTGTAATCAAATATGTAAGTATAAAACAGCGCTCCAAAAGCAACGGTAAAATGAAAAACAAATTTCAATAAATAAATTTTTGAATACTTGTTAATATTATTAATTGTGATAACAATCTGTGAACACGACTATTATAATATTATTCCTGCACTCAGATCTGACGAAATGCGTTATTTTCCATGCCTACAATAATCCCTTACTTTAAAGAAGGTATAAAAAGAATTAAGAAAACCTTTTTCAAAATAAATCTAAATCTTCAAAGGCCATAAAAATAAATTTTCTATTTTGGACCCATTCCGAAAATAATTCCTGACTACGCTTTTAATTTATTAGATGTGAACTGAGAAGTAAAAAGCATCACAAAAATGAAGCAATTTATATAAGTTTAAAAGGATTGACACACATACAAGGAGAGATACTATGAAGACTATTATAGTAAAAATACGCTTTCTTGCCCGCGATGCCTGAAATCTATGAGTCTTGTTGGATTTAAGAACATTAAGATTAAAAGTATAGTAAAAACAGTCATGAGTGAAAGGGAAATTAACATCCTCTTGTAAGATATGCAATGTTTGAGATGTTCTCCAAAATCGAGTTTACAAAGTTTTAAATCCAAAATGTACAGAAATGATTAGTATCCACAAAAATTTACTTTGAAATTATATTTTATTTTTAAAGCTATTTCGCTCGGGGTTTGTGGTAAATTTGAATGATCAAGTTACAGTAATGTTTCCAAAGAATTGGATTCAAAAACATGTTTTTCTGAATGAGATACATTTTCAATACAGTTTTATAAATCATACCAAAATGTACTAATCGATTTCATTTGAATTGGGGTTTGATTGTCGCTCTATGGTCATTTTGTTCAATACGGCCTTTCCAACTGGAAACATTGCTTTCGATCCCACAAATACCTTTTTTTACAGATATAGCCAATATTTTGGAATGACTAATCCTTTTACTCTCCTAACAACTCTAAATTCTGAGTATTTTAGCTGTGCTGAGGGTTATGTGACCTTCATTTAAACTCAAAATGCAGGTTTGAAAAAACCCAAATCCCCATCCATGCTTTCCCGAGAAACCCATCAGAAAATCATCATCATTTACGAAGAAATTCGTAAATAACATGGCAATAAAAACTTCACTGGTTATCTGCTAAAAATCTGGAAACACAAAAGACTTTGGGGAGCCTTCCCTTCTTTCATCAGTCGGATAAACTCATTAAAAGGCACCCTGCAAAGAAATGGATATACGTACGTAGGGGATGTAATGGTATTTTCTTAGAACTCGCCGGTTGACGGTGCCAGGGTCAGCGGACCCTGGCGCCAATGTCTCGAGCAGTGGTTCAGATTAACGCACTTTTTTTCATTGACATGACAATTTTTAAACCACGTACTCATTTTTTTGTAAATAAGGTTGCAAAATTTTCAATTCTTCAGAGATCTAGTGGGATGGCAACCAATCGTACGATTTTAATTTGACAATTAATTGACTAAGAATAATTAAACGTACTTAAAAACAGGTTAACAATTAGGGTTGTGTTAGTTTTTCGAAATGGAGCAAGACTGATCAAATTTTAGTACTCATGTTGTTAGCCAAATAACAATTTGGATTCAACATCTGAAACAGAAGACAGATTTATCTATAGACTGTGTGTCAACAAATTCATCTCTATTTCCAGACCTGTTGTGGTTGGCGAAAACTTATACTTTTCAAACCGACATTTTAATATTTAGGTTAAAGTACACATATCTAATTTTTAGCCCTTGTGTAGCAAAAAATTATCATAGAACGACAAACCAAATTAAACTTCATTTAAACGAAAACAATTTTTTTACTTATTTGCGTGACGTTATATTACAATGAAATATATTGATAAATTTTCATTATCAAGCCCTTGCGATCTAAAGATGTAATTCATTTCAATCCTGAAAAATCACGTTTAGCGGAACATGTCAGGGGGCAAATTTCATCTAAAATATTTCGATGATTACCCATAGTAGATCGTTTTCCACGATGAACTCTGGAGACATTCTCAATTATTCAATTTGAAGTCAGGGCTTCTTGCTAGGACAGGCTCTACCTTTCTGGATACAGCTATGTCAACCAGTCAAGGAACAAGGGATTTCCTTTGCTTATAAGCTAAGTTGTTGCAACACTATCGGCCGCAATTAGCCTAAGCGTGTGGATCATTTCTCTGTTCCACTGTTCTGACAATGTGTGAGAAAATTACCTCATCTAAAATCCCTCATTGTCAGAGGAATCCAATAAAAGACCAATACATTTTTGACTTTGATCCTTTTTTTGCTCAGTTGCAATATTGCATTTTTATAGACGTTTTCATTGTTTTTTAATAAACGACGGCATTAGTTTTAATAACGGCGATTTTACAATGGTATTGCATTGATCTAAATTGCTCACACAGAAATTTGATAAAATTAACTATGAACATCGTACCCATAAGAACATTTAGTTCACATTCCTGACTTTTGAGTTTCGGTATTCTAACTCAGCTGTTTCAATGGCTAGATTGAAATTATTATACTAATTTTTATATTAACGAAGATTACTTGCATACAGCTGAGTATTTTCCCTTTTACATTAGTTTAGTACATTTAATATTTTCAGGAAACGAGGATACCTATTCACACAACAAAACTGAACCACCATAGCAATATGCTCTTGCACATAAAACTATACAATTGGCAATCTGATTTTAAATTTTCTTTAGCCCAATTTTATTGATTTATAAATTTTAACAAATTTCATGTAGTGGAGTTTAATTTAGGGCTTTTCAACGACAGGATCTTAATCAAAATTGCTCAAATTAAAAACGAAACGTATTACTTCTTTGCGTTGTGCTCAACGTACGCACAATCCATGATTAACTGGACCAATTCTTAAGCCTTGTTCTTTACTTTCGGTTCCTTCATTCAGTGAACAGACCGTCAGATTTGGTCATAGCGCTTGTTTGCCACCCAGTAGGTCGCAGGTTCGAATCCCGGTTTGTAAGCGCATGGATGTAAGCGATTGTCCTTGTTAGGAGTAGAGGCGGCTCACCCATTGCGTGCTCGATCCTTCACAAGCAGCCGTTATTTGCCCCTTGTAGTGTTATCTTTTTGACCAATTCAATTCAAGATAACTGCTTGAAACAAGTGCTTTTGATCTTGCATTTCTAAAGGAATTGATCAGAATTTCCCGTTTTCAGAAACCGAAAATTCATCAAGGGACCAGTAAAAAGAACAATATAATCGAATGCACGATATATTGGGGAGATGTTAGTATATTATATGTGTAGTTAAAGTATTATCTATATTTTTGATGCTGATTTCAGAAATGTCTTAAAAGAACGATCATATAACTTCATTTAACAGCTTTAATAAACAATTTTCTATTTCCGTATGTAGTGCACAAAGATCTTAATGTTCAGTTTACTGAAGACTATTCCTCTGAGATAAGAAAGTAATAAGGTTCACCCCTTGACTCCACTGAGTCATAAACTCACATTCGTTTAAAGTTGGGACCGTCGTGGTTGTGGGTATGCCCACTGCGCTAGCACTCCTCGAGTTGTAGGCGGCGCAGGTTCAATTCCTGGTGTATTCAGCAGGGCGAAGCAGGCATTCCTCCCTGGGTGTATTTCTCTTTCCTGTGTCAGTAAAAGCTTTTTGTTGGAATCGGTCTCAAACCTCCAATTATAGTGCCGTGTGGGGCACATAAATTTGAAGAATATGTAAATCTTTGAATGTATAAAAGAGAGGGGGGGGGGGGTATTTCAATTAACGTCACACTGGAGCAACACAACGGGCTATTGGTGACGGTCCGGGATCAAACCCAAAGGGAAAGATCCGAGGACAACACCACGTAATTTTGAACCATGGTCAGATGACGAGGCAACACCTGAGCTGGCACCCCACTCTCCAAACTTCCACACCACGCCAACGTGAGGACATTTGAGGCCACGACAGATTTAACGTGCACCAGCCCCCTTTGTACACGACGGTGTTTTGGCTGGATTCGAACTCGCAACCCTTCGGTTGCTAGTTCGTTACTCTTCCAACCGGGCCACCGCGGCCCCTTATAAAAGAGAGGAGATAATGTGAAGAAAAAAAGGTGGAATCATGATCTGATCAGACTTCTTGTTTTCTAAAATGTATGTTTTAAACTATAAGACTTGGCTACGTAATAAAATTTATTTTTAATATATAAAACTCTGTCTTCAATCGATAAAACCCAACAATTGGTTATGGGCCACAGACCTTAAGCTGAACCTGAATTCTGCCACTACCGGTATCCAGTATCCAGTATGACGGGTATTCAAGAAATGTCCATGTTTTCCTTCCCGAAGTTATCGGATTTCAACTATGCCACGGGGTTGCGAGTTCGAATCCAGCCAAACACCGTCGTGTACAAAGGGGGCTGGTGCACGTTAAATCTGTCGTGGCCTCAAATGTCCTCACGTTGGCGTGGTGTGGAAGTTTGGAGAGTGGGGTGCCAGCTCAGGTGTTGCCTCGTCATCTGACCGTGGTTCAAAATTACGTGGTGTTGTCCTCGGATCTTTGCCTTTGGGATTGATCCCGGACCGTCACCAATAGCCCATTGTGTTGCTCCAGTGTGACGTTAATTGAAATACCCAAATACCCAACTATGCCACGTGGAAGACGGACATGAAGGTATTGCTAATTGACCGGAACTGCTGGGATTTTATCACTAAAACGGAACCTCTATTATTGGAAGATGCTCCAGAAAAAGAAAAAAGAGACTATCGTTATAGGAAACAGAGGACATACACAACTATCTACCAGGGCATAGACAGAAAATATCAAGTCTTAATTTCATCTACTGAAGACGGTAAGGAAGCCTGGGATATATTAAAGACCAACTTTGAACCAGCATCTAGAGCACGATTGGCAGGCCTTGTGGACGAGTTCTTTTCAATCCGCTACCAGCCGGAGGACGAATCCATTGGACTCTTCTGCAAACGAGTGCATGAGAAGCTGTTACAGATAAAAGAAGGTGGATTCGAAATCCCAGACCTCTTAGTTTGCTTTCAACTAATAAGACATTTGCCTCACGAATACGATAATCTGGTACAACTGCTATACAGGATGGATGACAACGAGTTCACGCTAGACAATTTGTCTAAACATTTAATAACAGAATCCAGCCGGATCGACCTGAAGCGGAAGGACGAAGACACAAAATTAAGTATCGTGGCCGATGCTTATGCTACAAGAAACAAGTCATCTAGATACAAGGAGACACGGGCGTCTACTCCTGATCACAGCAGATGCGTACTGGACCCTGAATTAATTCCTTCAAGCCCAAAAAAGTCGACAGTTTGTCGTATGGGGCCGCGACCATTCTGCAACTACTGCAAAAAGTCGGGACATTACGAATCGAAGTGCTTCAAGAAATGCAATCGGCAGAAACCTGGTGGTGAATTATTTTATATGGAGGACAATCCAAAAACTGATCTTCAACGTGCCTATGCAGTTTCAAATTTTCCAAATGAAAGACCGAGGGAATTTCTCATTGATTCTGCTGCAACTGCTCACTTCTGTAAAGAACGTGATATGTTTACGACATTCAGAAAACTACCACCACAGAAGATCCTAGTCGGAGACAAGGACAGCACATCGGAAGTATTAGGTATGGGTGATATTCAATTTACAGTTTTAGATAGAAACCGAAATTTTGATTTAACTTTGAAAGATGTTTTATACTCACCTAATATGAGAAGAAATTTAATTAGTGGTGCTCGTATTGACCTTGTGGGAAACCAAATTAAATGGGGAAATAACAAAATGATTATTTATAATAGTTATAATAAATATTTGTTTACTGTTCCCAGAATTGGAAAATTGTATATCTTGAAAGGTTATCCCAAGATTAAAAATTATACATATGTAACTGGTTTAGATCTAGAAAAAGCCCACCGTAGGTTTTGTCATGTTAACATGCCCTTAATTGAAAATATGAGTAAAATTAATTGTGTAAAAGGAATTGAAAAACTTAATTGTAAAAATATAGATAAAAATTGTAAGATTTGTGAAATTGCTAAATCCACTAGAATATCCTTAAAAAGAAACTATATGTACGAAAGGAAAACTAAAAATGTTTTGGAAAGGATCCATATGGATTTGTGGGGTCCTGCTCCAGTTAACTCTCTAGGTGGAAACAAATACTTTTTATCTATTATTGATGATTTTTCACGTAAAGTAACTGTTTATATTATTCAAAATAAGAATGAAGTTTTTGATTACTTTAAAAAATACTTGGTTAAAGCTGAAAGACAGCTAAATGTTAAGTTAAAATGTGTCCGAACTGACAATGGTTTAGAATTTTGTCACAAAGAATTTAAGGGCCGCGGTGGCCCGGTTGGAAGAGTAACGAACTAGCAACCGAAGGGTTGCGAGTTCGAATCCAGCCAAACACCGTCGTGTACAAAGGGGGCTGGTGCACGTTAAATCTGTCGTGGCCTCAAATGTCCTCACGTTGGCGTGGTGTGGAAGTTTGGAGAGTGGGGTGCCAGCTCAGGTGTTGCCTCGTCATCTGACCGTGGTTCAAAATTACGTGGTGTTGTCCTCGGATCTTTCCCTTTGGGATTGATCCCGGACCGTCACCAATAGCCCGTTGTGTTGCTCCAGTGTGACGTTAATTGAAATAAATAAATAAATAAATAAATAAATAACAAAGAATTTAAAAAGTTTTTAAATGATCTAGGAATAAAAATCGAAAGAACTTCAACTTATACCCCTGAACAAAATGGCATTGCAGAAAGGTTCAATAGAACAGCCATGGATTGTGTCAGAGCTATGCTTCAAGACAGTGGTTTACAACCACAATTTTGGTCAGAAGCACTTTTAGCATTTATTCATACTAAAAATAGATGCGAACACAAATTAACTGAGGGTATATCTCCTAACGAAATATGGACTGGTTTCAAACCATCAGTAAAACATTTTAGAATTTTTGGCTCTTTGGCATATGTTCATATTCCTAAAATACAGAGAAATAAATTACAACCCAGAGCAAAACTTGGTATTTTGACAGGATATGGTTTGAAAACTAAAGGTTACAGAATATATATCCCAAACGAGAAGAGAATAGTTGAAACAGTCCATGTTCATATCGACGAAAGTAAGAAAGCTGTTGATGTACTATTTGGTAAAAACTTTGAGTACGTTTCTTTCGATCTTAATTCTAATATTCCTATTTATCAATCAAATGAAAATATAAAAGTAAAATCGGAAAGTGAAACTCAAGTTTTAGATTCTAAAGATTTAGTTAAAACTGAGAACTTAAAATGTCTTAACATTTCAAATTGGCGAAGAATCGAAAAACCTAGAAATAAAAGCAATAGGATAGATGTATACTATTATTCTCCTGAAAATTTGAGAATGAGATCTTTAAATGATATTAAAAAATACTGTACTAAAAATAAGATTAGGTTTGATCCTGTAAATTTCAATTTTAAGCCAGAGACTGAACATCCTAATGTGGATATTTCTAATGTGCCATCTACTTCTAGTGATGAATCTAATTTTTTAGACCAACAGCTGTACGACATGTATGATCAGTGTTACAATGTCGAAATCCCCAAAAGTTATGAAGAAACGCAAGCAAGTAAGGATAAAATTAAATGGAATACTGCCATGAACGAAGAAATTCAGATAATGAAGGATAGGCAAGTATGGAAATTAGTGGACACACCCCCAAATACAACCATAATTGGAAGTAAGTGGGTGTACAGCATAAAAATGGACGAAAACAATATACCTAAAAGGTATAAAGCTCGTCTTGTTGCTCAAGGTTTTAAGCAAAAACCCGGCATTGATTTTAAAGATATTTTTTCACCAGTTGTGAATTTTTCTATTGTTAAATTATTGTTTGTACTATTGATTTCTATGTTGGGTTGGTATCACTGTCAAGTTGACGTGAAAAGTGCATATTTATATGGACACCTTAAGGATACTATATACATGAAACAGCCAAAAGGATTTGTGCTGAAAGGATCCGAAAACAAAGTATGTCTATTGGAAAAGGCTATATATGGTCTGCATCAAAGTGGTAGAGAATGGAATTTGGAATTAGACGGTATTTTAACTAAATTAGGATTTTCTCAGTTAAATTGGTGTAATTGTGTCTACAAATTTAAAGATGTAATTTTAATTGTTTATGTAGATGATATGGTTTTGTTTTCAAAAAGAGAACATTTGATAAATGAAGTAATCGAATTATTGGACAAAAAATTGGATCTTACAGTCCTAGGTAAAACTAAATATTTGTTAGGCGTAAACTTTCAAGAGATTGAAAATTCGATTTATTTACATCAAATTACCTACATTGAAAAATTAATGTCACAATTCAAAGATCTTCCTAAAAGTTTTGTGAATTTACCTTTTAAAATTGGTTGTAACTTACCTGATAAGGTTAAAGAGGAAGAAATAATTGAAAATGATTTAATGAGGAAATTTCCCTATCGTTCCTTAATAGGATGTTTATCGTTTCTGTCAGATAGATCCAGACCAGATATTGCATTTGCCGTTAATATAATGTCTCAGTTTTGTAATGGTTATACTTACAAACACTGGTCTTACGTTGTTGATATTATGAACTATGTTTTTCTTACAAAGGATTTTAAAATTAATCTTTCCAATGTAGAAAGTTCAAATTTGATTGCTTTTTCTGATGCAAATTGGGGATGTGGTCTCACAAACAGACATTCAAGCAGTGGCTATTTAATTTATTTGGGTAACATCCCAATATCATGGAAATCTTCTAAACAAAAGTGCATAGCTCTTAGCTCAATGGAATCTGAATTTATTGCACTAACCGATTGCACTAAAGAAGTTATTTGGTTTAGTAGAATTATAAATGAATTAAGTTTGTGTGATCACATAAGACCCCAAGTATATTGTGATAATCAATCTGCTATCTATTTTTCAAAAAATAGTCAGGAAAATCAGAAAACTAAACATATTGATATCAAGTACAAATTTATTCGTAAATTAATAAAAGATGAACTATTCAACTTAAATTATATTTCATCGGAAAATAATTTGGCTGACTTTTTAACAAAGCCTTTATTGTTAAATAAATTTAAAAATATTATTAGAAAAATATTTTGTTAGATTTATATATATATATGTTGAATTGTAATACATCTACTAAGGTTTTACAACCGATGGGGCCGCATGTTGGAATCGGTCTCAAACCTCCAATTATAGTGCCGTGTGGGGCACATAAATTTGAAGAATATGTAAATCTTTGAATGTATAAAAGAGAGGAGATAATGTGAAGAAAAAAAGGTGGAATCATGATCTGATCAGACTTCTTGTTTTCTAAAATGTATGTTTTAAACTATAAGACTTGGCTACGTAATAAAATTTATTTTTAATATGTAAAACTCTGTCTTCAATCGATAAAACCCAACACTTTTATTGTGTGTGTGTTTATTACTTGATTGCGCCTTGAGCATGGCCATATACGGCCCTTGGGCCATAAAACCCCCAAAACACCCATCAATCACATAACATGTATTATGATTACCCCAGCCATTGGAAATGAAAAAAAAGCTTTGGACTGATTATTTAATTTTTAAATTCTGTTTTTAAAATATCGCAGAAAGGGAGGGGGAGAGGGGTGGGGGTGAAGCAGTAACAAATATTGATAAAGTTTGTGAAAACGAGGTACGCACTTGTAATGAGCTTTTATATACACTTCTGGAATGTCAGTTTTTTAAAGCTAATATATTGTTTTTTATTTATTTTTAAGGTAGAGAACTCTTTCTTAGCTTTACTTATAAGATCTGTAAGAAAAGAGGATTGGTTACCTTCCATTTCTGACGATATGGATGGAAATGCTTGTCTTACTCTTAGATTAATTAATTATTGCCCTGAAATTCACTTATTTAATGAGTAAAATTATTTTAAATAGTTAGATTAAAACAATTTAATTGGAGGAGTTTCTGCTTCTTTCCATAGGAGGGGAAGAAATGGTAAACTTCGCGATGTGTAGCGTCTATTTTTATGCATGTATTTTTAGTAATTAGTAAGATACTGAATGATGATAAGATGATTCGTCTGAATACGTATTCCAAGCTTTCATTTATGTCTTCAATAATTCAAAGTTAAGAGTACCCTAGTATATTACACAATTTAAAATATACCCACTTCTTGCATGCTTGGGAAAAATAACTATGCTAGCAGTAAATACTAGTAGTAAAATTCTTATATCTTAAATACAAATTTTTAGCACTGTGCTTTTAGAATTTTGAGCTTTTGCCATCAAAATTATAATTGCCTTCAAAATTTTATGTAGAAAAATTCACCTTCAAATTGTTGACCAAGACAAATATGTAAAAACGGATTGAAAATAGCATGATATAGAACCCTGAATGAGAGAGAATTGTGAGCTATGATTGTAACTGACTTGAGATTTTGTTTTTACTGTAGTTGACTTAGTATTTACTGCACTTTTAGTAGCAAGAAGGTACCACCATTGGTTACCGGAAAAGACTCAGCACACCGCTTTCTTTGAATAAAAAATATTCTTAATGCATTTAAAGAAATTAACTGAGAAAAGTTCTTTTTTAGGTTCCAAAGGTCGTTTTGTGTCTTAGGTGCTTTAGATCATTTAAGGTGTTTTAGGTCCTAAACCCCGAATTGGGTATTTTCAGGTGCTATAAAATTTGCATATTTTATTCAGGATATCTCAAATAGCCAAAATGTAAAAATAGCTTTGAAATAGAGGGTATAGAACTAAATAGGTAAAAACTCCAGAATCCTGAGCTTATATGTTACACACCCGGAGAGGACCACGAACCCGTATGACGCTGCAGAACTCCTAATCTGGTTACGGGAGCCTGCCACGAAAGGCCTTACAGACAACATACGGACTTCACAATGGAGAGGAATGTGTCGTTCCATTATCACTAGATGTGTTTTCTATTGTGGTGTCGTGGGTATGCCTAGAAGGTAGATACTTCCCGGGTAAACTGGTGTGTCAAGTTGTCTTCGAGCAAGAATGTGTGTGATCGTGAGAAAAAAAGGTTTCTCACGATCATTCTTTGAACGCAAACATACCTCTCTTGTACCTTGAAACACTTAATTCCTCGCATCACAACATAAAAAACCTGCTTCCCCACAGCTGTCTTAAGCACTCTCGACTCAGTTTATACTGATCAGACAAGCTTTGCATATTGCTCCCTAATTTCAGGTCGTGGTTTCAAAACCTACACTGCTGGTCACCCAAAAATTGCAACACCAAGAAAGACAAGAGATATCACAACAAAATTTATTTTGTAGATAACATGTTGACCAAGTATCAAATGATTAAATTTATAGACTTCTGTGAAGTGTGGTTCCTGCCAAAATCAGTAGCCAGAGTAGCCGCCATTGTTGGAGATCACCGCTGCCACACGCCTCGGCATTGATTCAAAGAGACTTTGGATGTGTTCTTGGGGTACAGCAGACCAAGCAGCTTCCACACGTTGCCAAAGTTGATCTGGTGTGGCAGCTGGGGATGTATTCTGGGTCAATCGTTGAGCAACCATGGACCACATGTTTTCTATCGGCGAAAAATCCGGAGAGCGAGCTGGCCAGGGAAGCAATTCAATCTGGCGATTGACGAAGAACCCTTGGACAATGCGTGCCACGTGTGGTCGCGCATTATCCTGTTGAAATATGGCTGTGGGCAAGCCCTGAAGGTAAGGAAGGACAACTGGCTCCAACACCTCGGAGATGTAGCGCTGGCTGTTTAAAGTACCGGCAATGCGTACTAGAGGAGTGCGAGAGTGATATCCAATACCGCCCCATACCATAATACCCGGTGCAGGACCAGTGTGGCGGTGCATAACGCAGCTGTTCAGCATCCTCTCTCCACGGTGTCTCCAGACTCGAATCCGACCATCGTGGTGTTGCAGACAGAAGCGTGACTCGTCAGTAAAGACAATTTCATTCCATTCTGCCGTCCACATCCTTCTTTCATCGCACCATTGGCGGCGGAAACGTCTGTGGTTCTGCGTCAAGGGTAGACGAAGCAATTGACGTCTTGCGGACAGACCACTCTGCTGTAAACGGCGTCGAATGGTACGCGCAGACACTGGATGATGCGGTACAGACTGAATGTGCTGTGCTATGGTTCGTGATGTGGCTGAGCGATCCGTCACTGCCATACGCACAATATGCCTGTCATCACGTGAAGTGGTGCACTGAGGTGGATGCGATCGAACACGTCGGTCCGTCGTACCTTCCTGCATCCAACGATCACATATCCGCATTACAGTTGTTTGGTTTCGTCCAACACGACTACCGATTTCCCTGAAAGATAATCCTCAATCTCGGTAGGCCACTATCCTTCCTCTGTCGAACTCGGATACTTGATCAAAAGATGATCGCTGTTTTCTACGAGGCATAATTGATCGTTTTTTTGAAAAAACCACAAGAAAAACACAATTGCCGTACTTGAAATCGTCGAAATCTCCAAGCCTTAAATAGCGCTTTGAAGTGGCGCCACAGGCGGGCGTGATGTGCGTCTGCGCTGAAATTCTAATCATTTGCATATCTCACCTCCGCTAATGCATGTTGTAAATTTCATATTATTTGCATGCTTCCTTCAGGGTGTTGCATTTACGGTGGCCAGCAGTGTATTTAATTCTATGTTGATTTAAAATAACTTTTTCAAGACTATTTTCTTTGGTTTACTGCATAAAAATCCTGTGCCGGGGAACCCGCCTTACTGATTGCAAAAGGGGGTCACCTTCAAGGTGATGTGGAAATTGGTTTAATTCAAATGCTATATTATTGATGTCATTTTACTGATGCGTCTATGAAATTCTCATAAATTTTAGATATTGCACAAATTATATTATAGCCGTTAACTTTCTAAACCCCAGCTAACGGGATTCTACTTCTATTTTTTAGTATGGCGTTAGAAATTAATTTCTTATGACTTTATTCATATATACAAACGTATAAAATATTCATTGTTTTTTAAAGTAAAAAATATATTCTTCATTTTGGAATTAATCTTAGAAATGAAGAAAAGGATAACTGAATTAAATGTGATAAATAAACTATTTCTTAGATTATTCTTCCAAAGTGGAATAAGGAAAATGTAGTCAATTTTGTAATCAATCTCCTTATAATATTCAATTATAATTGTAAGTAGTTGAAACTCAAATGTGAAGTATTTGAGTACTGGGGGTACTTTCTCAACAGATCAATCAATCCTATTTGATGCCTCAGGAGATTCCTGGGAAATTTCCTTTTGGTAATGGGATTATAAATGCTTCCTCTTCTGCTCTTTAAGTACTAATATTTTCAACATTATGCTTTTGTTAAGTGTCCTGCGATTTGTAGGAGCTTCACTTATTTCAGTTACAAAAACGAATGATTTTTAGTACAATATATTATCTTTTACATCTCATTTAAATCCTTTACCCAATTTTGTGATCTGATTTTTGTAATTTGGGCACTTAAAACTTATTTTTAAAAACATTATAGAGAAAATTGTTTTTCTGCCTCATATGTTCTTAATCATTTTTAAGAAAATTAAGCTCAAGTTATTATTTATAACTGAGTTTTATGCTTCTAACTGAAATCTCATGGTGTATACTGTTTTGGAAGCCACTGTAGATGTTTATTAGATATCTAGGGAATTATTTAAATGCTAATTGAAACCAAATGAACTTTGACAATTTAAAGAAAGGGGATAATGTGCTGTATGAAAGAAATACAGAAAGATTTTTCTTTCTGAACACTTGCAATTTTCAGATTTCCATCTTGAATGAATATTTTTGAAACTATATTTCATAAAACTATACAAAAATATAAAACATTTTCCAAAAGTATCAGCCCATCTTTACTTAGTTTTTAGTTGAATTTATTTCCTTCCAAACACGTCTTTATTCTATTAACTGAGAAATATTTATAATTGATGTCATAAAAATGAACATTCAAAAATAAACATCATTCAGTTTGAACTTCCATTCATCTGTGGTATAATCTTCTCAGTGACATATTTCACCCCTTTATATTTATTACCTACAATGATATAAATTAACATTTACAAATCACAACTTTATAACTACACAAAACACACATCTATTTTTTAAACACAGCAGTATCACATTGAAACAGATTTGCAAATAAAAAAAATTACAATTCTCAACTCTAAAATTAGTGTAGAATGCCTTTCAACACTTAACATTTGGTGTTGTTATAACAGTTAGTCAAGAAATGATTGGTTACAATAGCTAGTCAACAAATGATTTCTTAGACGATTCAAGTTTGATTTCCAATTTAGGATACTGTTAACATGCTTCAAGCAAAACTTTAAAGGTTAAATGAATTTTCTGTTTCAAATAGATGAAGAAAAGAAAACGACCCTTGATACTGTTATTTTAATTCATAAGTAAAAATCAAGATTTTAGCCCATTTTATATATGGCATGATTACCAGAATCCATAAATATTCATGTACATATGATATCTATGAAGTTGGAAGAAAAAGACACATTGATTCCTTCAATTGGAGAAATGGTTAACTCTGATGAATGAACTAGCAAAATTCATAGGGAAAACATATAGCACAATTTTAGCTATATCTCATGTTCAAGCAACAATGTTATTGGTTAGAGATAGTTGCTCTCTTTTTTCTCAATTTCACATATTAGAAACATTTAGTTCTGTCATAAACATGACACACAGATGCAATTAAAATAAGACTGACAGACTGAAAGTTAAAGCGAAATAGATTAATGCATTAACGGGCAGTGCGGCTTTTCAGGGGAAGGAAGGGAAGTGCCACTTCCCCAACATTTTTCATCAAATTAAGTCTTTTTTTTCAGTATTAGATATATATACATTTTCAATATTTCTACATAATTTTTTTTCTATTACGATTTATAAATGACTAAAGTACTTTCAAATGTGAATGAATTTAATTTCACACAGCACGTTATTCAATACACGGAAAATATTTTACAATGCTTACGACTGTGACAGTGAAAGCTTAGCATGGAAGAAGTTTTTGCTGAAAAATAGCTGCGCATATTCAGTAAGCCAGATGGTTACTATGACAAAACCGTCATTAGCAACGGAAAGACATTTAGACTGTCAGCTCTGAAGGAAGGCGAAAGCTAAAAACCAGCGATTTCCCTTCCTCTATAGGGCTGCAGGTGAAATCTATAGATGTCCCTCGTTTCCAGTTGCGAGCAGCGACCACAGAAAACTAATCGAGAGAGCTTTAGCGCCAATCACGCCGAATATTACATGAAATAGAGCAATGATTTTGTAGACCATTTGTTTTAGATTTTCAGCGGAATGAATCCAATTAATGATATTGTGTAATATACTGGAACTCCATTTAGCCGGTGGAAAGACGAAGACAAAAGGGACGTATTACGTCAAGCACATGCAACGGATTTATTGACAACTAAGGCCCAAAAAGAAATTAAAAAGAGCGATAAGTCGTACAATATTAGTTTGGAATAAAGAGATTCGCAGACTTATTAAACATAACACGAGCACTCCATAGGCATGATGAACATCTGAAGTGTGAATTAATGCTAAGAAATTTTTTAAAATCATAACACGATTGTTGATGCCCTGAGGGAGAATGGTAGGTTTTTTAAGTCATTTCAATGAAAACGTTCATTTGAATAGACTGTTTCTACAAACAGTGATTGATGCAGTAATATATTTGAGCAAACAAGAAATGGCATTCCCGGAGCATGATGAAAGCAGTGACTCCATAAATCGCGGAAATTTCAAGAAAATACTAGGATTGTTGATATCAAAAGTCCTATGGAAATTCAAAATCATTCATCAAAAACGTCTTCACTGGTGACTCCAAAACTATTCAAAATGAAATGATTGAATGTATTTCCGATTATATAAACGATCACGTCAAAGATGAAATAAACGGGGCTAAATTCTTTTCTATTCAAGTGGATGACACCACTGACATAAATCAAACTTCCCAATGCTCCTTAATATTAAGATTTGTGAAGGCGTATTAGTTGAGCGATTTTTGGGTTTCCATGAGAGACAGAACGTCAGAAATGTTATACAAAATGTTGGATCCGTTTGATTATCAACACGCACATCATTTCAATCTTGTATTGCAGCAAAGTTTTTCTAAAATTTCTGTCGAATTTTTTTGCGAGCCTCAGCGGCATTCCTTCGTTTTTTCATCACTTGGCAAAGCGATCTTATGCTCTTGCATCAAATTCCACAAGACGCATACGAGGACCCTAACACACTCAATGGTCCTCCAATTCGAAATTAGTGAATGAGATTGTTGAAGATTGGATAATTTAAAGAAATATTCGAATCTATGACAAACAACGAACATTCAGACAAAACAATTCAACTTGCAAATGGATTTTTAAATATGAACAATTTTGAATTTATATTTTTGGCAGTAGTATTCAGCGAAATTTTCTTCTTTGAATATTGGGGATAAAATATGGTCTTGATAATATGTGGGAGTTGATTTCTACATTTCCCCCCTCTTTATACTTTTAATTTTCCATTATATGCAAAACCGGCAACAATCATAAATCTCTTGGAGAAAGTTCTCACGTTCACTTTGCTATAGTCCTTTGACTTGGCGGATTCTCTTTTAAAATTAAAGATCTTACATTACAAATATTCTCAGAAATATTTTTCTTTTTGGGAAGTATTTTTCCACTTTTACGTTTTTTCCTTTCTCCTTAATAATATTACTTATCGTACCTTTAGATATCGAAAAACCATGACTTTTACAGCGTTTTTGAACAATTGAATAAGCATGATTCTCTTCAGAAAGAGCGGAAAGTCTTCATCCATTGCTGATTTAAAAGCGCCATTTTGAAAGTAAACAAAACTCTGAGTTAGCAGACTATAAGTTATACTTTAACTATTTAACTGTTGTGAAAATAAAATTATTTTGTAGGCATACAATTTTTTTACAGCTCATCGAAATCGCTCAAAAAATGTCCGAACAGCCTCTGTACATCCTTCAGTTATGAATCTGCATATTTAACAAATTTTATGATGGTAATAAACTTTCTGCATAGTTGCGAAAAATCTGCTACACTTTTCCCATTTCCTAGGATAGAGTACATTTACCCGAAGTTTGATTAATATTTGAAATAGACTGGTTATTATTTGAACTTCTCGATATCAAAAATTCCTGCTTCGGGGGTGGAAAACCAAACCGATTCACTTAGGGAAGAACTATTATTTGAATTACTATTTAATTGAAAATATAAATTTGATTGTGATGTACTATTATATCCAGTTAAAATTATTGATTAAATTTATTTGATTGAAAAAAACATCTCCCTATATATAAAGGTCTTTTATATGTATAAGTGAAACCATTACATTGTAAACACTGGATTGATTCAACAAGACTTCTTCTACCCCTTCCAGTTCTATAATTAACAAATAAACTTTCAAATAGATATTTTTCTTGTTTTCTTTAGTATATTAGTTTTACCTATACGATTTCCCAAAATATCAATCTTATTAGAAATACTCACCATTTACCAAATTTAATTGAACAGAAAGTAACTTGCAAACAAAGAAAAAAGGTGAATCTGAGAAATGACTGAATGAGAAAGATGTATCAGTTGAAACATTCCTTTTACTTTCCAATTTACCATGTGTAGTAAAAGTTTTATCAAGGGAGAGAGGAACAGGAACAGCTGCAGTATAGGACCCCCCCCCTCCATTTGGCGACTTTTTGTCGCCAACCCTCACGTTACTTGGCGACATTTTTTAACAGACATATTACAAAAAAATGTACATAAGTTGAATATAAGTTATTCTAATCTTTTAACAGATTTCACTGTAAATTAGGGTTTCCTGTTTAACGGGGCTGCCAGTCGTGAACTGAACCCTCAGTCGCGTCCCATTCGATTTTTTTGTAAAATGGAAAACGAAATTTCAAAGCAACCATTATAGAAACCCTGGCGTTTTTTTGTGCAAAGAAATTGCACAATCGCCATAATAAATAATGTAAATCATGGATTATATATAAAAATACAGTTATCACAGTCAATATATAAGTCTGGGTTAAATATGTCTATATATACATAGCGTAGGGACGCTGTAGGGTTGCTAGAATGGAGTGGTAAAAAGTGCGGGGGTTACCAAAAACAACAAATTGCAATTGAAGGTTGGCGACAAAAAAAGTCGCCAAATGGATTGGGGGGGGGGGGGTCTATACTGCAGCTGTTCCGAGGAACAAATTACATTATCAACAGAAATGGATATTGAGAATAGAAGCAGAGGTTTAGAATTAACAAAACAAAAAGTGCTGAGAACGAAAGCAAAGCGGATTCCAGTGAGGCAGGCGTCAATGGTAATTGTGGAGGCACATTAGCAGGCAACAGTGGACGTTGTAGAAATACAACAGCAGGCATCTGCAGTGAACTGGATTTAGGGGATGAAGATATGAGCCTTTTAAAGAAGCGTAAACGAGAAGCACGTAACCAAAATGATGCATGTTTAAGTGGTGCAATAATAGAAGACAAAGCACGGCAAGATTTTTTAAGAGGTACAGGCAACCAAATAGATGGTTGAGCTAAAATAGCATGAGATTTCTAAAAGTAATTAAGATGTATTAGATATTAACAATATCAGAATATAATTAAAACAAAAGGCAAAGGAGACAATAACATGGTTTCCAAAGGGCATTAGCAATCAAGCTGCTTGTTCAGGCAGAATTCTCACTCTTCAAGTAAAATAAAAATTAGTACCTCTTAAAAGAAATTTTTCATTTTATAGGCTACATTTCATATAGATCACAGTAACTCACCAATTAGTGCATATGAAGAAACTTTCACAAGTATTATATTTGGGTCTCATGGACCCAGAATACAAACCAATCTCTTTCAGATAACCTATAAATGTTATGCCATTGGTATTATTAACTTGGCTTTGGAAAGGTGCAATGAAATATATATAAAGTTCTTGCAGAACTTAAGGTTGTAGAAAAAATTTAATGATAGAAATTGAAACTTTTTGGGCTTAAATCAGGCCCTCTTTTAGCTTTAAGGGAACTGTGTATGAATAAAAGTACATTAACTATTAACATAATATTTACCCTAGAAGTCTTTTGAGGTGGTAAATTTTTCTAGTGACAGCTTTGAGAGATGTTAAGAAGCATTGGGGTGTACAAATGAAAAAAAAACATGTTCAATTTCTTTTGCAAAGATTGATGAATGCATGGGAACAAATCTTGGGATTCCTAAGGAAAATATAAGTACATTGAACAGTGTAACAATGTGGATTAAAACCTTATCAAACGATAGAACACAGCAGGTATTTCCTAACCTCATACACATAATTTTTTGAATTTACATTGATAGTGGGCTGAATAAACAAAATATGATTTCTTGAGCAAACAAAATTTTTTGAGCACATTTTCAAATTAAGATGAATCACAAACAGCACAAGCTTTTTTTATGTATTGTCGGTATGCACATTAGCAAGAGTTTAGAAAATTGCAAAAAAAGTTACCTTACCTTTGAAGTTCCAAACGTAAAATGGTGTTAAGAACTCATAGCAGCAGATTCATCTGTCACTAAATTCCAACCCCCCAACGGCTCCCAAAACGCGCAAATTATTTTTCTCAGAAGCGCCAGGGAAAGCGGCTACAATTAGATGGGCTTGACAACGTTTTAGAAAAACAATTTCCTAAACATTTCATCATGGAATCGCCGATCACCAGGATAGCCATTTGCAGTAGATAATCACCAGCGCAGAGCACAGCGATACATCCCGCTTGAAATCCAAATAAAATGACAATCGAGCGGGAACTGCGAGTTTCGAGAGAACGAATTCGATTATCGATTCGGTTTAAGAACTATTCGATCTAAGAAATGAGGCCAAAATTAAGATCGCCAAAAAAGTCACAAAAGTAGAGTAACCCGGTGCACCCAAAAGCGTCCAAAGCGGGTAACATTGTCCTGAAATGCGTAAGTTCCATGTACCCACTGTCTAAAATAGAATCGTCCACGAGCATGCGCAGAACTGATCCCGTTCACAGCCGTCTCTGGAAAGCATTCCAAAATCAAAATTGGCTGAAATCGAAATGGCTTCCACGCCAGTGAAGTTTTCGAGCCAAGAGGGCGAAATCTACAGCAACCTCCGAAAATCTATAGTAACCCAGGTGCTGCATTTTCGCAAAAGTAACTTTCACCAAATCTTTTATTCTGTTGCCAGATCCTTGAGATAAAAATATTTCTCTACACTGAGTAAATAGTAATCATTCACTCTGTGACTTCTCTAAGGGCAGTTGACTAGCGTCTGCGAGTCACCTATGTGCAAATCGTCAGCCTTTTGTGACTGGTTGCGGTCAAGCTCCGCTTACAATTAGGGTCACACACCACCATCAAGGGCGCTGTAAGTCATGCCTTCAGGGAAGCCTCTGTATCTTTTACTCTGTGGCACGGCCTTTCCTCAAAAAGAAAGTGAAACGGATACTTAATCTCGAGTTTGGTATCTGGCAGCTGGTTTCCGCAGAATTATAATAGTTTTTATAGTTTTCGTGTCAAAGCACATGGAGGCATGGAACTATTAGGTTTTGAATATGTTGAAGTATATTTCCAGTTTACAAACCAATTAAAACTCTGAAACGATTTGTATGAATTATTTTAATTTTTATACTCAAACCAATTAAACAAACATGGCTATTGATTCATTTCAAAGATTCGTGGAGACCTTTTGCCCAAGTGCCTGTGTTCCGGTAGATTTGGTAAAAATCGCGAGAAATCTATTACTCTCAAATATTGGGCCCAGAGTTGAACATGATTTCAGGTACCAGCCTCCAGAAATTATTCCCAGTCCATTATGTCTTGTTATGGATGGTGAGTGTTGTTTGGATAGACTTTATGGAGGTTATTTTGGTGACTGGGTTTGTGGGGGACAATGGAATCGAATGGTAGATTTCCTCAGGACGTTTTTTCAAGTTGTAAGCAAACGTAATATTGAGATTACCGTGTTTTTAAACGGTGCTTCTGAACCTCATCGAATGAGTAATTGGATTCAAAAGCAGAAATCCAAAAAAGAAAAAATTTCTCAAGTTTTAAGACATACTTCATGCAAGGGTACACCGCCACCCAAAGTTTGGTGGGTTGCTCCTAATGGTCTACGCACATGTTTAAGAATACTTTTACGGCATCTGAAAGTAAATGTGGTGCTGACCACAACTGACCATCACCAAGAAGTCATATCTTATTTGAAAAAATACAATTATCATGGTTTGCTAGCTGATGACCCTGAATACATAATTTTTGATCCACCGCGGTATTTTTCGTCGATACAAGTGAAGCTTACATTCAAGGTGGGTATTCATTACTTGTTTTGTTATACATATATACTTTTATGTTAACATCAAACTACATTAAACTTTAGCCACTGAACAAAAAAAATCTTTCAAAGTGCTATTTTTTAAACACAAAATACATTAGTGCATCATGGTTCTGCTTTTTGTAATTTACAAGATTTGCAGGCAGAGTGAATATGTTCTTGTTGGTTTGAGCAAACTGAACTCAGTTGACATACATAGAAAAATATAGAATTAAAGCAACAGGTAATTTATCTATTACTATATCTGAGTGGAATATAGATCACAACAATTGATTGTTCACAATCCAACATTCAAATCCTGACAAATAGTTTTGGGGCCGCGGTGGCCCGGTTGGAAGAGTAACGAACTAGCAACCGAAGGGTTGCGAGTTCGAATCCAGCCAAACACCGTCGTGTACAAAGGGGGCTGGTGCACGTTAAATCTGTCGTGGCCCCAAACGTCCTCACGTTGGCGTGGTGTGGAAGTTTGGAGAGTGGGGTGCCAGCTCAGGTGTTGCCTCGTCATCTGACCGTGGTTCAAAATTACGTGGTGTTGTCCTCGGATCTTTCCCTCTGGGATTGATCCCGGACCGTCACCAATAGCCCGTTGTGTTGCTCCAGTGTGACGTTAATTGAAAATACCAAATAGTTTTGCGCTCAGTTGATACATATGTACACAAAGTTAAACATGGTATGTTTAGCATACATTTATAGATTAAGTTTAACTTTGTGCCAATTTTAAACATAATTGCTGATCTGAGATGAACAGCATAAGATGAAAGAAATTTTTCCGCTTATAAACTAACCTCAAATTGTGTTGAGGGTTAGTTTTTAGATTCCTTACTCAAGCTACTATGGTCAAATACTTAAGTGATTAAAATACACCTGACCCCAGAGTATCTCCTTACATTCTAGAAACTAATGTGTTACAAATATAACACTGAATATTGGGAAGGCATATATGGCATCACCTTAGAGAAGAGTCATGTTTGAATTCAATGACAGTAGTCAAGTTATAATAACCTTAAGAGGACCTCTCCAGGCATGTTATATCAAGCATTCCCTTAATTTTGTAGGAGTGGTGGAGGAAAAAAGAATGCTAATTTGTATGTAAAATTTTTGCTATTTCAGCAGAAAAACACTTAAGAAACTTGTTACTGATACCTGAAAACTGCCTAAAAATTCTCAATCTACGAATCAGGAGACCAACTGAAGGTCTAAAGAAATTTTTACCTTTTCCAGTCATATCGATCTTATGATAGAATTATAGCTATAGAACTGCCTGGGTCTTGAATGTTCGCTATAAAGCGAGTTGCTAAATCTAGGATTTAAACTGAGTCTATTGCATGTGCTTATTAATAATTAAGGTACTTTTCGGTTAACAGGGCACCAGTCATAATTGTGCACCAAATGTTGGCTTAAAATTTAACTAGAGATAAGAATGGCAACCCTAATGAATAAACAGCTTCATGAAAAGAATGTCTAGTTTATTAAAATAAAACAAATAAAAAAATTCACAAATAACAAACATTTTATTTAAATCCAAAATAACGTGAAATAAACAAGTTCCCACATTTAGTGCACAATTATGACTGGCGCCCGGTAAACCGAAAATTATTGATTAAATATGTAAAAATAGGCATATAATGCCAAACTCTGGCAATATCTTTTATTCATCCAAGATTCCAATGAGAGATTGAAATCTATATATAGTGAGATTCAATTTGAACTAGACGAATGAAGTTTGCAAGTGAGTTGTAATTATTGGTTTCTGAACGAGCTTATTTTTTAAGAGAATTGCACATCTGCATTTCATTTGAACTGAATTCTCCATAAATTATGCACATTTCTTCATATTCTTATTGGAAGTGACAGCATTGACATCACTGTTATCACAAAAGATCTTATCTTTTCCAAGGATATTAGATTCTGATATTTATGGGAAACTAACTTGGTGCCAGCATCTTTCCAACTTTTAAAGAATTCCCATTCAAAATTTGTTTAAGATTTCTTTATCATTAAACATTTGTCCTTCAAAAACTTTTCATCTTTCCCCTCCTTTTGGTTTTACTTGTTTTCTGCTTTGAGGATATCCTTCATAGGTAGACCCGTTGGAATCAAAGTATCCCTTAGGTTTAGTTTTGCTTTCACGTCTCTTGGTTGCTATCATTGATTGGTACTAGTGACAATACAGAGTTGATATCAAAGAATGTGGTTGAACTATAGTTGAAATTTATGTATTCGAAATTAAGCAGTTAAAAGTCACATTTTGCACCTATGAATTTCGTGATCAAGTTTTTATATTCGGTCATCATTTTTGACACTTAAATTTTCTAGTGTTTCTGTTTGTATTTATGTTGCGATCTTATGTCAGGAAAATCCCTTGTGCTTTGAAAAAATCTTCTAAAATATTGTTTGTCATTGAAAGTCATTACTGAGGCCCAAACTAAAAAAATTCTCCAAATGTAGATTCTTTAACCCTCTGGATACGGGGAGCGGCCGAACCGCCCGAAAATTTCCAGTCCTCTTGTTACGAAGGGTTCGGATTCTTTCTGATCTCAAACTCCTGAAGGAACGGCCGAAGCTCGTTTCGATTTCCATCCCCTCTTTTCTTTTCAACAGAGACCCGCGCGTGAATAGCCTATTCTCCCCGTCGACAAAGATGTCAGGGTTATTGACGGGGAGCCTCGTAATTCGTTTGTTCGACTCCGAAGACAACTTACGGGTACTTCGAGTGATAGTGACCATACGAACTGAAATCCCAGCTGTCCTTTCACTATACCCGGTAATAACCTGTCCCTTCTAGGCATACTCGCCACCGGACAAAAGAAACTGGCACATTAGCTGATAAGGGAAGAAGCGCATTCGCTCTCCTCCTGGGGGAAAGCATTGCAAAGGCGGTTTTCGGCCGTTTCCGTAATTTGCTTCTAAAGCCGTTGGGGCGGCGGCCGTAACCAACGAAGGAAACGATATTCTGCCGCGTCGTATGCAGAGGGTTAAAACTGTTCTTAAAATGGTAAAAGTCCTTTAGAATAAAAAATTTCCATTTTTAAGTTTGAAAGAAAAATTCCTTAATATATATGCCATAAGGGCGCATCTTAAGGTGTGTACGGACATCACAACCCAGAGGTACCCAAATGATCTTTCCTCCCTTTCATTTTTACCCTCGCCTACCCTTCTGCTTTTTGGTTTTCCTTCCTCCCTCATTGTGTTGTCTGTCTTGTGTTTGGTGCATCTTGGCCAAATATGGCCCTTGCACCATAAAACCCGAAAGCAACCAACCAACCTACCTTTTAATATATACTTACATTTTTCAAAATTATAAATTAGGTAAATTCAAATTTGGACATTTATGAACTAGAATTTCATTTTAAAGTGAAATAAAATCAAGAAAATCACATTGTCCACCCTAAAAAGCATCCTTAACAAGAAAATGGCCTAAAAATGTAAGGGCTGCAGAAACCCTGTTGGAAGAGTAACGGATTATTTATCGGAGGGTTGGCCAAGTTCGAATCCAACCGAAGATAGCTGTGTATAAAGCTGGTGTCTGTCATGCCTCAAATGTCCTCATGTTGGCATGGTGTGGAAGTCTGGAGAGTGGTGCCAGCTCAGGTGTTACCTCATCATCTGATCTTGATTCAAAATTACGTGGTGTTCTCGAATCTTTCCTTTCGGATTTGATCCTTGACCATCACCAATAGCCCGTTGTGTTGCTCCAGTGCAACATTAATTAAAATACCTACCAACCTAAAAATGTAAATGTCATCTCAAATTTCATTATACTATGTCTACACATACATGAAACCAAAATAATTTAGAAATTGCACCCAATTGCATTATTTTGGCAACTGAGGAAAAATGTTTAAGTGCCTTTGACGTTTGACTTTTAGTTCCTGATTTTGAACACTGGTATAAAATATGGGATGTCTTGAAAAGTTCTTTACATGATATGTATTTCTACACTGCTTAGAAGTCCTTGAAAACTCCTAAAATTAGTTCTTTTTTAATGACGTTGGACAACTTGAATTTACTTAAGACTGCTGGAATATTGAAAAGTATTGGAATATTTTCATTTTGATTCTGATACTTTTGTCTTTTAAGAAAATTATTTTAAATTCTTAATTGCTTTTAAGGTAACCTGGAGAATAAAATCTTCAAAAAATCGATTTTGAATTTATAATTTTAAAAAATACTACAGTTCTTAAGCTTTAAAATGCTGCATCAATTTTGTTTTTAAGTATAATAGAAGTATTTTTAATACTATATTGTTGTCATGGTCTCCAAGCCATTAAATGGCATTTAAAAAGGTAGAGGTCGCTACTAAATTGTTACTATTTAATTTTTGTTCAGGTTTTTTCTTACATTGTTTAATTTAATTAATTTAACATTTTATCTAAATGTCAACAGTGCTTATAAGTGTGATTTTAACCGTAGTGTCTAGTCTTTACATTTGTTCTATATTCTAATCATTTGGCAGAATTTTTCCGAGTTTGTTTTATGTTATAATTTACTTTTTTTGTATAGACGTTTTATATTGTAATTAAAAATAGCTGTTTAAAATTTGATTTCATTACAAAGTAGTGTTTGATTATGGCACGTTCTTCTGCAAAATGAATGCTATCCTTCAATGAAGGTAGTATATCAAAATTGGACATTCTCAAAGATTTTGGTATTGCACCAGGTTATTACGCTTATTCGTCAATGCTTGCTATTGACAAAGAAAGGCTAAGAAATGCAAATAAATCTGAAAAAGAGACTGAAGAAAGAGCTAGGTGGTGCATAAGGCAATCGAAAAGGAAACTGCAAGATTTAGAGTGTGAAAATACAGATGATCCTTCATATGGTGCTGGAATGCATTAAGAAATAACTTTAAATAGTGATTTCTAAGAATGGTGATTTTTTTTACAAAAGGTACCTTTTCTCAAATACCATTTGTCTCAAATACTTGAAACTTTTTTTACATAATCTGAGGACCATTAGTGATAACTTAGCCAGAGGGTTTAATGATATTCTTATAAATTATTAAAATAAAAAATTTCAAACTTTTCAAAACATCATAATTTCACCTTATTTTTGCATTGTTAAATTTATTTTAAAAAAGTAAAACAGCTATAAATAAAATGGCTGGTTAAAATACGTAGAAGTATTGAAATAATTCCCACGAAAAAATCCAAGTTTGTAAGTACAATAGGAACAGAGAAAATGTACCTTGAATATTGTCAAATTTAACATAGAAAACATAGGGCATTGTGGTAAACTCTGGGTTACCTTAAAACCTATGGGCAAAACAGGAAAACTACTAGTTCAAAATGTCTTAAATTGCACCATAGGGAAGTTTTTCGAACAGTTCAATTTAGCAGAAAGACTCAATGAAACTCAAGGCAAACTTCTTAATGGAGGCACAATGTAACAAGGTATTACTGTATTTATACAAATGTCTTTATTATCTGGTATATCCTATTTTATATTTAGTTTTTGGCTAATTGTTTTTCTGTTCAACAAATTCATTTTTGGTTAAAATTCAAATAAATTTACAATTTTCACAGTTTAATGTATATTAAAATTGTGCTTTATATCAATTTTTTTCCAGTGTTTCACATTTTGGATTCTTTTCTAGTAATGCTAACTACGATAATAAAATGGGTTTTACTTTCCTTAAGGTATTTAAAATTTTGATACATTGATTAATTATTCAGATTGATATGAATTCCAATCTAGGCGAAAATAATTTTGGTGAAATGGAGGAAAATTTCTCAATCAGATTTATTTTCAATATCTTCATCTGTAGTTTCTTCTGATTCTACAGTCACTATGAGTTGATTTGAAAACTCTTCCTTTTGGAATATTACATCTCGACATCGAAATACCAAATCATTTATTTCATCATAAATTCTGTAGCTATCATCACCATCATAGCCTATTAGAATTCCAGATCTTGCCTTTGGATCCATCTTGTTTCTCTTTTGATCAGGAATCCATCCACTACATGCAGTTCCAATATCACTCGTAGATGCTTAAGTCTTGATTTCTTGTCATACCATATTTCATACGGCGACTTTCCATCAACCGAGGACTTCACAGTTATGTTTAGTATATATGCTGCTGTATTGATTAGCTCTGCCCAAAACTTTTGTGGAAAAATCTTTCTGCAATACATGAGAGATCTAGCTGCTTCAACTAAGGTTCTATTCTCCCGTTTGGCACATCCATTTTGCTGTGGAGTATATGGTGTTGTAAACAGCTGTCTCTCACCATATTTCTTTAGTAACATTCTTATTTGTTTATTATCAAACTCTCCACCACTGTCACTGCAGAATTCTTTGATCGGATGACCTTGAACTTTTGCTTCTTCAAGCACTTGATTTAGCTTTTCCAGAGCTTCTTACTTTTCTTTGAGAAAGTGAACAAAGCGCATTCGAGAAAAATCATCTTTAAAGCAAACAAAGTAACAAAAGCCTGAATTTGATGGAACTTGAAATGATCCACAAATATCTCCATGCAGTGTCTCTCCCTGCTTGGTTGCTCGTGGTCGAGTTCCAAATTTCTGACGATGCATTTTTCCTTTTATACATCTTGTACAATGTTCATCTTTGATGTTTGTCCTTATGTTCAATTCTCTCTCAATAAGATCTTTAATATGACTTTTATCTTGATGACCCATTCTTTCATGATAAAGTTGCAAAATATTTTGATCTATGAAATTTGTTTCTGTCGACTGTGATGATTTGCTTTCATTTCCACTTTAAACAGTCCTCCATTCTCTTTATGATAGCCATTAAAATATGTTTTCTTGTTTACCTTTAGGCTACATCTATTTGGTCCTGAGACAAATTCACTGTTGGGTAGTTTATCGCGAGTTTGCAGAATTGAAAAAATATTTTTCTTAATATCAGGAACATACCATACATTTTCAAGAGCTAAATGAAGAATATTTCCATCCACATATGATTCAACTTCAATTGTTCCTTGACCCAAAACTTTAGCTTCTTGTCCATTTGCTGAATTTTGACAGTGCTCAAATTCACTATAAGTTTTGAAAAATTGATTTTGGTTAGTAATATGTCTTGTGGCACCATTATCAAAGTACCGGTTTTCTTTGTCATCACTTTCTGTAACAAATGCATGATCATCTATTGATAGCATGAAGGCATTTACTTCCCTTGAGGTTCCTGTTCTTGTATTATTTTTATAATTCTTTGTTTTTGTTTCTTCCTTTTTTGGTCTTCCATCAGCAATCCATTTATAACAATATTTAATCCAATGGCCTTTCTTTTTAAAATAATTGCATGGATATGTGTACCTCTTGTCTGCTGTTACCTTTCTCATTTACTCTCTTTGACAATTTTCTTGACTGTTAAGGCTTCCTGATCAACACTTTCTGAATTAGAGGTTAACTTGCTTGCTTCTGTGCAGAGCCAGTTGATGAGATTGTCCACATTCCTTTCTTTATCTTTATGAATCATAAGCCAAGTTGTTTGAAAATTTGAATAATCTCTGGCTAGAATTTCAAATATCTTACATATAAGAAAAATTGGTGGCAATTTTCCATTGCTGTTTTGACATTTTCCTATTTCTTCTTGAAGGTTGTTCCAAAGCTGCCTAGTTGAATACAAGTTTAAAGCCATATCTAGACCTTCTTTCCATTTACAACCAAAAAACTCCAAACAAATTTCAAAGGCTTTATTTTCTTCTACACCAGCAAAAAGATTGTGGAGTTCTGTCCAAACCTCATCTTCAATTTCTTATTTGAGCTCTAACTTTTGGACTCAAGATTGAAACTAATAAAAACATTATTTCTGATTGTGTCTTGTTAAATTTTTCCAAGTTACTCTTATTTCCATTAGACAAAAAAAATAGAACAATATATTTTTCAACAGAAATAATGTATTAGGTACATAAATGTACTTCATTGATAATCACTTAATTTTTTGCTATTTCACTAATAGTAGAATGAACAGATCATGTACAATCTTCCCCTTCTAGGTTTTCCATTTTGTGGAATGTTTTCCTGGTTATCAAAAACTAATCTTTCATAAAGAATCAGGATAACATTGAACACCTCAGTTCTTAATGCAAGACAGTATTACACTGTGTTGGTATTTGTTATCAGATAAAAATATCACCTCCAATTATGTTAGTATGCATCTTAATATATTCCTCAATAGGTTCTTAAACCCCCAAAACCCCTTGTATTGTCTTTATAAAAAATATAAAACAAAAATTCTGTACTTTTTTCAGGTGAAATCATGGTATTTCTTTAAGTTTTCTTTTAATGAATTTAAAATTATAGTTGTATTCTCATGCTTATTAGTTAACTTTTGTTTCAGGGTTGTCTCGAAACAAAAGAATATATTTTGAATGAAGTAACAAGATGTTTAAATCTTCATCCCAGTCGTATTTGTATAGTTGCTGCCTTGCTTGGAAATCACATAATCAATGAATCGGATTTGGCCACATTCCATCGTTCTTTATGTCCAGAAACAAAAGGAAAGGTAAGTAGATATAATATCTAATTTCTTCTATTTTGTGTTTGAGAGCAAAGATCTCTTTCATTTAAACATTCCAGGTTTTTTTTGCATTGTTTTACACTTCTAAATATAAAATTGCATGAAATTTTAAGTAACTGATTCTTCTGGGTGACTTCCATTTTTCAATTAGGATAGATAATCTAGGTAATTTTTCACTGTTTACCAAACACTAAAATTAATTGCCATGAACAACATAACATATTTTAGATCCACTACAGCAGTTGCAACGGTCAAGTTCTGAATTCATTATACATTTGCATCCTCATCGTGGTAACACTTCTGAAGTTTCAATTATTCACTTCAATTATTTTCAAAACTTGAAATCATTTTTCTTAGTCATTGGACCTTTTCTTAAGTTCATCAACCTCCAATTTATCTGAAGTACTGCAGAAACAATTCCATTTTTTGGATAATGAAATTTTACCAGCAAGGTGTGATCACATAATGTTATTGCAAAGTTTGAAAAGCAAAGCACTATCATGTAAACTTAGCGCAATATCTGACGCATGCTACCTTTTTCTGTCATCCTCATGTATGTAAAACTATGACATCAGCTTACTGAAAGTTGCATAATGTACCCGTTTTCCCATAAAAATCTGCATATTTACATGATCAGAGTGCCATTTCCCCCCTCTTTTTTTTTTAGAAATAAAAACCCTATGGTCTAAATTGTATATGCACCAAATTAGATTGAGCTTGGCCCAACTGATTTTTGACTATATACCTCCTTTAATTATGGGTGACAATTGAGTGCTGACTCGTTCTGGGGTTTCGCTTAATAATTTTGGTTCCACTGATAGAAAGTTATCTAGCCCCTTCCACCTTTATTTTTATTTAAAAATAATTTCTTTTATGTACTCTCTTTTTTCTGATTTTTTCCTTTTTGGATGAGGAGATGAGCTGCTTTGAAGCAGGTGCTCCATAAGTGATATATCCAGTTCAGTCATGTGAAATAAACAAACATAATGTAGGAACTCAGCAAGGAAATCTAGTGATCTACAGAATTTAAAATTACAAACCTTTCTGTAACCTTTGCGGTCATTACTTTCAAGCATTTAGTTTTTTAATGACTGGCCACTGACATCTTTGTCCTTTGGCACTATAAGGGGCGAACTGATGGCTATTTGTAAAGCAACACCCAGTCGATAAGCTACCATCAGTTTAAGTTCACAGAAGATTAAAGAAACAAAATGTACACTACTGTTTGTGAAAATTGCAAATTAAATCATGCAAATCAAACGAAACTTGCAGGAAATGCAAAACAGGTTAGGATATGCAAATGATTAGAATTATAAGGCGATTACGCATGTGTGGGCCGAGAAACACCCTCTAAACTTCCAAGTGAACTGTGTATAAAAAGCACTGGAAGGTGTGTTAAAATGTGTGTATCGTCGTTTGACTGCTGTATATGATTGATTAGAAGTCAATATGCCTCGCCAAAAACGCAGAGTGCCATACGAGCAACTAACGGAGTTCAAACGGGGCCACATGATGGGCCTCTGTGAGGTTGGACTTCATATCGTGAAATCGCCACTCGCACGGGGCGTAATGCCACCACAGTAATGCGTGTGTGGAAGAGATGGACCATGGAGAACCGGACAAGTCGATACCCTGGCAGTGGGCCACGTAATATGGGCCACGTCACAATGGGACGACAGACACCTCATCCGCATGGCAGTGACTGACCATACAGCGTCCTCTGGTGTGTTGGCACAACATTGGAGCATGTCTACAGGTGTGTCATTGTCTGACCCCACGGTTCATCGACGTCTGCTGCGCCATGGACTACGTGCAAGGATTCCCTTGATGCTGAACCACCGACGCCTCCGGCTACAATGGGCTCAACAACACAATCAATGGCATGCCGATTGGCAACAAGTCGTCTTCTCAGATGAATCTCGCTACAATCTGGACTATAACGATGGACGCGTACTTGTCAGATGCTACAGAGGTGAATGTCTTCTCCCTGAGTGTCTTATTCAGCGTCGTACTGGACGAACGCCTGGCGTTATGGTCTGGAGCATTATTGGATATCATGGCCGATCCTGCCTACTCCAAATTGTGGGGAACAGCGGGTGGACATCAGGGAAGCTGTGGAGCCCAAGGTCCTATCCCTCCTGCAATGTATTCCCGGAGCCGTATTTCAGCAAGACGATGCCCGTCCACATGTTGCTCGGAATATACTAGCCTTCAGTGCACAACAGGTTCCGCTTTTCCATGGCCTGCACGTTCCCCGGATATGTCGCCCATTGAGATTGTCTGGGATTACATCTGATGGCAACTTGCTCGTACATCTCGTCGGGCAGAGAGTACAGCTGAACTTTGGCATCAGATAGAGGTAATCTGGAATGCCATTCCTCAGCATGACATTCAGAATCTATGATTCGATGCCACGACTTGTATAGGCTCTCATCACTGCGCATGGCGGCTGCACATGATATTGATTTTCGGCCTTATTTTTGTTTTATTCCTCTGCAAATTTGATTGTTTATTTAAACCACTATAAGTAATACGTGGATAATCATCAGAATAAATTTCATTTATTTCTGATGATTCTTTCATAGTGTTGCAATTTTCACAAACAGTAGTGTATATATAATGTATGTATAATTACTAATTTTTCTGTCATTAATAAAGCCTGTGTATAGGCGGCTTGCCATCACTTATTGAGTCCGGTATACTGAAAGTTATTGCTGTTTTTTCTAAAATCATGAATAATTAGTTTTCTTTGGGTGAATTATAAAATCTATAATTCATATATAGTTTTAAATTTAATTGGTATTTATTTTCATTCTGGCATATTAAATGACTTGTAATGTCAAACAAGTGGTCAAAAGAAGCACCAGTCAGGAATTATTTGGTATATTTATCATTTTGTTAGGGACTAGGTAAAATAAACATTTTTTATAATTCTATTAGACTACATAAAACAATGGACAATGAAAAAATACAGACAATGGAAAATTTTAAATCTGAAAAAATTATACTTCCAGGTTGCTCCTAATACTCTGATCAAAGCAGTGGTGGATTATGTTAGAAATTTGCAATCAGTTGATGACTTGAATGATGTTGCTTGGAATGTTTTTGGATCCCACTTTGACGATAGGTGTGAAAAATTCAAACAGTGTGTCCTTTATTATTGCAGAGATTATAGGAATATTGGTAAGAAAATTTTTTACAATATTTTAACTTGAAAGAAATTTAAGTTTACATTTTTTTTATATCTTTTCATCTTGATTCTATTTCAGAAAGGGGAAAATAATTATTATTTCTAGAAAGACGAAAGGGGCCGATTAGGCCCCTGGCTCTTATTGAGCATTATATTATACAGCTTATTTTAGGTTTCAAATGATAGATAATAAGTAATAGAATATAGCATTCAAATTGAAAATTTATCACACTGACCTGCTTTTTATATAATTTTATTTTGTTCATTGAAGGAATAAGCACATTTTACTTCTCTGAGCATTTCCCATATACTGCCTTTTTGCAATTCGGGTAGCTATTTTTTGTGTGGTTTCCCATACAAAATCTCTGCACTGCATTTCAATCTTTTATTGGTGTTGTCTTTATAACTACCTAAAAAATTTGAGTATTTACTGCATTAATTTTAGATGCTATGCATGGAGTATGAAGCTCTTCACAAAGCTGTGGGATGAAATTTCTCCTGTTAAGTTTCTTCTTTTCCGTCACTTTGTTATACAAAACCCAAGCATTTACCGCAGACATGTTTAAAATATTCAAAAATACTTGCATAGGCCAGCGACGAGATCCCAATTTTGTAGTGTACAGGTGTACAATTTGGCCCAGTGTCGATGTCGTACTTAGTCTGGTTATAAAATGTATAGTTTCTGGTGTCTTCTCATTATTATCGATGTTAACAGAATTTAATAACAGGACATTTTTGTTCATCTTTCCCTGATAAGCAGTAAGCGTTATATCTGAGCCTTTTCTGAACAATATCGTGGAATGAAGAGGTTGTTTTCCCAAATTTGCTGTTGATGGCACCTCTCTGTTTTTTTCTCAGTGTTCCTACAAGGCTTGTGCATTTTGATTTAAATTGTTCATAGTTTTAAGGATGTGAAATAGTTATCTGTGGTTATGTTTCTGTGGGGAGGACTTTTAATGCTTGTAAACAGGATGTAGAGGGAAGACAAAATAAAACTACTTTCAATGTCGTTACAAGGTAATTATAGCCATCAAACAGGAAAATGTTACCGCTATTGCTGCGAAATAGGATAGGGGCCATTCTGGCCCATCGCCGTCTTTTTCGGTATACAGTTTATTATCTCCACTTGTATGCAGCTAGGCCAAAGTGATTAAATGCACATTAAATATGAGCTAAATAATTAAATGTCATGAAATATCAACTTATTCAATCCATGGGCAAGGGAGTTATAGGGCTGGAAACAACAGCAGGGGCCAAAATGGCCCCTTCCGTCTTTCTAGTGTTAAGAGAGTAAATAGTTAATGTTTCAAATTCATATACCTTTGCCATATTTATTTTGTTTGGATAACAGTATTCTTATAAAATTTTTTCAATTTGTATTCAGTATATGTTTATATCAAAAAATAGTTATACCATCCAGATGAAGAAAATCTGCCTCCAATTTCTTCCATATACTTGAACTCCATTAGAAAAGTGATAAATGCAGGGGTTGTTCACCAGGAATTCCTTGGAAAACTTCTGGAAATAAATAACTTTTTCAAGGGCCCTGGAAACTCCTAGAATTTATTTAAGACTACTGGAAAACTAAAATTACGAAAGTGTTTTTTATTCTGATTGTTTATAATGTTAGAAATTTTCATATTCAATTTTTTCACAGGCACATATCCTTTAGGTGTTTACAAGCTTCATAGATCCTGGGGTACTCTAGTAATCTTTTCTTTACCCATGGAGTTTATTGTCTTTATTAAACAAGGGGGTTGCACTCCCTGGATACCCAAGCGATCTTTTTCTACTTTACCCTACTCTATTCCCAATCTCTCTTTTTCCCTTTCATGACATTTTTGATTTTGTCCTGTTTGGTGCTGCTTGGCTAAATATGGCCCTTGCGCCATAAAACCTAAAGACTACGAACCAACTACTTCAGGTAATTAATTGATCTATTCAAGAAACAAAAACAAAATGAAGCAACAAAAGAAAGCCTGTCCAAAATGGGGCTTCTAGATGGTGCCATGAAGAAAGTTTTTTATAAACATCAGAGATTTTTTCAATGAAACTTGAAATCTGCTAATTTATACCATAAATAATTTATTTTAAGAAGGAATGTGATACCAACCAACTGCTAGTGTAAATTAGATTGATCTGAAAGTAGGAAGGCAGGTGCCAATTTTTATGACACTAACTCAGACAAGTGGGGATAAACTACTTTTCTCTCTAATCTTTTATTTCTAGTTTAGTTTACATCTTTATTAATTTATTTGCTTAGAAGTTATAAGACCAGTGCCTATTATTTTAAGCTCTTTTAAATCTACTTGTTTTTATTGCTACATTGAAGAGTAAAGCAGTAATGACAATTTCTTGCTCATTGCCTTCTGAAAAACTTAAAAATTCTCCTGGAAAACTCTTGGAATTTTGGAAACCTTTTCCAAAAAGCAGACCAACCTAGTATCTGATTTTTCTAAAAACTTCTGCAAATGAGCATGACAAGAATGATGAAATGATTATGTTAAAAAATATTTTTCTAGTGGCGCTAAGTGCTGTCACATCATTTCCTCTATGTAAACAAATATTCCCAACCTTTAACAGATAATTGCATCCTTTTATCATGTACATTCTCTCATGCATTCTATGTATCAAATGTGAAATGTGTTGCTTTTATTCTCTTGGTAGAAAGAAATAATTTACTGTATTTTCTTGCTTTAAAGTTTTCTGTGGCTTTCTACATCTTTCATATTAAATTGTTTTAAAATGATATTTCTACTTTTGAATAGGAAAATTTATGGCTTCCATAATTTGTTAAGGAAAAGTTTGGCTATTACACAAGTAAATATGGTATCTAAAAAATCCTTGATTGCTATTTTTTCATACTCAAAAAACTGAATTTGAATGTAAAAAATACAAAAACAGTTTGTCAATTTTCTAGTTTTAGTGTAAGGTTATATTTGACCAAATTTTTTAAAAATAATGTAATGCTGTATAAAATGTAATTATGGAGAGATGTCTAATGAAAAGAAATTCAGTGAGTGGAATTGATGGCATTTTTCTTTTAAGAGTTGTATTGCTGATTTTAGAAACATCAACACAAATTTCTATTTATTCTCTGTGTCATTAATCTGGACATTATTTCCAAAAGAATTATGAAAATTTGTTTAGCTTTCTTTTTACGATAAAAATATGTTAAGTATTGTGAGTGGAATAAGTAAAAGTGTTTATTATGTATTTATAGGTTATCTGAATGCTGCAAATTCACAATACTCAACAGATATTGACCAATGCATCAATGCACAAAATATTGGAACTAAACCTAATAAAACCAGACCTCCTCTTCTTCCAACACCAGCCTATTCACCAATATTGAATGGTTAGCTAATAAGTTTTATAATTGAGATTACAAATTATTTTCAAAGTATTGTTTTTCTGATTTTTCTCAAAATTGTCATTTGTATTAGTCTTTTTTAAGTTATGGAAATTCATTTTTGTTCTAAAAGTTTGAGGAAAAGAGTGTTTAGTGAAAATGACCTTAAGGGAGTCTATTTCTAGAATGTTCAGTATGCCAAATTGCTGTGTATTACCTGATTGACTTTATTATTTGGGTTATTATTGTCATAATTATATACATGCATTAAGTCTGCACATCTTAATATAAAACATCTATTCACAGCACAACAATATGCACATGCTGGTTACATGTCATCTGATTATATAATCCGCCAAAAGAGCCTTGCTTCAGGCCATATATTAAAATGACCTGACACATGGCACCATCTATTGTCCAATATTTAATACATGACATACAATATATGTATTGCATTTTATCATTGCTACCGCTTCCAGCGCTCAATTATAAACTTGGAGCCAGAATCTGCACTTAAGACTGCAATTTTGGGAACACATGTTTTACATTTAGCTTTACCACTAGTTTAATACAGACTTACTTAAAACCACATGACTCAAATGCCACTTTGCCAAAGCCAGATTTTAACCAAGTTATGCAATTGTTCGAGTTATTTTACAGTATTCTGGACTCCAGTTCTGTTTTAGGGTATGACAAGAACTTGATTGTCAAGCAATTTGAAATGTACTTCAGGTTTAAGAGATTGTTATTGAGTTGTATCTGATGTAATGAGAAAGAATATTTCATAGAATTAAGTATTGTATGCTTACACTCATGTACACTCATTTAAATGAAACACTCATTTAAATGAAACAAAAAGGGTAGAACATCAAATAATGGTATCGATAATCAAATAATAGTGCTACTCATGTTCTAATAAAAGAATAAACAATTCAAAAACTTTTTACCCTACTATGAAAAAGAATTGCATGTAGAATGTTACAATCCAATGTTCATAATGCATATTTATCAAAAAAATTTCAAAATGCAATATACAAGTTGTTCAGAAAGTAATTTCACTTATTTGCAACTTCCTAATGAACTTGTTTTTTAAAGATTTGAATTTAAATTAGAAATTTAGTTGTTTCAAGATATGTGCTCAAGTTTCATGTAGGAAAAGTAGTACAGCTCTCTTGTGATTACGGCACAGTGGTTTGTTACTGAACCTTGCCCAAAATCCCAGACAATCAGCTCCTGGGATTACTTTAAAACTCATAAATTTCGAAAATTTTCTATGGCATAAATCATAATTTATTTTTATTTCATTGTGATCAGCATGTGAAAAACCATAAAAAAGCGACAAAACATTTTTTTCTAGGTCGAAAATCGACTGAGAAAGAACACTTTCAAATCCAGAATATGGTCCACCAAATATGCAGTAGCTAGCTGTTTGCTGTTGCCAACTGTTGTAGACATCATTTACGTCAAGGTCAATGTAATCTTTCTGCTAGGTGGGAAAATTTGAAGAAATTGCACATGAAATAAATCTAACGCTGGACGACCTGATTCCTGACAAATCTGAAGTACATCAAACGCCTAATTCCTAAAGATGTAAGTGTATGAGGTCATTCTAGATATTTTCTCACATTCTAAATATCTCTAAAACAACATTGTTAAAAATTCTTCAATCAGTTCTTCAGATGTTTCTGTATCAGTTCCATTGATTACAAATGGTACAAAATGATGAGCAGCAATGATTGGACTTAGTTGATGAATTTTTAATTAAGTAAGATTGTTAACAGCTGGGGAGGGGCTGCACTGCATACTCTATGGGCAGTATTCGGGATTTGAAAGTACTTTCTCAGTCGTTTTTCGACCTAAAAATATTTTATTGTTTTTATGATTGTTCGCATACAGGTCATAATGAGATAATTAATTTGTGTTGACGTTAAAATTTTCTAAATTCTTAGACCTTAATTGTCTGAGCGCTTGAGTGCTTTTACATACATAGCTCTCCATAAAATATCTTGAAATGACCTAATTTTGAATTCATTTAAATTCTTTAAAAATTGCAATAACTGGAGTCTTGTAAATAGGTGAAGTTGCTTTATACCATCCTCTATAGTTTTACAGTTTTAATATTCACTTCAGAAGAGCAAACTTTCCCCAAAATAATGAATTGTTAAAGAATGCAGACATAAGACAGTGCTATTTTTCTTTGATTACAACTAAAGTATTTAAAAAGTAGTTGATTGTCTTGTATATGTGAACTTTGAATAATTTATGTTGTAATTTAAGATTTAGAATGTTCCCAATGTTTGAGTGTAAATTAATCATAATTTTAAAATGATACGATATTTGTCAAACTAAATTCAGATTTGTGGTTTCATGCATGATCAATAAAATGGTAAAATGTTAATTTGTAGTTGGATAAAATGTTATTCACTTGTAGTGAATAAAATAGCGTTTCTAATCAGAATTTAAAATAATCACTATTTATGGTTTCATCTACATTAGACCATCATTACTTCAAAAATTGAACTATGTATGTTTGAACTTTATAGAATTTCAAGACACCTTCGGATAAGACTCAAATCTAATAAGTAGTATAGGTTGCCAAAACAATTTGCTGTTTTGATAATCTTGTCCTACTCGCTACTTGGAATAGCTATAATTTATGCACTCAGTATCTTTGGAAAAGAATGTTAAGCAATCATTACTACAGTGATTATATATCTCGTTCCTCTATTTTGTTCTTTGGAAAGAAAAAGATATAGCTTCTGTGTGTGTAGCCTCTTCTAGGTTTGGAAAAGTTTACTTCACAAGAGATTTAAAATTTGTCTTATTGTTTATGAAGGGTTTAAATCCAATTTGAAATAATTCTAGCTGTTATTCACTCTTTCAACATATGCAAGTTCTTTTATACTTCTGTGTGAGGCAGAGTTACGATTTATTTGTCAATTTTGAAATAAGAGAATAAGCTCATTTCATTCATTTTTACAAAATAAACTCAATCTTAGAATTGGCTTTGCATTTGAGAAATAACAGATGCAAGAACTACTGACATTAAAGTTAAAGATAATTTTCATTTAAACTAGGTACCTGATATCATCTTCCATTTCCCAAAAGTATAAATTGTCATCATGTATTGGACTCAATGAGATAAATCACTTATTATCACTACAAATTTTCGAAAGTCAAGCTTCCCTAGAGTAATGGTGTGGGGAGCCATCACTTACGATAACTGGTCCCTTCTAATAGGGGTACTAGGTAGTTTGACAGCACTGTAATACATCCAGCAGAACCTACAACCTGTTTTGCCTTTAATGTCATGTGTCCAAGGGGCTATTTAAAAGCACAATAATGCCTGACCACACATGGCCAGCCTCTCCCCGGTGTGCCTTCATGGTGGTAAAAACCTTCCTAGGCCAGAGATACCAGATCTGTCTCCCATATAGCATGTCTGGGATAAGCTAGGTCATCAATTGCACCATCCCTGTAATAATAAGGATCTGGAGGAGCAGTTACAAAGTGCTCTTGGCATAATTTGCCTCAGGATAGCATATGGGTTTTGTTTCATTCCTTGCCACATATGGGCATGTATTGCCACCAGAGGGGCTTTACAACTTAATAATTGATGACCTTTCTTACATGTAATTGTACAGTAATAAAGAGTCCTAGATTTGATAATACTATAATTTCTTTATCTCTTCGTGTGCATCACACATTCTAAGTTTCATTCCAAACACATGCTTCAGGGTGGGTTTTTTTGGTGCAGTGCATTTCTTTTCATCTATTTTTCCATTTAAATTAACTGTTTTGATGTGTTAGAACTTTGCATTTCCATTACATGTTGCTGCAAGTGGTTTTAAATTCCTTTTTCTTAAAAATGGTTGACAAATTGGTAGGAGGAATACCAACTTTAACACATTTTTTCTTTAAATCTTTATTAACTTCCTCTAAGATTTAATTTTTGTTTCATTGCTAAACACTTTCTTTTTGACCCAGCTAAAAATAACTTCCAATGTACTGTGCAGTTTTCCAGAAGGAAGACAAAGCTTTTGTTTTGCTGTTTGTAGGACACATAAGAAATTAATTCTGTGCATTTATTCTCTTTCTACAGTGATATTGCTACTATAATTACATTCGTCAGAGAAGATTGTGATTGACAGTACAGCAATAGGGGTGGTCTGTAAAGATGGGAAGATGAGGGCAACTGTTATAACCCTTGTGATCAGTTCATTATTCCCTAACTAAAATGCATTGGAAGCCCTTATCTATGATTTGAAAGTAGGTAATTTGTCTGATAGAAGAAAATATGGAAAAGGGTTTTCTGGACAAAAATAAAATGGTGGCTGGCTGCAGAAAGCTTCATTAACTGAAGATAGTATTTCTTGAAAAATAACCGATATTTCAAGGTTCTTCAAAATTATTTTATGGAAAAGTTCATTATAGATTAAACTGTTTGGAATTGAAGTGATAAACTTATTTTCCTTATTAGCATGAATAGCCATGGCCCATTATTGGCAAATTTCATAATGTCCTTTTGAATTTCAGTTTTCAGATGTTTTCCAACTTATAAACGGCTTTAGACTTTTCATTAATTTTTGATAAAGTTTACAGGAAAAAGAAAAATGCTCTCTAAGATAAAGTTACTGAAGGTGACAGATTGATTCCTGATGTTTACAGGTCATACAAACAAGCCCGTGTCAAATCGATCCATACAGTAAAACATGACTTCAACAGGGTGGGAAGGAAATACTTTGTCTCAAATGCAACATAACAGCAAGTTTTTTATTAAGTTCAAATAGGAAATCCAAATAAAAAATGTCAAAGGAACTTCGTTAATTACATTTCTTTGCCACTATTACTTAGTTTACTTCTAGATACATTAAGTAATTAAGTACTTATATCAATAAATTGTAAACAATATCAAATTTTTATGTACTAATGAACTCAAATTAGTGTCAGTGTATTTCTATAAATAAAGTTTTTTCAATGTGTATCATATTAAATGATTTTTGAAATTTATAAGACAATTTACTTTTTTCTGGTAAATTTGATTTCAATCACTTAACATCAAAGCTACATCTAATATATGTTTATTGAATTATTTTTGTGTTTGATGTGCTTCGATTATTTACTTAGATTTTTTATTATCAAAATGTTATAGATGGATCTCATTTCAACAATGAAAGTGGAATTGAAAATTCACTACTTATCGATTCTTGTTCTAATACTTTGGCACTAAAGGATGATGAATCACTATCTTGTCGATCAAAGTTTGCCTCTGAAACTGATGAAAGTGAAGTATGTGATTAGTTAATTGTTTTGTCTTCTGAGAAAATTTTGTTATTGTTATGTTCAAATTTTTATTCCTGATCTATTTCAATACTCAGTACAAACTTAATCCATCTATAAATATTAGTTCTGCCTAAATTGCTTTTGTCATTTATAACTTCTGGTCCCCAAAATAATTTATTTAAACAGTTAATACTTTTAGAAAATCTAAAATGCATTATTCTTTTTCTAATTTATATCAGTGAATCAATCCTTTACTAATTTCCCCAATAATTCTCAAATAAATATGGAATTAATATTATATGTACATTTTCTGTGCAAATTGGATTAGTCATTATCTTACAATACTTTTATTAAAAATTAGCATTGATAATTGTTGAATGGAGTTATGCATTAGTATGTTAAACTTCTAATTGCAAACTACTACCAAATCCGTTTTACTTCACAACTGACATTGTAAGTTATGTTCTTCATGTTTCAGATTTCTGCATTGTTTTTCCAGAGAAACGTCTGTGACTGGAAATAATTTGAAAGGAATACTATTTCTTAATTTTCATTTCAAAGGATTTAAAAGTTCCTGTGTTTATAGTATTAAAAATTTGCAATTTATCTTTGTTTTTTAAATTGTGTTCTTTCTTGCTTTACAACACTAAATAAAAACTAAAGGTTTTGCTCTCTTAGGAAAATGAACTATATCCTAATAAAATAAATTACATTCCTTGAAATTTTTATTAAAATAATATTATTAATTTTATTAAAATAATGATCACAAATAAAGGTAAGTAGAAACTCATCAACCTATTCAGAGCTGATGTTTGTTACTTTAATTTATGATTTTAAAATTCTTTTCTGAGTTTTGAACAAATAAATTTTCTTATGAAGTTTTAGTGTTTAAAAATAAGCCTCTGTCTAACATTATAAGTAATGAAATTAACCCTTTCAAGGGAAGTAGCTTCACCACAAAACCACTTGAAAAATTCCTAGGCTAATTGTATAGCAGTTTTGAACTACATGACAGGTGCTCTATACTACCACTATCTATCAATCAATAGCTTAAAATTTGTTTAAATACATTCAACGGCTTATCAAATAGTAATTTTAGCCAATACTTCACCAAGTTGACCAAGATATTCTGTGCTTAAAAGGGTTGAAGATTTTGTTGGGTCCTTATTGCAAAATTTTATTTTGAAATTTTCAATAGGTTAGAAATGCAGTCAATATTGTTTTAAATTATGAAGCCATCCTACCTTCTCTAAATGCTTGAAAAGCAAAATAATTTCATAAAAATACAAACATTCTTTCACTTTTATTGTACACTCACTGCCAAAAGTTAAGCACGGAGAGGAAAATGTTAATTTCTGGAAGCCAATCTGAATTTGAGAGGCTGCATTTCGTTTCAGAGGTAGATGGAAGTATGAAAATATGTTCTGTAACAGCCAATCACGGTTTCGTGTCGAGAAATATGCAATAAAGGCAGTTGTATAAGAAGCAAGCATTGTGAAGGGTTAGAGGAGTTTCATGTAAGTGCTGATAAAAAGTGTTTAAAACTTTCGTCTGATTAGTTTTCAAGACAGACGTGTTTCTATGGCTTCCAGAAGACGAATGGCAGATAGTGAGCGATGGCTTTCTGTGGGACGCCTTGAAGAAGGACAATCAATCACAGATGTTGCTCTTTTCTTCGGCGTTCATTATTCCGTCATTTCACGATTATGGAAACAATTCCAAACAAGCCAAACAGTTGTCCGAAGACCTGTGGCCAGTCGCCCAAGGGTTACGACCCCCGCGGAAGATCGATATACTGCTGTTTTGACCAAGTGGAATCGAAGAGCGACCTCCACACGTGTGGGGGAGAGGGTCTGGAGAGAACAAGGCACACGCACAAGGCCCCAGAACATCATCGAGCATCATGCATTCCGAGGTGGAAGCAGCATGGTGTGGGCAGGGATTTCGTTGGGATATCACACCGACCTGCATATCTATAGACGGGGTTCTGTGACGGCTGTCCAGTATCGGGATGAAGTCCTAGCAACTTGAGATTGTATGCTGCAGTAGTTGGTCCTGCTTTCATTTTAATGGATGATAATGCACGTCCCCATCGAGCCAACATCGTCAACGACTACCTGGAGAGTGAGGGAATTGCGCATATGATTGTCTGGCGTACTCTCCCGACCTTAATCCCATTGAAAATTTTTGGGATGCCCTCGGCCGTGCTATGTCTGCACGTTTCCCAACCTCAGTCACTCTCACAGAGTTGCAAACTGCTCAACAGGAGGAATGGCGATTACTTGACTCTGGGGTAGTTGATCACCTCATGGAAAGCATGGTCACACACTGTAAACTTTGTATGTGGATGAGGGGTGGTCATATATCCTATTAATGTCGGTTTTGTTTGTTTTGGATTTAAACATCATTTTGTTAATGACTCCAATATGACTTCATCTTTTAATTTATGAAAATTCAATATTGTTTTCATCTTTGTATGTAATTCTTTATTTTGTTTCAATCATAAATATATTTGCTACTTTCCTGCCGCATTTCGTGTCAATCAAAGCTGTACTTGTCGATTTTTTCGCATTTTACCGCTTCGTGCTTAAATTTTGGCAGTGAGTGTAAATATGCATAACTTGAAATGGCTGGAAAAGGCAGTCAGTGTGGAATGGTGTATGAACATAAACTGAGGTTATATTTTTTTATTGGATTCCTTAAGTTCTATTATCTTTCAGTGTTCAGGATTAATTGTATTCGTTATTTTTCTAGATATCTAATCTCCAGTCCATACGACAAGTTCTTGGAAAAGCAAAACATGGTGCGTTTTACCAGTTAATTTCTAATCAAGAAAGTTCTGCCTGTGATATTACTTCAAATATCAACATAAATGGTAATTTCACTCAAATAGTAATCAAGCATTTTACATATTTCCTAATGAGTATGCTTTATACATGTCATGAATATGGTTCGAATTCTTATGATGTACAAATTGCTCAGAAATGTCTTATAAAAATGCATCTATAACCCAAAAAATGAGTATGAGGGGGTATTCCGGCGATGATTTCTTAACGATGAAAGGCCGAAAAGTCGTTATGGTTCGAAAGTTTTTATAAAAAACTTCGAATTAAGGAAGTTGAACTTCGAATTATCCACGATTTTTTTAACATTGATTTAATGAGAAGTTCAAGGGACTAAGAGAAATCTTCGAATTAACGACGATTTCGAATTAGAGATGTTCGTTTTATCCAAGTTGCACTGTATAAGGTAACAGAAATTAAAATAACATGATATATATATATGACATTTTATAAACACCTAAGAAATGGATGCCATACTGCACTAAAAAAGTAAAATGAAGTGTAATATCCTGTGAATGGAATAGGCTTTCAATGACCAATAATCAGCATCACTAGTCACAAGATACTTTAAAGTTCAAACAATTTTCCTAGAATACATTTCAATTTACATTTTAATAATGGTTGAAATAACCATGTGATGCACCATTTTCACTGCTTAAAAAGCCTGAAGGTTTTGAACTGCAAAACACAAAATGTAGCTGTATATAATTTCAAATGAGTATTTATGCTAAACACATCAACCAAACCACACCAGTTTCTGAGAAGACATTGAGAAATTATTCAGTTATCTTCAGATTTCTACTACTTTTTATGATGTCACTTGTCAGAAAGATTACTTGATATTGTATTGTGTCTGGTGCAGCATGGCCAATTATGGCCCTTGCACCATAAAACCCCAAAACCAACCACTTGTCAGAAAGAATTCACAACTATTTCACAAGTTCATTTTTCAAATCGTTATTGTTGACACTGGAGGGAGTGCAGTAAGTACCTTGTCATGGAAACAACAAGATTTTAGATGTGAAAAATTACTTTTTCGCCATCATAGCTAGATGGAGTTATCCAATTACAAATTCTTTGTAAAATATAATTAACTAATGAAACACTATTTGCTTTAAACCGAATTGGTTAAATAACTAATTTGTTTGGAAATGTATAAATAGTAGTTAAAATAATTTTCACCAGAGAAAATAATTTATGTTGTGTATTTCTTTTTTTATTCTTTGCTCTTGTTATTCTATAAAGTTTTCTTGTTCTATAAAGTTTTCTTGTTATTCTATAAAGTTCTTTATTTTCAGTTTCAAATTTATTTTTCATGTTATGCTACAAATTCAATTATGTAATAACTACAACTAAATAGTATTCAAATGGATTTTAACTTTATAATTCTCAAATTTTATATCTGGGTTCCATTAAATCTAAGTAATTGATAATTTTCTTGGCTATTTTCTAATAGCTCAGACCTCAAAAGTTAAGTGCATTTTCAAAACTTCCAAATTTCCTGAATATTTTCCTCATTCCTATAATTTGATGAAATTAAAACCTTAGAAATCAATCCTTAAGAATGCCCCTCTAACTAAGCTACAACTAAGTTGAATTTCTTTGCACAGTTTAAATTGTTTCTTCAGAATGACATTGAAATAGACTAAATAAACCATAGAAGTATTCTAAAGTCATTGAATTCTTCTAATTGTGCAATATGAAATATGTAATTCCTAAATTTCTTTACAAGAATTCCGTCTAGTTTTATTCAGTAAATAAATCATTCTTTTGAAGACCAAGAAAAATGCTTAAAATGTTTCATTATAGCTGGTATTTTAAATGGTGCTCAGTATATTGCATATTATCAAGTTATATTCAAATATGAGTTATATTTTAATTACTTTGTATAGAATTAGTGTGTGAAATATATGTACTTATCCCACTTTTATTAATTATGCAAAACCTGTTTTAATTCTTTAAAATATTTGTATTTTAGGAAAAAAGAATTCTGTCATTAATCAAAAAGAAAATTCTTTTCAAGTGGATTCATTGAATGCATCAAACATTGAACCTTCTGAGTGTGTTGATACTTTAACTGTGGTAAACTAAAATTTTAGTTCATGGAAAGATTTAATAATTTTGCCGTAGAACTTAACTTCCATCTATGTATATAAAAGTAAGTTATATGTGTGTCTAAATCTATATAAATCCACTCTTTGGCAGCATAGACACGGAATTTTAAATTAAAAACTTGTATTTAAAAAACTATTTATGCCTGGCCACTGACCTATTCAGCCTTCGGCATTACAAGGGGCAAACTGGCAACTATTTGTGAGAGAACTCCCAGTGGGTGAGCCATCATCACTCTTACCAAACAATCTACATCAATGCTCTTACAAACCATGATTCAAACCCAGGACCCAATTACTGAATTTTTTGGTAGTAAGAGATACATTAGCTAAATTTTCCACCTGGTATCAGTTTACTTTGCTTTTCTTATTTTCTTAATAAAACTTCAAAATACTGTATTTGTGAGTTTTAATTTTTCTTAAGGTATCTGTTTTCGTCTGTTCACAAGATGACATGTTTCAATAACTAGTTTTGATTTATGATTGTTTCAAGACCAGAAATGTTGCTAGGTAGGTATTGAGGGTGATTGCTAAATTTTTGTGCATAAGGATCCCATTCTCCAACTATCCTATTCAATCTTTTAAAACTATCATAAGACAGTTTTGGGGCACTCTTTTCAAGGACAAAGTTATATATTGATGTAAATTGCTAAAAGTTTTTGTCAGATGTATGACACGCAGGGCAACTTTTCTGCACTAGAACTATTAAATTAGAATGTATTTTTTGGTCCACTCTATTGGTGTCCGATTTCAAGGATTGAATTCACTAGTCTTATTTTTTTACCCCATTTGGAATACTGCATATTTTTATGTGATAAGGGCTCGTCACATACTGACAATGTGCATGTAAGGTTCTGCCTGAGTCAAATAGCTGATTGCTCTGTATCATAATTCTGTAGTAAAATGGTACATTTTGATCATATTTATAAGATGTCTTTTGAATTTCTTTTCTTGTTTTTATTGTGCGAAATTCCAATCTCCTTCCAAATGCGCATTTTATATTGGTGCTGGCTGAAGTCCCAAGAAGTCACTCAGACAAATTTGCATATGATGTGTGTGAGCACATCACATTGGTTACTTTGTCTAGTTTGAAGTAGATCATCTTTTTTTTACAAAGTTGTGATTTTTGCATTACTTCCTTAATTTATGAAAACCAGTGGTTTTATGTGTAAACAAAAAAGATGACCTAGCAATACTTTACTTAGAGAAGAGGCAATAGGATGGTGTAAGATCCAGTAAGTCTACACTGCTCAGAATGGTCAGGAATTTAAAATAATTTTTTTATCAATTAAACACTTGTGAATATATGTTAAAATATATTGTTGACATACATAAACAGATTATTTTAATACCTTTTCTGTTATAACGCAATTTTATGATATGCATGCACTTCTCAAATCCGAAGTTGAGACTATCTCAGTTCTAATTTAAATGTATTCCAACAAATACTGTAATTATTGTTTCAAAATCGTTGCAGTTTGATTTATTATATGTGATTAAATAATTATTTGTCCTAAAAATGTAATTTCACGTACTATTAAAGCAAACTTAAATTTTCTAATGTAATGTAAATCTTATTCATTATTCAAAGTTATGTATCATTTGTATTTTCTATTACAGAAGAAAAATGATGCTAAAATTAAAACTGGTTTATTAAACTCTTCTGATGCTCCTACACTTCCTGAAGTGTCCACGGAAGTCTTGCATATGTCACGTGAAAGGCACCAAAAAGGGCTCATGCATCCTTACATATATCAGATATTGTCACAGGTAAGAAATATTCAACTGAATCTGGGGGTAAGAATATATATGAGTAATTATAACTTACAAACAATATTTCATATGTATGTTCTGTGACATTACCTGTTTCAGAGAACAGATTTTAATATTAAAAAATAAACTAACTGTTTTAATGAAGTTTATGTATTGTCTTGATTTTTGTACTCTTATTTAAGATATGGATAAAACTTTTAGTGAATTCTGGAATTTTCTTTTTAAAATTGTTATGGCTTTTAACCCTCCAAGCGGCATGTCTCAACACAGTTCAGAAAATTCAGTTTGAATATGGTCCAGAAAAGTTTCCACACTACAAGGGGCAGACTCGAAATATTCAGACATCACTCTGGACCCCAGGTCATCTCACTCCTCAAAATATTTTGGGTCTGCCCACCACACAGAAACTGAATCATACTCGGGCTTGCCACTTGGAGGGTTAAATTGTTTGAATCAGTGATTTTTAAAATGAATTTAAAATGAAATTTTCTGTCTGAAACTTTCTTTAAATACAAAACAGATGATACATTTAAAGAGCCATCTCATTTAATTAGTTCAATTAAAAATAAGTGTATTTTTTGTATTGTTTTCATAAGAACTGTATGAGGTTTTTGAAATTTAAATGACTGCTTTGATTAATATTTAAATTAGTAAATGAAAGTTGTCATCAAGCTTCTATTTTCTTTAAGGTATCTTTATGGCTTATTTTTTCGAATTCATAACTTTAGGTCTAAATTCTACAATAGTAAATACGTTCCCTCAGTCATAGTCAAAAATCATAAAACCATAAGTTCGTGCAACATTGCCAACTAGTGATATATATTTTATTTGTTCTATTTTCTCATTTGTTGCAGATCTTTTAAGGTTAATGGTATCCAAATTTTAAATTACAAATCTGAACTTGTACCAGAGCCCTCTAAGAAGGGATATCAAGTTAGAGGTTTGTGCTTCATATCACAATCATAGGTGACTAATTTAAATAAGTGTCAATCTAGGGTTTGCTCTTTAATGTCTCTTCATTTACTTTAAGCTTTAGTTGGATAATTGAATATGTATTCAATCTTTGAATTTAAATATTCATATCATAATCAACTGTTGACTAATTAAAACCAGTTAGACAAAACTTGAATATATATATATTCATTAGAGTGGATCAAAAACTAGGCAAAACATTTTCTATATTCTCTTAACCTGAGTGGGAAAAAGTTGCCATTGAAAGGTAATAGAAATTCAGTAAAATCTTAGTCATCACATTAAAAGTCTTGAGTTAGTTACCTTGTTTGTTTTAACGTTTTACAGGACAAAAGTATGCCTTTTATGAACTGTGGTTACAGGGGACCGTAGGCTCTCGCTTTCTGAAATCTTTAAGGGGTATTTTGTTCACTTTCACGTCATAGCATGGAGACAATCTCCAAGCAGTCAACATTACAAACTTCGTCCTCATAAAGCTCCTGGAATTTTAGCTGGAAGTCTTCCTAAATTGAACCAGGTTTTAGAAGCACTCTAAATTGCTTTGGTACTTGCCAGGTATAAAACAATTTTAAATTTATTTTGTAAAATATTTGGTTTTAAAAGCTAAGATTTTGTTTCAAACCTTGATAAACTCTAATTACAATTCTTGATCTGATACACTTGTCTCTTGGTGCCACCTGAGTTATAATTCTTATATTAACCAAAAAACAAATTGCAAGCTTAAAGAAATTGACAAATACCCTTACTTGAAATGTAATACTTATAAAAAGGAATCATGAGAAGATGCTAACATTGATTTCTTGAAGTATGTTTTAGGGGTTAGTTAATCATGTTTTAAAATTTCAGATTTATGTATTGATAAATGTACACAATTATGTTTTTCTGCAGTAAAATTCCATTGCAGGAAGTCAGAACATGAATAGACTACAGACAAAACTAGACTAAAATATTCAAGTGCAATCTGATGCAGTTTAAACTTTGAGCTGAGAATGATTTGACCAGTAAAACATTTTTTACCTATTCATTTTTATTTTAAAATAAAAAAAACTTCGTTTAAAGCTTCTTTACAGGGAAATAAAGGAGTACGATTTCGTGTAATATAAATACCCATGGACAATGAGAAACTATAATTATAATTTCTTTTCCATTTTTAGAGACATTTGTGCTTGATTATTTTTTTGTTTGATGCATTATTTTTCTAATAGGTTGTATTTACACTTCACTATCAATAAGTGGGTATAAGACATACTAACTATACTGTAACCAAATCTATTTGATTAAAAGTTGCATTCCTTTAATTTCATGTCTCTACATTGATGATGATTATTTGAATTACAAGTATTATAATTGATCAGATGTACCAACTAATTGCAATAGGGAAGACAATTTGTGTGTTAATACAAACCAGTGGTATTTCTCTCACAAATTTTATGCATCACAATCATTAATAATGGATCGATACACAATGATATTGCTTCAAAGAGGTTAAAATTAGTTTAAAAGCTAATAAAAGATGTGAGATGTTTACTCACCCTTTTTCTTGAATCTTACCCTCTTTTCTAGGGCTAGGCAAAAAAAGATAGAATTCCATGATACCTTTGTTTCATCCATGCTTATTCATTCTTCTTCCTCTAAAAACTTATCTATTCATTCACACAATGAAGCTGGGGCCGTTGTGGCTCAGTGGATATGCCCACTGCTCTAGCAACCTTCGAGTTAGGCAGCACAAGTTTGATTCCTGTCAGGTGCATTTTTCCCTGGGTGTATTTCTCTCTTCTGTGTCAGTAAAAATTTCATTGTATGTGTGTCTATTACTTGATGTTGTATGTCTTGCGTCTGGTGCAGCATGGCCAATATGGCCCTTGCACCATAAAACCCCAAAAACCAACCACCACACAATTATGCTCAACCAAAATGAAAATGCATCCTATAAATTTTTCTAATCTTTTTTTGCACTGAAATACATTTACATTTTTTAACAGAAAAGGACAGCACATTTTCTCCAGCTTAATACAAGCATACTAAATCAGTAATATTTTGTTATAGCTGTTTTCTCCTTCATGTGCATGCGCTGCAGGTCCACAGAAACAATAGCAGGCCCGCATTCGCAACAGCTATTATTGAAAGAAAACCAGAAAAGTTAGCTTTAATTCTTAGTAAAATGATTGATACAGTTTATGAACTAGAATGTTTTGAGGAATGAAATGTGAGCATTATCTCTTTCAGTTATTTTAATTTCCCTGAGAAGGTGACAGGTATGCTAATTTATATAACCCTTCATTGCTTCTGAATTTTATTTTCTACAATTCATATAGCCTGCTCGATTGGGCATAATACTTTTGCACATGCTCTTAGGTGAAAGTATGGAATTTCCTTATGTTACTCATGTTCTATGCTGTATAATGAGTAAATTTTCAAGAGCATATTGGCAGCTAAAGATAAAGTATGTGGACAAAATTTTACACACTGACTCAGGACGCTAAAAGAATTTTTAATTTTGTAGAAATATATTTTCAATTCCCCTTAATATTCATGGTGTTATAATTTAGATTATGGGATGAGGACGAATATGTGGTATAATACCAGATATTTAATGCCATGATTTACATAGTCTTACTTCAGGGATAATAAATTAATATGCACCTCATAGCATTTAACATTCCCTAAAGTATTTAATTGACTATGACTATCACATCTTTGGTCCTTAACAAAAATATTATTTGCAGGGTGAGATAAAAATTCCAGTAATTTTTGAAGATGATAATGGAAGAGAACTCCCTCCTTCTAGTCTTTTATATAGGCCTTTACGTCAGATGATTTATGCTCTTTTATTTAATCAACATCATCTTCAGTATTTATCAGAACAAAAGAAAGAGAAAGGTGGCATTGAAGGTAATCCTATTCAATTTCTAGCAACAATTCTAAGAATATTTCTTAACAATTTGTATTTTCAAAATGCACTTTTTAACTTTTTCCCCTTTATTCTTATTTTCAACTTTTATTTATTACTTTTAAGCTTATTTAAAATTAGTATTGAAGTGTATAAAATTCGGTTCTATATTCACTTCTTGAAATAGTGTTTATACAAAAAGCAGATAAACAATAAAGCAGGTAAAATGAATTGCTGCAAGATTTGCAAGACAGCATAATGTATGCTTTAGTTTGGATACCAATAGTGTACCAAGTATAAAAATTAGGATTTTTAAATACTCTTGTATATGTATGTAATAATCAAAACATCCAAATATGCAAAACATTTAAGGAGCTAAAAAATGCAAACTAGTAAAAAGCTAAAAAAAACAGGGTATAAACATAAGTCAAACAGAAGTCAGAACTGTCCATGTATGTGCGCCGAAGCTGCAGAATTAGCATGGCAAGCAAATTATTTTAATTAAAGAAAACCAAAGGGAAATTTTAAGAATATTTCAAAAAATGAAACAGTGTTGCTGGATCAGGGAGGAGCCTGATGAAGCAGCAATATAAGATGGTGTTTTCTGCATGTGGACAGCGGTATGCCAAAAGTTCCTCCCCAACACCATTAATTAGGAAAGAGTCCATGCAGGAGTTAAAATCAGAATATCGAAAGATACCACAAATTCAAAACAAGCACAAACACAATAACAAATAAATACTGGACTGTAAAACACTACTATAAGGAACAAGGATGTAATAGCATACCCATATCAGCAAAAAACAGCAGTCAGAACAGTCAGCTACACTTCGCACGAAGATCACCATCAAATGCCATTTATAATACACTCATGTCCAAATTTATCTTTACATACCCAAAAATAATGATATTCCATGAAATATCCAATCGATGTAATCCATTTTTGCAGGAAATGTGTGAAAGACAAGCCTAATTAGCATCCAATCACAAGTGATCAAATGGTTTCTGATATGCAGATCCAGGCATTACTTCATCCGACGGGGAATCAAGCGCTTTGCGCAAAGTGAACATCTGAGTGAATTTCTGCAATACAGCGTTTGATTTCAGTGTGTAAGGACTCAAAACGGTTTGTTATGGCTCCGAAGTATCATTTGGAAGAATCTGAAGTGGCGAATTATTGGCCGTTTAGAAGAAGGGCAGACAATCATGGAAGCAGCGAGATGTGTGAATATTTCAAGAAAGTCTCTACGCTATGGAAACAATTTCAGAACTCTGGAACTGTTGTAAGGAGGCCTGGACAAGGTTGTAAACGAATAACAACTGCTTCTCAAGATCGATATCTGGCAATAACTGCACGTCGTAACAGGAAGTCTACTGCTCGGCAGTTAAGTTCAGAGGTTGTAGCCGCCACTGGAACTGTCGTATCACGGCAGACTGTATACAGAAGGCTTAATGAAAAAAGCCTTTATGCCAGAAAGCTAAGGGTATGTGTTTCACTGTCTTCACAACAAAAGAAGGATCGCTTTAATTGGTGCAAAGAACATCAGAACTGGAAGTGAACACCAATGGACCCATGTTCTCTTTACTGATGAGTTGAGATTTAGTTTAACGTCTGATTCTAAACATGTTTACATCTGGAGGGAGTCAGGAACGCGAAATCTTCCTTCTAACATTATGGAACGTGACCGTTTCGGTAGTGTAGGTGTGATGGTATTGGGAGGAATAATGATCGATGGACATACGCCCCTACACGTTTTCAACAGCGGATCTGTGACCGGCCAGAGATATCGGGATGAGGTCTTAGAACCTTATGTAAGACTTTTCAGAGGTGCATATAGGTCTGACTTTTTATTTATGAACTATAATGCTCATCCACATACAGCAAACCTTGTTGACGCATTCCTTGAAAGTGAAGCCATTGAGTGAATACCGTGGCCAGCAAAATCTCCTGATCTGAACCCGATAGAGAACTTATGGGACTACCATGGAAAAGCAGTTGCACAGACATCCTCCTCCTAGAGATATAAATTCCCCGAAGACCGCATTGCTGGAGGAGTGGAACTTAATTCCTCAAACTGTGGTTAACAACATTATTGCCAGCATTAAAACATGTTGTGATATGTGTGTACATGTCAGGGGAGATCACATTCCATATTAAATTAATAAGCCTTAATTTTTTTCTGAGTTATTCTTTTTTTCTGAACTCTCGTCAGATATTGCCATTTTTATTGTTTCATGCTACAGTTTTATATCATATGCAGTGCTCTTAAATTTTTTCCTTTGTATTTATGTGTTAGGATGTTATGTATCATTTCACACAAATTCATAAAATTATAGTTCACAGTTTCTGAGAAATCCGTGATTTTATGCATGTAATGATAATTTTGGACATGAGTGTATATATGTCATAATAACAGAAATTATATGCCTGCAGTCGTGGCAAGAGTTGTACAAGGCAACTGGAGAGAATGATCCATTGGTACTGAATGTAGTGTTGGTTCCACAAATGGAGAGGCAGAAAATTCCATAACAGTATTTCATTCAACAGACAGGTAGTAACATAACACATGGAGGTTTTTGAGTGTTGGGTGTTTGGGATGGCTCTGAGACTCCTGATTCTAAGGGCTTGTGAAAGAATGAATAGTTTAGATTGAACTCACTAGAGGACTAAGGATTAAGAGAAAGATTATTGGACAAGGGGATCTATCAAGAAAGTTCATTGGTAGAAGTCGGTGATTTAACAAAGAAGTACACTACTGGCCACCGTAAATGCAACACCCTGAAGGAAGCATGCAAATAATATGAAATTTACAACATGCATTAGCGGAGGTGAGATATGCAAATGATTAGAATTTCAGCGCAGACGCACATCACGCGCGCCTGTGGCGCCACTTCAAAGCGCTATTTAAGGCTTGGAGATTTCGACGATTTCAAGTACGGCAATTGTGTTTTTCTTGTGGTTTTTTCAAAAAAACGATCAATTATGCCTCGTAGAAAACAGCGATCATCTGTTGATCAAGTATCCGAGTTCGACAGAGGAAGGATAGTGGCCTACCGAGATTGTGGATTATCTTTCAGGGAAATCGGTAGTCGTGTTGGACGAAACCAAACAACTGTAATGCGGATATGTGATCGTTGGATGCAGGAGGGTACGACGGACCGACGTGTTCGATCGCATCCACCTCAGTGCACCACTTCACGTGATGACAGGCATATTGTACGTATGGCAGTGACGGATCGCTCAGCCACATCACGAACCATAGCACAGCACATTCAGTCTGTACCGCATCATCCAGTGTCTGCGCGTACCATTCGACGCCGTTTACAGCAGAGTGGTCTGTCCGCAAGACGTCCATTGCTTCGTCTACCCTTGACGCAGAACCACAGACGTTTCCGCCGCCAATGGTGCGATGAAAGAAGGATGTGGACGGCAGAATGGAATGAAATTGTCTTTACTGACGAGTCACGCTTCTGTCTGCAACACCACGATGGTCGGATTCGAGTCTGGAGACACCGTGGAGAGAGGATGCTGAACAGCTGCGTTATGCACCGCCACACTGGTCCTGCACCGGGTATTATGGTATGGGGCGGTATTGGATATCACTCTCGCACTCCTCTAGTACGCATTGCCGGTACTTTAAACAGCCAGCGCTACATCTCCGAGGTGTTGGAGCCAGTTGTCCTTCCTTACCTTCAGGGCTTGCCCACAGCCATATTTCAACAGAATAATGCGCGACCACACGTGGCACGCATTGTCCAAGGGTTCTTCGTCAATCGCCAGATTGAATTGCTTCCCTGGCCAGCTCGCTTTCCGGATCTTTCGCCGATAGAAAACATGTGGTTCATGGTTGCCCCAGAATACATCCCCAGCTGCCACACCAGATCAACTTTGGCAACGTGTGGAAGCTGCTTGGTTTGCTGTACCCCAAGAACACATCCAAAGTCTCTTTGAATCAATGCCGAGGCGTGTGGCAGCGGTGATCTCCAACAATGGCGGCTACTCTGGCTACTGATTTTGGCAGGAACCACACTTCACAGAAGTCTATAAATTTAATCATTTGATACTTGGTCAACATGTTATCTACAAAATAAATTTTGTTGTGATATCTCTTGTCTTTCTTAGTGTTGCAATTTGGGTGGCCAGCAGTGTAATTTGAGATCTTACACAGGCGATTTGAAAGGAAGAAGGTCCATGTGAAGTCAAGGTTAATGAGATGGCTTGAGTTCAAAGGTGAAAGGGGTGGCAAGATATATTGACCACACATGGCTGAAAAGAGAAAAGGGAACATTAAGGGACTTATCTGTAGTGATAATTGTACTTAGCGGGTTAGTTTTAGGTATCTTTTCATTTATAATAAAAATTACCTCAGCATTAAAAGAAATATTTACTGTACTGAATTATTAAAGAAAGGTATTCATGAATTTGGTTTAGTATATTTATTTTATGTACTTAATTTTATATGCTTTAGGGCAATAAATAATAGAATTCTACATGTTTCTTAAACTTGTTATTTTAATTTCTAGAAAAAGTGCCTGAGATAATAATAAAAGAATGGGTGTGGTTTAAATCTAACAAATATAACAAACCTGATCTCGTACCTTCCATGCCTTTGGGTTGGCCAGTTCCAACAGTTTCACGTCTATGGTTTGGCTCTGGTCCAGATGCTAACAAGAAACGTTTGCAGGCATTCCTTACATGCATGCGTAGCAATTCTTCTTTAATGTGTGATCCTCTTTTTGTTCCTCAACATTTGATTATACTCTGCTGTGTGCTGAGGTGAGTTAGTTTTTACTGACTTCTATTACCTTAGAAGAGGGCTATAAATTATGTACATTAATTTTTTGTGTCACTGTGCTTGTATTTATTGTATTAGTTTTATTTTAAAATGCTTATTGTATCATTTTTAGTATTAATTTTAATTTTACAATAAAATTATACATGTATGTTCAGTGACATAGGATAATTAAAAGAACCTCTCTTTTATCCTATTGTATACTTAAATTACGTATTTTCTGAAACCAATCTCATCCATATAATACTGAATAATCATGAAATAAAATTTTAGAAAAAACCCTGGTTAAACTTCATTTATTAATTTCTCTCTAAAGTAAAAGTAAAACAGCTAATACTTGTAAAATATAAATTTAAGTCCACCTGTTTAACTAAATTCCCCACTGAGGGGTTATATAGGGTCAGGTGGGGTAAAATCGATATAAAATTCACTGTTTGGCTAAACTTTTTATGTGAATGTTTAATAATTCACAGTTTTGGGGGTTATTTCTTTGTATTACAATCCTGTGTGAATGGAAATACATAGTTATATGCTTGCTATACCCATTTTACCTCATACTGGTAAAAATGGGTATTAAGTTAGGGTAAAAGTAGTACTCAATAATTTAACAATGAAAACTAAAGGAAACAGACTGCTCAAGAAGACTACACGCATGTAAATAATAGGAAATGTGAGTCAAATTTTTGTTAACTTTAATCTAAAATTGAAGTGTTAATATATAAATTGGAAAAGGAACAATGGATTTAGCCTTGAAATTCATGCATTTCTGGTTTTAGTTCAGTTTGACTGTTTTCTTCTCATCTAAGATCTCTATCACAACTAGCATACAGGACCTTTATGATATTTCAAAGTTATACCTAATTGATCCAGGATAAAGTGGCAAAAATTAACGTGTTCTGAAATTTCTTTCCATCTTTTCTTGACTCATTTCAGTTTTTTGGGGGCTTGTTTGTACTGGTCGAATCAGTCCGACCTCAGGCTGTCTTTCAAGATATGAAAGGGCTTTTCTGCAAAGCTAAATATAGTGTTAGTGTTTTGGTAATATCTTTCATAACTTGTGTGTGATGTAATTTGGCATGTTACTCAAATGCAAATTCAGCATGTTGCTTACATTATAAAAATGAATGCCGAAACAGAATAAATCAAATTAGTTCTTAACCAAAAGTATTTTTTCTTTCACTGTATGTTTAGACAAAAACCTTAAAAATTACAATCTATTGAAGAGGTTTTTCAGTTTCTCAGATACATGCAATTGTTATTAGTCCTTGGCCAAATCATTAGATGCTCTTTGATTTTCTTACAAAATTCGTGTTTGGAGGAGAAAAATGCTACTTATATTTAATTTTGCAAGCCTAATAGTGATAATTTATTATCTTTGAACATTGGAGAATAATACAGCATGCAGGTTTGGTAGTAAAATTGATATTTATTTTTGTCAAATATGTAGACTGCAAAAAATTATAGATTTTAATATTTTGTTAGAATACTTTTTGTGGGTATCAAAGCTTCAATTCGCTTTGGTGTTCTGTTAATGCATACTCATACTGTTTCCTGAATCTGGATGATGTTTCCAGACAAGAAAAGTTTTTTCAACCGGTCCGTCCAGGTTTTGTGGTAATTACCTCCTTTGTCACATGTCTATCCATTAGTTCCCACACTTGTTCAATTGAAATTATATTCAAAAATTTCCCGGATAATGGATGAAAAATATGGGTGAGCCACCACTGCTAACAGGGATAATCACCAACATCCATGCACTTACAAACCAGGATTCAAACCCACAACCTACTGGATGGCAGACAAGTGCTATGACCACTATACCGACTATTCTCATAAGATACTGTCACTCTTATCAACTACATATTTTGCGCATTTTCTCACTTTAAGTTTCTTTTGACTTTCATGTGATATTGTGTCATAAAAATGCCTTGTACATTAGGTACTCAACATAATTACGGCAAATTAGTGTAATAATTAATGAACTGTATAACACTGATCTTTGGATATCAATAATCTAAAAGAGCAAAAGTTCGTACAATAATTTAACCAGGCACTGTAGGTAGTTGAATGAAAATCAACTGTTTTATTATAAAAGTAATCACACAAAACACTTGCAAGGGATTGGGGTGAAAGATTCTGAACAACTTTAATTTTGAAATTCCTATTAAACATCTATAGAAATTACTGTCTAATATCAAAATAATTTTTCATCATATTAACTGGTTGTATATGCAACTTTCCCACCCCATAGTAATTCAATTATATACCTTAACCTGGGGAACTGGTGCCATTTGTTACCAGTGGAAACGCATTCAAAAATTTACGATTTCCTCGCATGAACAATAATTTATTTAATGTTTCGTAACAAATGGCATTTTATAAGAATTTGAAGGAAGACCACCAGGTGTTTGCTGAGCCATACAAGGTGTAGGTGTTCGGATTTGAGCACGGAAAGTATACAGATAATCTAGATGTTGCAATATGACACACTGTGAAGTAGACATTTCCACTCTTTTCCTATATCAACAGAAATGAATCTGATGTAATATTTATCTTATGTGACCAGAGTATCCATATACTATGATTCAGATATTTTTATTATATATACAAGTAGATATATTTTTGTTAGATAAACAATTTTCCATTGGAATAACTGATACTGTTTGATACTGCTAGTCTTTTAATCTTATTTTTATTTTTGCCGATTTTAGTGCTTATAATAACCAAATACTATGCTCTAATAACGTCTGAACAAATTTGCACATATATAATTTGATTATATATAGAGAGAACATACTATTAGCTTAACATAAAGCATGACATTGCAAGTTAAAAATACTGTTTTCATTTCTAAATTTTAGTGCCTTTAGCTATTTTTGACTCAATCCCCTCCATCAGCCTCTTTGTGAAAAATTAGATTTACATCAAATTATGCTGAATAATAGTTTCAGTTTTCAGGAGTTTAATGTTCAAGGAAGCTAGCTGTTCTACTATTTAAAGAACTGAATTCAGATTCAGAAATAGATGATATCTTCATTGAACCTCTTAATATTGCAGTAATATCAAACAAGATGGTGGCCTTATGGATAATTTGTCTGGGCACTAGTTATGTGTGCCCAAGTTGAGAAATTTTAAGAAAAACTAGAAGTTCAGGGGAGATAAAAGTTCCATTGAAATCCTCATTCTTCGTGGGTACAATACTGTTCCTGGCAAAAAAGTTTGGGGAAAGTGCAATAAATATTCAAAATTATTTAGTATACAATGCAATTTGCAGAAACCACTTTATTCTAACGAGATATCCACTGTACTGACAACTCTAAAATCGATCCTAATGACAAAATGTACAAGTTGCTTCTTCTCATTTCAATGTTAAAGCGAAAATTCCTTAAAAAAGGTAAAACAGTATTTGAATTACAGTAAGTGCATGATACCCTACTTTTGTGTGAATTGCTTTGTTTCACAATACAGACAATAAATTTTATTACATATATAATCATAATTTGTAACATTTTTCCAACCGGTTAATGTATGTATTACTATTATTATAACCATAGGAAAGAAACTGCAGTACTCCCGATTTTGCTCCTTTAAGAGTCTAGCTGTACCATATGGTACCAAGCATTTTTGGCAATATTATTTAAAATTCACAACATAAATTGGCTTTTAGTACATTAGTAACATCAAAAATTATATACTAAAATGAAACTGAAATTTGAAAAAAAATTATTTCCAGCCTTCCCTGATAAAATCAGCACAGTTACATTAATTTTTAAAATTTGCATAATTGTTTTTGATGTGTGAATGGAAAATATCTGATTTAAAAAACAGTCTTTACGTTTGCTATATTCAAGTTTTCAATATTGTATCAATTAAATTGTAAATTTTTTAATTTTTGCAGCCTTATGTCTAATATTCTGAGTATTAACAGACTTTTATAATGTTTTAATGTGCTTTGAAATTTTTCATCCACTGTTCCAAAACTATCTTGCATACAACTGATTCTGCTGCTATTCACATGGCTCTAGAAGATCAACCCTCAGTAATAAAGATCAGAATCTTGAAAATCATCAGAGAAAGGCTCTTGTAAGCTGTAAAGGGTTGCATGTTCTTGCCATCTGCTAAAATATAAAACAGCGTTGTAAATTTTAGATATGTGCTGTACGAAATTTGTAACAAAAGCCAGTTTCAAGAGTGAATGGCAAGGCCTGCTTCATTCAATCTCGGGTATTAAACAATACCCGGGATTATGCTAAAGTCACTTCTCTTGTTTTCATTAGCAATTCAGGCTTCCTGTTTTAATGTTTTAATGTAGTTTTAAAGCTTATATAATTCTGTTAACTAATTGCTTTAAATTTTTAATTGATATTAGCTATTTTGTCTAAGACATGAGACGACTTACATCTAAATGTAATGGGCCAAACACTACTTTGCAAGAATTTAACATTTATTAGAAACTCGAAGTAAAGTTTTAATAGCTAGAAAACAAGGTATCTTTAAAATAATGAATGCATAAAGCAACCAATATAAACTAAATCATTTTATATAATGCTGCAAAAAATTTAATGTGGTATGGATATTACTTTTCTTTTTAAAATCTTATTTTCATATTTAAATATTTATTTTTATTTGTGGCTGTATGTAATAAACTATTCTATTCAAAACTGCCTTCTGATGAGCTGCTGCAATTTGCCAATAGCTGTATAAAAATTGCCTTAAAATAATATTTTTTGCGATTTAACTTTGTAAGTTAGTATGAAAAGTGTGAAACAGGACAGAAACTTATTACATAGTAATTCACTTGATAATTAAAGCAATTTGGATCATTTTGGTATTACAATCAAATTTTCTGTTTTGTTTTGTAACTCTTAGTACTGATATTGACTTTCTTTGCCTGATATAAGTAATTACTATAATCTCAGCCTTTTGTAAAGGTATCTTATGTCCAGTCCTGATGTGCCATTTCTTTATAAACATGAGTTGGATGCTTTTCTTACTCAAGCTGTTGATCCTCATTTAATGGATGCTGAATATATTCAAAAATTAGAGGTAATGCATACATAATATTTTAATTAGAATATTTGTGACAAACAAAACTACTCTAAATTTTCTGAATTTGCAATATTGATCTTTCATGTTCACCAGATTATCCTCAGAAGGAATTTAACTTTCTTACCATACTGGCTGAGATCTTGTGATTTTAGTCTACTTTTAAATATTACATTCTGTGTTCATGAAACTGATTGTAAATTCATGTTATCAATGTGCTTTCAGGACATTCCTGCTTCTCTTTGCCTCTGTACTTGCTCTATTGTGCGAACTTGTATCCTGATAAATCCTAAAATTGTATTACATCTATTAAATTATAATTTTCTAACCCTGCATAATTTCTCAATTGGTTCTCTAAGAGCTTACAATAATCATACATAAGTTCACATTGTGGTTTCCTGTATCCATGAGTACCAACCAAATAGATTTTCTTAAAAATAATTTTTCAATTTCTTTTCAAATTCTTGTGTCCACTATAGCACACTTAGTAAATAATACTCAAAAATAGTATGTAACTAATTTGCCTCAACATTTGAACCTGATCCAAAATTCAATTATATATCCTAGTGGGACTGGTCTGTTACTTGTGTATACATTTATTGTTTATAAGACTAATTTTCAAAATATGACCATTAAACATTTTAAAAATGAAAGGGTTTTATCTTCAACTGAACATTTTTGTTGCTTCCTGTTTTTATCATTTATAGTTTAGAAGACATTTCAACTGAAAAATGTGTTGCGAAAACTTGCTCCATTAAAAAGTTCTGTCCCAGAAAAAATAGTTCAGCATATTAAACTATCAGAAATATTTTCTATTCATAAATAGTATTATATTTCAGACAAATAGAAATTTCTTTTTTCTATAATATTTAGAGTGGTCCATTAAATTCAACTGTTAGGTGATGGTAGAGGTACAAGGCCACAGTACTGCCCTTGTAAGCCTTAATTGAAATGGTGTTTAGAAATGACCATGTCTCCCAAACAGGAAAAGCCTTGGACAAATATGGCCCTTGTGTCATAAAGCTCCAAAAAAACCAACCAACAAACAGGTAAATTGCCAGTAGAGACAAGGTACTGGATATGTGCTGGTAAGGTATCCATCAGGAGTCAATTGATTTGGGGGTAATACATATCTGTTAAAATTATTGATTTTCATGATAATCATTAATATATGTATATACACTGCTGGCCACCGTAAATGCAACACCCTGAAGGAAGCATGCAAATAATATGAAATTTACAACATGCATTAGCGGAGGTGAGATATGCAAATGATTAGAATTTCAGCGCAGACGCACATCACGCGCGCCTGTGGCGCCACTTCAAAGCGCTATTTAAGGCTTGGAGATTTCGACGATTTCAAGTACGGCAATTGTGTTTTTCTTGTGGTTTTTTCAAAAAAACGATCAATTATGCCTCGTAGAAAACAGCGATCATCTTTTGATCAAGTATCCGAGTTCGACAGAGGAAGGATAGTGGCCTACCGAGATTGTGGATTATCTTTCAGGGAAATCGGTAGTCGTGTTGGACGAAACCAAACAACTGTAATGCGGATATGTGATCGTTGGATGCAGGAGGGTAAGACGGACCGACGTGTTCGATCGCATCCACCTCAGTGCACCACTTCACGTGATGACAGGCATATTGTGCGTATGGCAGTGACGGATCGCTCAGCCACATCACGAACCATAGCACAGCACATTCAGTCTGTACCGCATCATCCAGTGTCTGCGCGTACCATTCGACGCCGTTTACAGCAGAGTGGTCTGTCCGCAAGACGTCCATTGCTTCGTCTACCCTTGACGCAGAACCACAGACGTTTCCGCCGCCAATGGTGCGATGAAAGAAGGATGTGGACGGCAGAATGGAATGAAATTGTCTTTACTGACGAGTCACGCTTCTGTCTGCAACACCACGATGGTCGGATTCGAGTCTGGAGACACCGTGGAGAGAGGATGCTGAACAGCTGCGTTATGCACCGCCACACTGGTCCTGCACCAGGTATTATGGTATGGGGCGGTATTGGATATCACTCTCGCACTCCTCTAGTACGCATTGCCGGTACTTTAAACAGCCAGCGCTACATCTCCGAGGTGTTGGAGCCAGTTGTCCTTCCTTACCTTCAGGGCTTGCCCACATCCATATTTCAACAGGATAATGCGCGACCACACGTGGCACGCATTGTCCAAGGGTTCTTCGTCAATCGCCAGATTGAATTGCTTCCCTGGCCAGCTCGCTCTCCGGATCTTTCGCCGATAGAAAACATGTGGTCCATGGTTGCTCAACGATTGACCCAGAATACATCCCCAGCTGCCACACCAGATCAACTTTGGCAACGTGTGGAAGCTGCTTGGTCTGCTGTACCCCAAGAACACATCCAAAGTCTCTTTGAATCAATGCCGAGACGTGTGGCAGCGGTGATCTCCAACAATGGCGGCTACTCTGGCTACTGATTTTGGCAGGAACCACACTTCACAGAAGTCTATAAATTTAATCATTTGATACTTGGTCAACATGTTATCTACAAAATAAATTTTGTTGTGATATCTCTTGTCTTTCTTGGTGTTGCAATTTGGGTGGCCAGCAGTGTAGTTAAACTGTCAAGGTGAAAATTGCATCATATCAATCATAAAATCAAAAAGAATCATTGCAAAACAATTTACAATTGTTCTGCAATATGATTTGCTCTATTTTTGGAATATGTAAGAGATTATACAAGAGCAGTTTAGCTAAGAATTCATGTAGTAAAAAGCTTGAGAAATCAACTCTTGAAAATGTTTCACAAGTATGAACCATGCTTGATTTTTTTTGTTTAATTGTGCTTGTAGTTTAATTCATCCCTGCAGTTTAATTGACCTTGTAATGACCTAAAAACATTCAACCTCTATCTTTTTAATCTGTTCCTTTATTTTCTTCGAACTATAGGTTCCTCTAATAACTCCTCGTGGAATTATGCTAGCTGCAATGTTTATGCATGGGGTTGATCTTGCATTAATGGCAAATGATGCATGTGGTGCTCCTATATCATGGTTAATGTGTTGTCCTTGGTTATTTTTTGACGGAAAAATTTTTCATCGTAAATTGCTCAAGGCTAATTCTGCCAAAAACCTTATGGATCTCTGTGATAATCAAGTAAGTTATGTTTCTGAATAGGTATTACAATTTTTATTTATTTTTGGTCTTGAAAACTTAATACTGAAGTGTTAAATTGTTGTACTCTGTCTTTCAATATGTAATAACTTGAATTAGCTAAGGGCTCATAATTTATGAAACTATAGAAATAGTATTTACAGATTCATGGAAATGTGAGATGGGACTATCTGTATCAAAGAAGTATTTTCTTAAGACTAAACTTTTTGTACAGTTGTAGCACTCTTAGATGGGGGAATGATTAGTGTCGATTGAAAAAGTAAAAAAAATTCTCAATCTAATTTCTATTGTGCAGCAGAGTTGACCCTTACACACCTAAACTTGGGTAAATTTTTTCAAATCACAATATTTTCCATTTATACAGCGTGAGCAGTATTAAATCTTTTCCAAAATATTCGAAAAAAATGATTTTTTTTCCTAAACATTTTAAAATTGCATCCATCTCAGGATGGAAGAAAAGTTGCATGTACTATAAGTCAATATAATATGAAAATCTTTCTAAAATTGGACAATTTCCCTACATAATATGCCTAGTAGGATGAAGTTACAAATTTTACAAAATTTTATGATTGTTTAGACTCTTCGAATCACTTGCTGTTTCATGATATTGGATTATATTTGTTATGAATAAAATACTTGATTTTTTTTTTGTAATTGCCTAGTACTAGTTGCATGCATGCAACTGTCAGAAACAATAAATCCTTTTCATATAAAGGGATTTCCTATATCCCTACAGATAGCATGAGGTAGGAGGGATTTAACCAGGTTTTTTCGACAAGACACTCAGAAGAATTAGAGCCTGAAACTTAAGCATGTGTTAATCTTTGTCGTTATTACCTGCAACAATCACATTAACTTTGAAGCATTATCATTGCCATAGTCCTGAGTAATCCAAACCTCAGGTGTTTACTTTATTTTAGTAAACACTGAAATCACAACCCACACAGAAGTACCCTAGTGATTATTCCTCTCTTTCATTTTACCCTGGCCAGCCCTTCTTCCTTTAGATGTTTTTCCTTTCTGTATCTAGTATCTTGTATAACTTGACCAGATATAGCCTTTGCACTGCCAAACCTAATTAACCAACCAACCTAGGTAATTAAAGTTTTCAATGTATCATATTTTCCAACCCAGTGTCCTAAATGATATGGACAATGTAATAGAGCTGATACAGTGGTGATCAGAATTATAAGGACAACTGAAAATTGCACAGAAAAAATTTATTTCTGAAGTAAATAAAGTGAAATGTATACATAAAATGCTTTTTATGCTAGAAATCATTGTAGAATGCAAAACATTGGAAAATGCAAAATATGAATGTTTTGCCATAATTAACAAAAATGTCATTGTAAAAACTGGACAAAATTATAAGGACAATGAATGTTTTGGCCTGAAACACAATAATTAATAATCTCCCCTTCTTCTCAATCACTTTTATCAGTCTTGACGTCATGGAGTTTGACAGTTCCTTCAGAACGTTCTTGGAAATTTTTTTCCAGGCTGTTTTGATGGAGGACATGAGTTCTTGCTTGTTTTGATATTGAATACCATTTTTGTATACTTCGTGTGCCGAATACCCCACAGATTTTCCATTGGATTTAGATCGGGGCTTCTGGCCGGCCAGTAAAGTAGTTTCACGAAATTAGCATCAAACCATGATTTCGAAGTTTGAGAAACATGTACTGAGGGATTGTCCTGCTGGAACAAATAGTCTTCACTCGTAATTAATGGTGCTTCTGGTAAAAGATTATCGCCCAATATATCAACATAACTCTCAGAATTCATTCTGCCCTGCGCAAAAACTATTGGAGTAGTTCCACCAGTTGAAAAACCTTCCCAGACCATTACTGAGCCACCTCCAAATGTACGCTTTGTGAAAATTTCTTTTTCTTTACGGAGATCATACCAGAAGTAGCGAAAACCATCTGGTCCATCCAAATTAAACTTTTTCTCATCGAAAAAGATAACATCATCCCACTTTTTTCTCATCGTAATGCATTTTTTGGCAAACTCCACCCTCAGTCTGTTATGAACTTTAGTAAGAGGCTGTCGTGACATAAGTTTTCCATAACGAACCTTTTTTCTTTTTGTAAAACTCGTCGAACAGTTCGAGCACTGCATTGTAAGTTTAATTTCCGTCGATGTTTGTTTTTTGGAGCAAGCTAGCCTTATTATCATTCTTTCCACATGCACAGAAACAGAAGATGGCCTACCTGTATGTCTTTGCCGTCCATATTTGCCGGGATTTTTAAGAAAATTATAAATGACAGTTCTCGATCTATTCAGCTTTGTCGCAATTTGACGTACAGTAAGTCTTGAACTTTTAAATGCAACCGCTTTCCCTTTCTCAAACTCCGAAAGTTTCGTACCTAGCGGCATGACTGAAAAGATAGAATACGACGTTCCCAATCTCTTACTAAGCATTTATATCGTCTGGGAGTTCCGTGTGCAGAAAAAAAACATGCAAATTTTGCTTTTTAGAACACACAAATACAGTTGTCATTATAATTTTGTCCATATCACATGGCTGTCTAAATCCAAAATACATTTTATGAATATGAATTTCCCATATATTTCCATAAAAACTAATAAAAAAATGCTTCATTTATCATTGGTTTCCATCCATAAAATTTGCATAATTTTCCGGCCAACTGCAACCAAGATTTGGCGATTTTTCCCTTGTCCTTATAATTTTGACCATCGCTGTACCATGTAGTTATTGATTTAAAAAAAACATTAGAAGGGAAGAGGTTGGTAATAAAATTTGGGTTGCATTAACAAGATTTTCAACTCTTAAGGTCCATATTTTGATGATTGCAAAGATAAAGCTTTAGTTCATACAGTGCATTCAATCCATTATTATAGAATTCAGAAAGAACACAGTACTCTAATACTAAAGTTAAGAAAAATATATATTGGCATTGTATCTGCTTAAAGATCTTAAAGCAACATTTAGTATAACAATTTGGCAATCAGCAAAAAACTTATGCAGAGAGTTTAAGTTGATTCAGTGTGTCATTATTCACATTATGCAACTAGCATTGGGTGTAAAATATTTTTTAAGCAAATGCAGAGAGTATATTTCCTACTGGAAGTTGAGAGGAACTCTTGATAAAATTTATAGATTTTGAGACATTTTTCATCTTTTTACAGGGAATTTTATATGTGCTTAGGGATTTTTCTTATTTCGATGGGGGTTTTTATGGGCACTTCATTATTTTCTGATCACTTTCGATTTACATAGCATTGGCAGAACACAATATAATTTATATATGCTTAACTATTCTACAACTGGTAAAAGTTCTTACATATAAGAAATCAAAAAAATAATCTGATTATAAAAGCCTTTTAGAAAAAAATTATTTCAAAGTTGATCAAATTGAAAAATCCATACTTTACTATTTAAGTTCTGATGAAATTAACCTTAATGTTTGCTCTAAAATTTCACAATTTTACTGAAAACTAAAACAACCTCAACAAAATCTGGGATACTTCAGTTAGATTTGCAATTTTTAAGTAGGAGTTTAGAAAAGTAAAAACTTAAAGATGAAACAGCCAGTACACACCAAAAACTTGGCATCACTTACACCAGCCTTGTTTACAAGAACAGGAAATCGATCCAATAGTTGACTTCATGTCACTTATTAGTTTACAATACTTTTAACTGAACAATATTTTGGTTTTTGTTTAAAACAAGCTCTCATTAACAAAACCGCCTAAGCTCCAGTCACTCAGAAATTTCCCAATTCCATCTTTCTTGTAGTCTTGTCAATTATTAAAAAGGTAAGCTGAAAAATCTAATGTTGAAAATCAAATCACTATACTGCAGAAAGCCATAGCCCAAATAATATAGTGCTAAAAATGTTTTCAAATCACAATATATTTACCTCTCCCATCACAAGTAGGATATGTACTCTTAGAAAAGTAACATTCTAAGTGCAATTATTGCATCAATTTCCGGTTCTAGTAAACAAGGTTGGTGAAAGGTGATGTCACATTTTTGGTGTATATTAGCTGTTTCATCTTTAAATTTTTGTTAGAAGTAGAAGGTTGAGGTATAGCTCTTAAGTGCCAACAATTTTTACTGCACAAGGCTAGTCTTGATAGTGAATCACATGACCTGCTGAGCAGATCTCATTAAGTTCTTTTGTTTTTGCTTACAACTTTGGCCTACTATCTGTTAGCTACTTTTTGAAGTATTCAGTTTCTGGTTGTAGCTTAAGAGTCATTTACTGAATATACGTACTAGTTCACAGGCCTGAACACAGGTTTACATGAATGCCGAATTTTCTCCCAATGTTTTCATAAAACAGTAATTAAATTAATAATTATGATCAAATGAGATGTTTTAAAAAAATTGAGGAAAGAAAAATTCAATATTTAATATAACTGTAAAAAGGAATGAAAATATTAAGTTTATGAAGAAGATCCTCATCTAATTTATGTGCTGTGTTGGCACTTCACTGTGGCAGATGCATAACAACCTAAGTAAAATAGTCTCCAACTGCAACGCTTTGAAAGGACAAAAGTAGGAAATCAGTAATTAGTGAATTATTTTTCTGACAAGGCAGCTTGAATTGCTTATATGAATTTAATAAACACACTTCTAAATTTTAAAAACATTCTGATACTTTTTCTAATATTATTCAGGCAGTATTTATTGGTAGTCCACCAGTAAACAGTGATGGTTGTATTAGTCTTGTGTTAGCCTATAACTTTAAACAAAATTGGTTTCCATACTAAACAGGATAAAATTACTAAACAGATTGATAAACATGTGTGCCTTTATTTCCGCTTGAATTTTCAAGGAAGAGGATGTTTCTCATCTTTTAAATCTCATCTCAATCAAATTAAATACCCTGGATATAAATGCAACTTGTACAAAACTTTAACACATATCTTCATTGATTTACTTTCATATACTTTAAAGTAAAAGGTCAAACAAAAATTCTTCATAAATTAACATCCTAGATCAGGTCAAAAATTCATTTGAATACTTGCATACATTTATAATTGCTTTTTTGATTTTCAGTATTTAAAAATTCAAATTCTTAATTTGGTTAACATAGACATCCTTCCTCTGTTAATATAAGCATCTTAAGACAGTATCTTTAAACAATATTTCCTTTTTACTTTAAAGTTTGAAGAAATGTCAGCTGTGGAACACATGAGAAATGCCATTGTTGAAGGTCTTACAATTAAATTTTTACCTCCTTCATTGCATCCACCCTGTAGGCCTCTTCATCCATCATTCTCTAGTTATCCTATACCTGTACAACATCCCCTTCCTAAAGGTCGTGGTAGAGGTAAGTATAAATGTGTTAACTATTGAAAATTTCCAACTGAACTTATTACTTTTTTTCGTGAGTTTATAAATTTAAAAGTATTTGCATTCAATGCAATAATTGCTCTCAGTGAAACAAATTTTTTCCAACTTAAGACTATTTTGTTTGTTTTTTACCTCAAAATGCTGCTGTGTATTGAAATTTCTGTCAGAATGACTGGAATAAAATTTTCAGTGATGAAATGTCATATGCTATTATCAATCCCATTCATGAATGAATTCAATTGTTCAATCATCAAGAACTATCAATAACAATTACTAACTTATAACTGGTATTTTTCATGTTTCATTCTTAAATTCATCAGTTTGATTTCCAGTTTGCAAAAGTGCTGTGCGAAATCTTCAAAAAACTAATCTAAATGGACTAAAAAAGTTGGTATTTTCTGTGTGTAGGACATTTATTATTATAAAGGAAAGTGTTCCTTTGAATTAATTTCTATCACTTCATTGTGATGAGTCATTAAGAGGGTATGGTACCCAAATTGCTGAAATCTGCAATTTTGAAGTTATAGTTGTAATTTTTGGTATTCAGGTAGATTTTAAGTATAGTATGCAAAATGTGAATTCAAAAATTTAAAAATTAAAAACAATTAATTTTAAAAAAATTTCAAAAATTTGAACAGTTTTCTTTTTGATATAAGTAGAAAAATAATTTGACTAAAATTTTAATTTGAACATTTTTTATCATAAAAATATATAAGAAATAAATTGTCTTCACAGTTTTTGTAAATATGAATCAGAAAAAATTTAATAAAAAATAATGGGAAAAAAACGTGGTTTTATACCATAAATATTTTCAAAAATCATAATAAAAAAACATATTTCAACAATTGCTGAAGACAAATTAAAGAAAGCTATATATATAACAATTGTTCCAAATTTCATTCATATCCGTGCAGTAGAATTTGACTTATATCAATTTAAATTTATAAAAATATCAAAAATCACTTCTTTGAGAAAAAAGGCATTAAAGTTTTAAAATTATGCAAAATAGCTGTTTATGAAGATATTCATCTGAAATTTTTTTCAGTAATCTTTCACACACAAGAAGTATATTCCATGTTTAAATTTTAACAAAATGTTAGTATATGTGCAAAAAATAAATTTTAAAAATCGAAAAAAGATAAAAAAATTTCATCTAAATTTTTACATACAGAGAAAAATATGAAAATTGCTGCTGTTGGAACATAATATATTATAAATAGCTGTTGCACACATAAATTCAAAGATAATACATTATATTAAAATGTATAACTGTGTAAAAGCAATATTGCTGTCTAACACAATTCAATGTCCACCAGCCAAGTAACCAGAATTCTGGTTCAGTTTTATTTTTGCCATGTTCACTTTTCTGCGATAAGCTTTGACCAACTTTGAGCTTTCCGCTTTCGTCGCATATTTAATATCACAGCTCAAACTTGTGTAAACAAATCACTTAAAATTATATAATTATAACATAAAATATAGATATATTAACAACAAAATACATTTAACAGCATATTCAACAACAATAGCCGTTTTCGAAATTGAAACTAACGTCAAATTTTTCACATCAAATATCCAATTTACATTCAAAATAAGCAATCCAAAAGATACTATTACTTGACATCAATTCAAAGAAGTGTTAGCTAATATATTTTACTTCGCTTCTTTCATCCTACCAAAAGAAACACTATTTTCAACTGAGAGAAATAGACATGTAGAGGTTTAACTTTCGTTTGTTTATGTTACAGTAGCAGACGAAAATGAGTGTGGCAGGTGACAACATCAGTAGTTCAATTTTTAAAATTGCAATATAATCGGTTCTATTTAACGTAGCAAGATGAATTTGGTGTCATTGGAATCAGAAAATTCTGAATTTTTTTTAAACAATAAAAAAAATTTGCGATTTTTCGGGATTTTTTGAGTACCATAATGAGGAGAAAGAATATTTTAATGAGGAGAAAGAATATTTTAACAGGGTAATGCATTATTGTGAAACCTACAGCCCCACACTGTTTTCTTTTCTTTAAGAGTTCTTTAATAATTCCTCCATTTGTGGAAAAATGTTAAAAGCATTAAAAATCATTACTAATTTAACTCCTTAATAACAACATTTTATTCAAGCTTTTTTTCATTTTGAAATGGAAAGAAAATTCGAGAAAAAAGTAGTAATATATTGTAGGTGATATTCTTGCCTTATAATTTGAGAAAGTCATTTGTATCCTTTTCCTGTGTAGGCCATTTTTCTTGTTTTCCCTAGTTAGCACCCTAGTACCAACTTTTATATTAAAATGTTTATTTTTCCCATTATTAAAACAGGTAGGGACAATGCTATCAAAATCAGTGTAAGTAATTGGAGTTGTAAACTAAATTATCTAGTGTTGGCATATTTTAAAATATGTAGAATGAAAACATAATTTGTTTCAAAACTTTCCTTGTCCTTTTATATTAAAATTTTGCCATGAGTCTTAACTACTTAATTTTAATTCATTGTATAAACCCTGTAAAATGTTTTAGGTTAAAGTTTTCTGAAAGACTAGTTTTTTAATCGATTGCTATTATACATATGCTGGTATTACTATGCTCAGGTATGAAATTTGACTAGGTTGAAAATTCTGTACTGATATATATATATGTGGGAAAGTCCATCAAACTCAGCCAATGACGAAGCAAAAGTACTCTTTAGAATAATTTATTTACAGTGGATAAATTACAGTAGCAAGGGGTCTAGGGGATTTTAACAAAACAGCGATTTTAGGTAAATATCTAGGGACAGGGGGTGATGTTGGACGGACATAAACGAAAACAGAAGCTCCGAGGAGCACAGCGCGACACGTCTTTACAGGAACATAGAAGCTTCATTGAAAAAAGGTGGGAAAATACTCCCTTAGCTTCTGGTCATGACGTGACGTCATAACTCGCGGTCTTCAGTGCTGCCATCTGTTGAGCGCGTGGGGGCAAAACCCTACAAATCGGCCGTCCTGACATTGTCGCTGACCACAGCGGCGCGCCAGAAAACCAAGGCGGTAAAAAGAAAGAAAATTTAGGAAATTTTACCAACTGAGACAGCACTGAACATCGCTTAAAAATTCAGCTAGTTAAAGGGTCCATCTTGGCAGATTAAGATTTTTAAGACATCACATTCTGGATGGTTGTCCTTAAACAAGAGAAGTATATGAATAATCAAAAATATTAGAAAAATTACAGTAATATTAAATTTAAGTGAAACACAGTTACAAATTTTGGTACACTATAATAATACAAAAACACACAAAATCGTTGTAATATGCAAAATTACACAATACAAAATATAAAATAAACAAATGTGTGATATAAACAAGAATAAAATTAAATTGATACTTATAGAGAAAAAAAATAACACTCAAAATCAGTCTGACAAAGAAAATGGTTTCATGAGGTCAGTCGAAGTGGTGGTTTGATTAGTATCAGCGTGACACTCTACTTTGGTCACTTCGTATCTGTCCTTTGAGTTAACTTTCGTAACTTCATACGGACCTAAAAATTTAAGTCGCAGCTTTAACTCTGTGCCGAATTGGGTTCGCTGGATTGCTACGAGATCACCCATTTTATAGATAGTAGCTTTTTTGCGTTTCTTGTCATAGTACTTCCTGAGATCAGTAACACTGAACTTATTCTTCTTACCAGACCAATCCTTTCTGTTCATAATTTCAGCTAATTTATCAACTTGTAATTTCAGTAACCGTTCTTGTTGCACTTGCTTACTCAGTTGATTAATTTGATCATCAATATTTACAGATTCATTTCTGGCATTGTTGTTTTCATTCTGTAGAGACAATTTTTTAGCAATCAGCTCTTCTTTCTTTTGAGTTAACATTTCAATTGTTTTGTATTCACTTTCTGTTTCCTTGAGATTTGAAAGAATGGTCTCCTTGTTTGATAATTCAGATCTATGATGGGACAATAGGTCTTTCAGTTCCAGTTCTTTCATTGTTTTGTACAGTGTTGAAAAATATTGTTCAGCTTCTAATTGGTCTTGTAACTCTTTCATTTGTAAACCATCTAGAGATTTCGTCGTTCTTAATTTGTAGAGGCCATTTTCTAAACTGTTATTAGCCTCACGCAGATTGCCTATATCCTTTACCAGCTGCCTTTCTTTAACTTTTACATTAGTGATTTCATTCAGCTGATGTGAAATATCAGATTGCAACATTTTCCGCTTTGAAGCTTCTTCTTCAGCATCAGCAGCTAAAGCTTTGGCCTTCTCTACTTTTTTATATTCGCCTTTTAGTTTTTGGAATTGGAATTCCAACTCCAACTGTCTGTAATTCACAGTGAGCATCGACATCTCTTTTTCTTTGTCTTCTCGGATTGCTTCTGACTTTTGCCTCATACTCTTTTCCTCCCAAAGCTTAGTTTGCAGAGCTTGCATTGCCTTAAGATTAGCTTCTTCCATTGTCGATAACAGTCTCTTTTTATCAGCGGTAAGGCTATCAATGTCTTGTCTGTGTGCTGTCCGTTCCTGTTCATATTTCTTTTCAAGGTTTTTGAGCTCCAATACCAACATTGCATGATTATTTTGCACTTCAACAAACTTATTATTGAGTTCGTGCATACTGGCGTCAGTGTGCAATTCGGTCTTTCTTCTTGGCTTAAAGAGATGTAAAACTGGATCTTCGGCGAGTAGATCCTTGAGTTTCTGGTAGGCTCCCTTCTGTTCGTTCCCAAACTCAAAAGAACCACCTTTTCTTAGAGGATCACTCAACGGTTTTGCAACTTTTGAGTAACCTGGAATGAACTTTCTGAAGTAACCTGTGAGGCCAAGGAAACTTTGCACTTGTTTCATGTTGGTTGGAATGGGAAACCTTTGAACTGCATGGGTCTTTGCATTTGATGGACGAACCGTCCCATCTTCCACGATGTAACCCAAGAATTCCACAGAGCGTTTTAAGAATTAGCATTTCTTTGTTTTTATTTCGAGTCCGTAATCAGAAGCTCTTTGGAGAACAGTGTTCAACTTCTTGACACCTTCTGTCTCGTCAGACGACGGAATGATCAAATTATCCATGTAGATGATAACGATGCCCTCCTTCATCAGATCTCTAAAGATGCTGTAAACGTACCTCTGAAAAACACTCGGACTTGTACTGAGTCCAAAGGGTACTTTTAGAAATTCGTACTGACCATCTGGTACGATGAATGAAGTATACTTGCGACTGCCCTCTTCCACAGGGACATGAAAGAAACCATTTTTGAGATCCAATGTGGTGAAGACTTTGGCTTCTTGCAACCGGTCCAAGACATCTTCAATGAGAGGTAATGGAAACCTATCTTTGACCAGTTTACGATTTAATTTTCGGTAATCAACACAAATCCGTGTTGAAAGGTTTCTTCTTGACTAACACAATTGGACTGGCATAATCCGAAAAACTGGGACGAACGATTCCATCCCTTACCCACTCGTCTATCTGTTTGTTAACCTCTTGCCTTTCGGGAGGCGATAACCGACGGGCTCTTTGATACACTGGAATTTCATCTTCCAAAATTAGTTTCATCGATACGTCAGTAGACTTCGTCTTCCTCGGCTCATAATTAAATACCAGGTCTTCTACACTTTTCCGAAGACAGCCGTTCTGGATGTGACGAAGCTCCAATTCATTTCCTGGTTTACTGCATTCTGCGATTTGGAGTATCCAGTCAACAGTTTCCTTCTTTGGAACCTCAGCTTCATCGAGGAAAGGAAACGGTACTCGACTCAAAAATGCTGATCCAATGATAGCTTCATAACATATGTCTTTGACAGGGATAACCTGGAAGTCAAGTTGACAAACATGCCAGTTTATGTCAACAACATGTCGAAAAGATCCTTTCATCTTTACCAGGCTGTTGCCGATTCCAGACAATACAGAGGTGTTGCTTGTCAGGGTGGGTGGTTTCTTCATTTTCTTGTAGACATCCTCTCTTAAGATATTATGTTTACTACCGGAGTCAAAGAGTGCAACAACCGTCAACTCGCCTAGCTTCACTTCTTTCATGAATTTGTCTAGTTCGACGTCCAAGTAAACTTCTGGCATGTCAGCTCCGACTGCAGCTACATGGATCATGTGACTATCAGGGGTTTTCTCAGGTTTAGGGATCTTAGTATCTGTTCCTGGGATCCTTTGCTGGTTCTTTCTGGGGCAAGCAGGACGAAGAGGATCTGGAGAACCACAGTCATAACATCGGGGTCTCCTCTGTCTAGGATTCCTGTTCTGGCCAGTCGCTGGTCTGTTCCACGCAAGCTCAGGCTTGATGTTTTTCGCTCCTTCACTACCAGGATTTTCATTGCTTTGATGATCGCCATACTTCTGACGTATCCCCTATAGTCTCTTCTTTGGAAATTCCTCCTCGAGAGGCTCTCTCTCAGACTTTCGTATTCGTCGAACTTTTCTGCTAGTTCATCTGACTTTTTGAACTTCAGCCATTCCATGAAGAAATTTTCCTTGATTTCCTCAGGAGCTCGGAATTTGGGCTGTTCAGTTATAAGTAAATCTACCAGATCGTCGAGAGTGTCGACCTGCAAGTCTGCTATCCACTCACAAAAGTAGCAGCTCAGTTCATGGGCATAGTTCCTCCATGTTTTATCTGTAGTTTTGGTGTGACGATAAAACAAGTTTTTCAGTTTTTCTGAGGTTACTTTGTACCTCTTTAAAATGATGTTTTTGACGTAGTCGAAATTGTTGGCATTTTCAACAGATTCTCTAGCAAGCATATTTGAGATGTCCGACAGCATTACGTGCAACAAATAGGCTACCCAGTCTCGCTTAGGCACCTTCGCCATTTCCGCACGTCTCAAAGTTTATGAGAAAAAGTCCCATTTCGTCTTTTCTTTCATCAAACTTGGGTATTAACTGTGCGAGGGGGATTCTAGGCTGAGTTTCTTCTGTGCACACAGGAGCCGAAACAGGTTGGCTAGCTCGAGCTACTTCTAGTTGAAGGCGTTGTGACTCCAATTGAGCTGTCCTTTCTCTTCTTTCTTCCTCTGCCTTTCGATCTTCTTTCTCTGCCTTTCGATCTTCTTCCTCCGCCTTTCGATCTTCAATGATTCGGCTCAGAATATCAGAAACAATTTCCTCGTCATAGCCATCACTTTCTAAAATGAGTTTTCTAAGGTCGGCGATCTTGCTATTTTCCGTCGGTAGCAAGCCTAATTCATCAACAACCTCTAATAAATCTGCCTTACGACCTTTGGTCAAGTAAGCCATTACGATTGTGTCGGCAAAGAACAAAATAAAATAACAATAACAGGCGTAAATAATCGACCTTTAAAGAACATCTCCGTACCGTCACAAGGATGATTTACAATCCTCAATGGAACTCAATTTGAACTAGTCACATAAAAAATATCTGGAGACACAATACGGTCCACCAACGACCCAATTGTGGAGTCTAGAAAATGAATACAGTTCGTACACCGGAGAAAACACTTTTACCCACGACTCGATTCCGGAGTCAAAGCAAAATTAACACACTGGGAAAAACACTTTTCACCCAAGACTCAATTATTCCGAGTCAACAATACAATCATTTAATTCTCAACGGGAAAACACTTCACCCACGATTCAATTTTCGAATCAACAAAACAGAATCATTTGATTCTCAACGGGGAAGCACTTTTCACCCACGATTCAATTTTCGAATCAACAAAACAGAATCATTTGATTCTCAACGGGGAAACACTTTTCACCCACAACTCTATTATTCCGAGTCACAAAAACGAAATTTGTCATTTAATTCGCACTTCGGGAAGTAGCATAATGTAATAATGTTGATAAGTAGCATAATGTAATATTGATATCTGGGGATGCTGAGATTCGGTAGGAAGCAAAAGAATCTTATGCTGAGCTTCAGACAACCTTATAGGTCAACTTCATTCACCTTTTTCTCTTTTCCACAAAAACAATACCATACATGTCATTTTGAACTCCTTAGTTAAAAAAGAAACCCAACAGGCACAATTGTGCCCAATCCTGACAACTCTATGTGGACGATACAAGGGCTGTCAAAGCTTGAGGCTGTCTTTTACAAAGGGCGGGAAAATAAGGAGAACAGGGAGAGAACGATAGACTATTTGCAAGGACCCACTGTGCATATTATCTAAATGAGATGTTAGCCTCAGAAGGAAACATGGAGCGACTCTAAAGAAGAGAAGTCTGTTGAAGATACCCATTGCACACGACAAATAGCATTAACTAGTCATAGTAAGAAACCATAATTTTATATTCACAATTTGACCACCCATGTGAAGCAATGATTGGTGAGATTCAAGATCACAATATGAGTGCTTGCTGATAGCTAATTTTTATGTAGAAAGTTTTTGTGATTTTCCATTTAAAAAGGTTGAATAGAAGAAAAAAGTTATATCTGAAGCATTTTTATTTTGTTTCCTTCTATATAAAAACAGGTTTGGATTTGAGTCCCAGTCTGGTCATGAATATTTGTAGTTTGGAATCTACTTTACTTTCTCCTGGTTTAATTATTAAGGTTAGCAGCGATACAGAAAAATGTGTGAACAAAAGCAAATTAGTAAAACAAGGAATCATAAGGTAGAAAAGCAAAATTGCTAATAAAATCTTGAGAACTTTAAACGATTTCTATTAAACAAATTCACATGTATATTATAAAATATTTATAATATAGCTTGTTTCTCCAACACTACTCCACAAGCTGCAATTCCCATTTATTTTACATTGAGTACTAATTCACAGGAGATAATATAGTCCTAACATTTCATGTGATTAAACAAATTGAATGTAAGACAATGGTTTTTCAACTATTCAAGTCTTGATCCAAATCAGTCAAAAATGTTGACCATGCAATGAACTCTATTTGCTTTTGCAAATCAAATTCAGCATTTAGGGCATGATTTATGATAAGGGATTTCTGAAAACACTTAAATTTGTTTGAAAATTTAGAATTAAAACAATTTTTTAGTTTTTTGAAGTAAAGGAAAACTTAAAATTTGCTTATAAACATATTTAGTCAAAAAATCCTTTATTAGTCTTTACAGATTACTCTTTTTATCAGGTATGCTCCTGCTATCATTTTTCAAGAGATGAGTTCCTTATCTCAACCACGTATATTAAAAAACTGAAGCTTAAAAAATCTTATAACTTGATAAACTCCATGATTTAACTAAAGTATCCTTTTGACTATTTTGTAATAGCCTGCATTAAATTATAAGTTTTGTAGATTTGTTTCCTGAATATTTCATAATTAATCCAGTGATTTGTTTTTGATAATCTTTTATAGGACATCAACGGGTCGTACCTCGTGGAGGACAACTTGAAGTTGCAGGGGTTGTTGTTGGAAGTTGGGGGCCAAATTATGGCCAAGGACCAAGATCTCCTATTCGTAGCATACCACCTCAAATTGTTTCAGTTGGAGGCGTCGGACGGTAGGTGTATCAATGCATCTTCATTAAGATTTTCTTAACAATTTCGGTCTACTTAAAGTGAAATATTGTACTTAAATATTGTATCTGTACATACTTGAGTTATAGTATTTCAACAAATGCTGTTTATCCTTGTAGTAACACATTTTTATTCAAAAAAATTTTTGTACTGGAATTTATGAAGTGATGATTCTGTCTTACGTTCTAAACATCTGGGAATTCCTTAAATTAGACTTTTCTATGCATAATAATGTAATTTATCAAAATGACCACAGAAACAATCTACCCATGTCAAATCAGAATTTTATGTTTAACATACAGCTTTCTCAAATGTCATTTTCTGTTCTGACTGCAAAATTTCATGATTATTATATTTTACTTAGCAGGAAATCCTTATGATGCACTGATGTATCTAAAAGTAGGTTTCTAAAATAGTGTTGGCATGGTTGTATGCCCCTAATTTGAAAAGGCTTCAACAGGAATTCCCCAGTTGTAGTACCAACTGTATTCCCTACTTTTGCTCATTTTTCCTTTCAATAATAAATTTACTTGATGATATTTAAAAATTAATAGAAATGATGCATTTCAACGGTCTGAGATTTGAATGGAACCTGCTGGTATACATAGAGCACAAGTACCTCTTGGCATTTTGGAAATACTTGAAAAAATAATTACCTACCTAATCTAATTAATCAATTTTAGTGTAATTATGTTCAAAGAATTTTATACTTACATTTATCATGTTTAAATCAATAAAATAAAGTGCACCTCTATGTCACTATTTTTCTTTTGGAATTTAGTCCCATGTGCATGAGTGGAAAGAATTAATCCAAGTTTGTGGGCCATAATTAGTAATATATGCTGTGATATTACGTTGGGCAGCTAGCTCTATGGGACATTAATTTAGGTGATCTGCACAGTTCCTTTGTTACCTCACACCAGTTTAAAGCATTGGAAGACAGATGATACTTTAATATGATTTGTTGTTTCTTCACTGTGTATGAGTAGCATCTGTATCTTAAAATTTCATTTTCTATAAAACTACTCAGTCAAACGTTGAATACAAAAATACTTAGTGTGCAAAATTTTGAATTGAATTGTTCTTCCTTGACATGAACACAAAATTGAAAGGAGATGCGAGAAGACTAAATCTTGAAATTAATTTAGCACAAACTGCTAAGTATAAATCCAAAAACTTCATTAGGTACTTAAAATGTAAGCTTATGTGAAAAGAATTAGGGTTCAGAGAATCCAGGGTTCATCTGAAAGTCCTTTAAAACTCCTGGAGATTGACTTTTTTTCAAGGACCCAGGAAATCTCAAATTCACCCAAGACTCCTTAAAAACAGATATATACACAGAAAGGTTTTGTATTTCAATTCTGCTTATTTATAATGCAAAAAATATATTTAAATTACCAAATTGGTCTAAAATTTGTTTGAAAAACCAACTGAAATAAAAATGAAAATAGGGTTTTTTGGTTCCTTATGAGCACTAGGAAATTTTTTCACAAATGAAGCAAAGACTCAATTAAATTTGAAATCTACTTATCCATTCTATAAATAGTTATAGTGAAGAATGGAATATACTTACCAGCTACTATGGAAAGCACCCAGAAACCTGAAGACTAGTGCCCATTTCTGTAGCAAGGATAAGTGGGAGATGAGAGAATTTAGTAAAAATTAATTTTCTAATGTTTTCATTTTTTCAATTGATAAATTAACTTTATTTGAGTCAGTGAAGGTAATATTTTATTTAATAAAGACTAAATTAACACTAGGGGGGGTGATGTGTTAGATTTACCGTATCTTGTAAAAATTGACATTCCGCTGCAGCCCATATGCTGTGGCAGCTTCTGCATTATTTTGTTTTTCTTTCTCCATATTTTGATACCTTTTGCATGAGTGTGGCCCTTCCAAAAATATTGGAACTGTTGATGAAAAATTTGTAAATAGTTCAGAATCCCAAAACAACTCTTAATAAGTATGTTTGGGAAGCAAGTGTTAAATATATGATTAGCTTTGCCTATAGCTGTACTACTAGGTATGATTCAATTCTGTCTGTTTTGCATTACAATCAAAGTCCCTACATAAAGGGGAATGTCTGTATCATGGTACTGGGACCTAGGAAATGTGAAAGCAATTTGTACTGCAATGTGTTTTAAAGTTATAGTTATTTCATTGAACTTATCGTTTGTGTTGTATGTGTGTCCAAAGGAAAACAAAAAATCCTGCACTTAGTACTACACTCACTGCCAAAAGTTAAGCAAGAAGCGGTAAAATGCGAAAAAATCGACAAGTACAGCTTTGATTGACACGAAATGCGGCAGGAAAGTAGCAAATATGTTTATGCATGAAACAAAACAAAGAATTACATACAAAGATGAAAACAATATTGAATTTTCATAAATTATAAGATGGAGTCATTAACAGAATGATGTTTAAATCCAAAACAAACAAAACCGACATTAATAGGTATGTAATCACCCCTTATCCTCATACAAAGTTTACATCGTGTGACCATGCTTTCCATGAGGTGATCAACCACCCCAGAGTCAAGTAATCGCCATTCCTCCTGTAGAGCAGTTTGGAACTCCGTGAGAGTGACTGGGGGTGGGAAACAAGCAGACACAGCACGGCCGAGGGCATCCCAAAGATTTTCAATGGGATTAAGATCGGGCGAGTACGCCGGCCAATCCATACGCGCAATCCCCTCACTCTCCAGGTAGTCGTCGACGATGTTGGCTCGATGGGGAAGCGCATTATAATCCATTAAAATGAAAGCAGGACCAACTGCTGCAGCATACAATCTCACAGTGGGTGCTAGGACTTCATCCTGATACCGGACAGCCGTCACAGAACCCTGTCTATAGATATTCAGGTCGGTGCGATATCCCAACAAAATCCCTGCCCACACCATGATGCTTCCACCTCGGAATGCGTGATGCTCGATGATGTTCTGGGGCCGATTGCATGTGCCTTGTTCTCTCCAGACCCTTACATGCTTGTCATCTGGCTCCAGGGCAAATCTCGACTCATCCGTGAACATAACGTTGGCCCAATCAGACACAGCTCAATTCACATGTTGCCGACACCACTTTAATTGTGCAGCTCTGGATTGGACGGTTAGATTAACACAAACTCGTGGTACCTGGGCATACAGTCCATTCATGTGTAGCCTTCGACGAACAGTAGTGGCAGATATTGTCTTACCAATGGACGCTGCAACCATAGATGTCACATGTGTGGAGGTCGCTCTTCTATTTCGCTTGGTTAAAACTGCAATATATCGATCTTCCGCTGGGGTTGTAACCCTTGGGCGACCAGCCACAGGTCTTCGGACAACTGTTTGGCTTGTTTGGAATTGTTTCCATAATCGTGAAATGACGGAATGATGAACGCCGAAGAAAAGAGCATCATCTGTGATTGATTGTCCTTCTTCAAGGCGTCCCACAGAACGCCATCGCTCACTATCTGCCATTCGTCTTCTGGAAGCCATAGAAACACATCAGTCTTGAAAACTAACCGTACGAAAGTTTTAAACACTTTTTATCAGCACTTACATGAAACTCCTCTATCCCTTCACAATGCTGACTTATACGACTGCCTTTTTTGCATATTTCTCGATACGAAACTGTGATTGGCTGTTACAGAACATATTTGCAGACTTCCATCTACCTCTGCAGCGAAATGCAACCTCTCAAATTCCGATTGGCTTCCGGAAATTAACATTTTCCTCTCCGTGCTTAACTTTTCGCAGTGAGTGTAGTTAAGCATTGTTCATAAGTGAGAACAAACACATTTTTATTTCATGAGAGATCTATCATCTAATGGTGCCTAGACTCAGATGTGGTTCCCTGTCACCAATACCAGTTATACCAGATCCAAAAGCTTGAGCTTTTGGAAGATGTGAAAAAGGTTTCTAACAATCAGCAGCAGCTAGTTTTCTAATTTTAAAACATGTTTAAATCGTTTCTTTGTATTTATAATAATAAAGCTGTACTAGTAATCAAAGGAAAATAAGAAATTTTACATTTGTGAAAGTCAAGTATTGAATACATGAGAGGCTCTGAATACTATCTAATATAGTATTAGGCCCAGAGTGCAGATGTTGGGGGCCTGAATCCAGTGGAGACTCTTTTTAATGAACTTTTTTTACATATACAAGCGATTTTAGAAACTTTAATCTAATTTCACCAATGTATCAGAACAAATGTTAATTTTCACTTCGTTTTGAAGAGATGGAATTTTTTTTTATCCCCTGAAACTCATTGTTTTCAATTTTGGACATTGTCAAGGTTGATTCGTTTGAGAGGTTATGACCCATAGCAAATTAATGATGGAATATGTCAGTCTAGGATGGTTGTCTTGAAATTTTGATTAGAAAATGTGTCCATTTGGAGTATAATCTTAAATCAAATTTTTATTTTTATTAACTACTTTTACTCTTACACTTTCACTAAATTGGTAGACTTCAAAAGTGTTAAATATGTAAATTTATTTTTAATCACTTTTTTAATATTTCCTTCAGAAAATACAGTTTTTGTAAAAAGAAACAATTTGTTTTTAAAAATTATTCTACTGGAATTGATAAAGCTGATTTGGAATCAAATAAATTGCTTTGAGTGGCAAACCAATACATTTTAAAGAATTATCTTTTTGATTTTTAAATTTAATTCCAACACTAGTAATCATTGAAATAAGTTATTCCACAAATCATGAAAACTTTTCCAAGCCATTTAAAAAGTTCTTTAACATTAACTTTTCTAAAAATTGCTGAACAATGCCCAATAAAAAATGCTTTTGCAACCCAGAAAACTAGATAAAATACACTAGAAAAGAACAAAAATCAACAAAGATATTACATTTCTTGTAAAACTTTGTAGAAAGGTTTGCAAAAAAAGTACAGTAAACGTTTCCTATATGATGTGATGAAATAAAAAAATCCTTTTTTGGAATTTAAAATAACATTTATTTTTTCACAAGTCAAAAGCAAGGGTTGACAATGGATGTGCAAAACAAAGTGCTTAATTTCATATTTAATTTTATCCAAATTGTAACGGAAACGTCTCAACTAGATGGAGTCCATTAGCTAACTGTTATTAGTCTCATTTAGACGTGCAAGCGCAGTAATCAAGGACACTTGGGAGACAGGAAGCTTCCTGGTCTGCAGCCCGCCATTCTAGACTCTTGGGTGCTAATACGTTACAATGGCAAAAAATACTCTTAAAAATGCAATTTAACTTATTGCAGCTTTTACACTAAACTGAAAATCTATACTAGTGTAACATCTCCTATACCAAACACAAGCGAAAGCATAGGGCTTATTCAAAATTACTGAAATTCTACAGAAAAATGTGTTTTATTGTTTTGCAGTGTTCCAATGAGTAATAACTGTTTTTTTAAGTTCCTTTTCTAGAATAAAATCTCTAAATAAGTTTCAGTCATTGTATTCTCGCTTGTACCTTTAATTTAACCAAAGGGGTGCAACATTTCTTTGGTTTATTCCTCATTGTCCATTGCCCTTTTTCAGTTACAATTTATATATTCAGCTGAAACTTCTGGTTCTGATAAATTATCTGATTTATCTGAATCAAAAATAATATCTGAAACTCCCTCAGATATATCTTCATTTTCATCTCTTTATTTTTGAAAAAGTTTGGATTTATCGTTGGTGTTGTGTGGTCACCGGTTCATTTTTCTATAAGTGGACTGTAACAATTCTTTTGAAGATGAAAACAGATACTATGAGGCAATTAATCTGAATAACCACAAGTTTACTAATATGTACATATATACAGTCTTATATCCATAATAACTGGCGCCATTGCCAGGATTAGTGAACCATATCACTGGTGACTGCAATACGAGTCAATTCCAAAGAGCGACTGCCTGAGGACAGGCGGTTACACAGCGAGGATGCCGTAGTACGCCAAATGGCGACGTTTTGAAGGATGCCAAGGGTTGAGCCACAACATACCGGCCCCCGTTGACATGTTTCAACATTCAACTATATGAATATTACATAATAAATGACAATAGTACATAACATGAAGTAAGCAGGTTCATACAATTAGAAATTACTTGTCACATGGACACTATTATAACTACAAATATAACAATACTGCAAATACTACAATTTTAACAAATAGAATTAATTACATAGGATAATGAAGTTAAGTAGTCTGTATTATAATTGTGATATACTAATAAGTTCCAATATATACATATCATTCATTATCTTCGATGGGAAGAATACAGATTTTGGAAATTCCTCTTCTAACAACACCTGTGGCGGTTTTAACATCTACTACTCTAACCTTATTATCAGAACCAGATATTAAGTTAATAACTCTGCCCAAAATCCATTTAGAAGGGGGTAAATTTTCGTCTTTAAGGACAACCATGCAACCTTCTTTAAGATTTTTCTTTTCAAAGAACCATTTATTACGCTGCTGGAGATGATTCAAGTAGTCGCGTTGCCACTTCTTCCATATGATTTGCGTCATTCTGGTGATTTTTTGCCAACTAGATAGTTTATTTTCGCTTATTGCGGTTATATCAGGTTCAAGTAGTGAAGTAATTGGGCGGCTAATTAGGAAATGAGCTGGAGTCAGGACCTCGAGGTCATTTGGATCCGACGATAAAGGTACCAAAGGTCGCGAATTGAGAACTCCCTCAATTTGTGTAATTATCGTTAAAAATTCTTCTAATGTTACTAAGGAATTACTTAAGGTTCTCTTAAGATGGTACTTAAACGCCTTCACCCCGGCTTCCCATAGTCCACCAAAATTAGGCGACCGAGGAGGAATGAATTTCCAATTAATGGCCTCAGATGATAAGTAATTAACCAAGGCGTCATCTGGTTTACTTACAAGAGCATGTAATCTTTTCAACTCATTGTTGGCTCCAACAAATGTAGAACCATTATCGGTTATAATAATTGAACTCTTTCCTCTGCGGGCAAAGAATCCTTTAAGGGTGGCAATAAAGGATTCGGACTTTAGATCCGTTACGATTTCTAAGTGGGTTGCTTTAGTGACAAAACACACAAATAAAGATACATAAATTTTACTATAATTTCCTTTCCTTTGGTTTTTATATCTAATTAAGAAGGGTCCACAAAAATCGATACCACACTTTTGAAAAGGATGACTAGGATTGATTCTGTCTGCGGGTAGAATTCCCATAATTTGGTTGGATTCTACGGGTTTAGTTTTAAAACACACGACACATTTATGAACTATTTTACGGGCAAGCGATCTTCCATTAATAACCCAGTACCTCTGCCTGACGTGATGCAAAAGTGCCTGTGGCCCAACATGGAAGAACTTGTTATGGAAGTGCTCAAAAATGAGTTCACTTAATCGATGCTTATGTGGCAATACTATGGGATGTTTGCTTTCATAGGACAAACTGGAATTTTGCAATCGACCTCCAACCCTAATAATTCCATCAGAATCCAAAAAAGGGTTAAAATATTTCAATTTGCTATTACCTGAAATGGTCATCTGGTTTTGAAGATTTTTTATTTCTTCCGCGAAATATCTATACTGTACCTGTTTGATAAGGTAAGTCTCGGCTTTTTTCAGTTCTAACGTCGATAAAGGTCCCAATTCTCTCTTGGATGAGTTTCTACAATTTGCAATAAATCTAAAAATAAAACTACAAATTCGAATTAATTTAAAGAAATTATTAGTCAAGGCCAAAATGTCATTAAAAAAGTCACTGGGAAATAAGTCTATAGTTAAGCTTGAAATTCCACAAATGTTCATAGTCTCTTTGAATTTGTCATTAACAGGATCGAGTTTCATCTCTTTCGAGATAAGTTCATGATCCTCTGGAGATACAGGAGCGTCTTCAAGTTTGGGAAAACCCATTTCTTGAGTAAGAAAGTCTGGTCCATGTAACCACACTTGATTTTCAGCTAGCTCTATTGCATCTACACCTCGAGATATTAAATCAGCGGGATTGCTGTTCGACGAGACGTGGTTCCAATGAAAGTTCTGGGTCATTTCTTGGATCTTAACCACACGGTTTCCAACAAAAGTTTTTAACTGCCATGGCGGAGTGTGGATCCAAGCTAAGGCTATGGTTGAGTCTGTATACAGGTAGACATCGTGTATGACTAGTTTCAATGCCTTCAAAATTTTTACAACTAACTTGGATAGCAGGAGGCAAGCAGATAGTTCCAGTCTAGGAATGGTAACTGTTTTTAAAGGTGCTACTTGCGACTTGCTACTAATCAAATGGCATGAAATTTCCGAGTGATGGAAAGACTGGATGTATACAGCAGCTCCAAACGCCACTGAGGACGCGTCAGCAAATCCATGCAAAACTACTTGTTGCGCATTCGGAGCTAACATGTAACGATTGACATTAAAATTTTCCAAAGATTTTAAGGATTTTGTGAACTGAAACCAGGACTGAGCAAGAAAATCAGGAACAGTATCATTCCAGTCCAACTTTAGTTTCCAGAGCTCCTGCATAAAGATTTTAGCTTTCGTGATGACAGGCCCGATAAGACCCAGTGGATCAAAGATTCGTGCTATATCGGATAAAATGGACCTTTTCGTCAGTTTTTCGTGTAGGTTGATTTTTACCTTGAACGTAAAAGCATCTAAGCTAGGGTTCCATGTAACTCCTAAAGCTTTAGTCTCATTTTCAGTAAATGAATAACCTTCTAACTTTTCTTCATTAACATTGTTCAGTAATGTAGAATGATTTGCCTTCCATTTATGTAAGTGCATTCCAGCAGATTCCAGAAGTTTAACAAGCTGACATTGGAGCTCCTTAACACCGTCCAAACTTTCTTCCCCACTAATAACATCATCCATATAACAATCATTCAAAAGAACTTCAGACGCAGCAGGAAATTTTTCTGCCTCTTCCAAAGCGAGCTGTTTTAAAGTTCGGATGGCCAAAAACGGAGCACAGGATGTTCCGTACGTGACTGTATTTAACTCATAAACCTCTACTGGTGACTTAGCATCTGATTTCCATACGATTCTTAATAGCTTTCGTTGCTCCTCATTTATAACTATTTGGCGATACATTTTCTCTATATCGGCGAGAAATACGAACCTATGTTTTCTAAAACGAATCATGATTTCGTATAAATCTTCGTTTACGAGTCCTTTCAAAAGAATGTCATTTAATGATTTTCCGTTTGTTGTAGGACTTGAAGCGTTAAAAACAACACGGAGTTTTGTCGTAGAATTTTCCGGGCGATATACCCCATGGTGTGGTAGGTAATAACAACGTGACTCATCTATATCTTCAGTAACCTTCCTCATGTGATTGAGACTCTCGTACTCTTTCATAAAAGAACAGTAAAGTTCTCGCATTAAAGGAGTTTTTTCTAAACGATTCCACAATTGGTGTAGTCTTTTTTCTGCAATAGCCTTCGAATCTCCAAGGGTACTAGCGTCTTCCTTTAGAGGCATAGTTACTACAAATCTTCCTGATTTATCTCGACGATACGTTGTTTTAAAGTGATTCTCGCATTGTTGTTCTTCGAAACTGACCAAGCGTGATTCATCTTCCACCCCTTCCATTTTCCAAAATTTTTGAATATTTTCTTCTAAAGCATCTGTTGGTTGGATAAACCCACAAAATATCTGATGTGAAACATCTTCTATTGTTCCCGAAACAATGTAGCCGAAAACTGTTTTTTGAAATATTAATTGTGAAATTTCATGCTTATGAGCCTCTAAAATTTTATAGAAAAGTTCTACTCCAATTAGAATATCTATTTTAGCTGATTTCCCAAAGTCTGGATCCGCCAATTCTATATCCAACGGCAATTTTACGTTATCTATATTTATATTATGAGAAGGAATGCAATCCGTTATTTTAGGTGTTACTAAAAAGTCAATTGATCTGCAAAAAGAACCATCTTTATTTGAAATGTTCGTACGTACTTGGGATCTGATATTTGTAACATTCCCATTAATCCCAGAAACATAAACATTCAATTTATTTTTCTTTAATCCTAATACGTCTACCATCTCTTTAGTCATTAGATTGGCTTGTGAACCGCAATCAAGAAGCGAGCGGGCTGGAATTCTCATTCCATCCGTATTTTCTACATGAATAATGCATGTAGTTAAAAGTACTCTACTTTTATTTTTTCCAGATGAACACATTTTATTGCAAAGAGATTTCGAAACATTCGCTTCCCCCACCTCTTTCGCGGCACCGTTCATATCACTGGATGGCGGGCTACTTTCTTTTTTGTTTACTTGCGTAGCGCCACATGTCTGTTCAGGTTCGTTTGGAGCCGAACGCTTTCTGTGAAGTAAAGAGTTATGTCTTTGGAAACAAATATTACAAACTCCTTTCGAATGACACTGCGCAATTTTGTGTTTAGAACTAAGACAATTGAGGCACAGGTTGAATTTTTTTGCTGTTGAATATCTCTCGTATTCACTCAGTTTTAAGAACATATCACACTTGAAAATAGAATGATTTGCTTGACATAAAACACATTTATAATCTTTATAGCTATTTTTCACTAATAAAGTTTTCAACTTTTGATTTTTATCAATGTGCGAATATTTAGGTTTTACATTTACATTACACTGTAAATTTTCTAAAACCAAACAACGTTTTTGCAAAAAGTCAATGAATCCTTGCCATTTAGGTACTTCTGTGGTGGTAAGCGATAGTTCAAATTGTTTTTTCGTTTCTTTATCAAGTTTCTTAAGAACTATATTTATTAACATAACTTCTGAAAACTGATTAAGCTCCAGTCCTAAGCTTTTAAGAGCTCGAATGTGTTTTTGACAGCCGTCAACTATTGCTCTTAGACTTTTAGCTGCATCCTGAGCTGCAGTTTCTATTGTTAATATTTCATTCATATGGCAATTTACAATTAAACGTTTGTTTTGGAAACGATCTTCTAATGCTTTAAAAAGCGAAGTGTATGTGTCATCCATAGTAACAACGTCTAAAGCACTACCGCTAAGGGTAGACTTCAGATAATATAATTTTTGAGTATCACTCAAATTATCATTTGAATCAATTAAGTTTACGAATTGATCCTTAAATGTGTACCAATCTTGATAATGTCCTGAAAACTTTGGTAAAGGTACCTCAGGTAATTTCACATTCATCGAAGAACTACCTAATTTAGAGTCTTTTAATCTAGGATTTTCCATATTGACATTAAGTAATAGGAGTTTTCTAAGCCTTACCTCCATTTGCTCGGCTTCGTCTTCTAATTCTAGGAAGGTTTGCAGGTGCGTTTCCAATTCTGCTTCATCGACGACCTTTTCGATGAACTGCACTTTTAAATCATCCAATTTTCCTATAACTCTTCTTAGATTATCCAGCTTCATTTGAGATTGTAAGTCATCTTTTTCTTCGGTATTGTCCAAAAATGCTGCGATTTTTGTTAATTGTCCTTTATAAGCACTTCTTTGCCTATTGAGGCATACTATTTTTTTCTTATCCGTCATAGTTGCTCTATTTATCTATAACTAAAGCCAGTTCTGCGACAACCGAAACTAAAGTCTCCGGCTCGACGGACCATATGTTGTGTGGTCACCGGTTCATTTTTCTATAAGTGGACTGTAACAATTCTTTTGAAGATGAAAACAGATACTATGAGGCAATTAATCTGAATAACCACAAGTTTACTAATATGTACATATATACAGTCTTATATCCATAATAACTGGCGCCATTGCCAGGATTAGTGAACCATATCACTGGTGACTGCAATACGAGTCAATTCCAAAGAGCGACTGCCTGAGGACAGGCGGTTACACAGCGAGGATGCCGTAGTACGCCAAATGGCGACGTTTTGAAGGATGCCAAGGGTTGAGCCACAACAGTTGGTTAAGTCTAATTTTCAAGGAGGTTAAAAATTTGGTGAAGAATAATTTTTGCTATCTTATAAAGTTGGAAATGGTGGGTTTTTATATTAAAAAATACATGTATAAGTTATTTATATAAGAGCTATACATTAGATATAAATATTTTACTATGCTGTATGTACTGGATCCTTTTGTATTAATCTTGTAGGTCATATCTAAATTTTAGATGCAGAGAAATTGGGATATTTAATAAAGAAAATTATCTTTTCTTAAGGGTTTAATGCATTAATTTATAGAGATAATATTATGACTTCTATCTACAATTTTCAAACAGTAAGACATTAATGGTTTCATGCTCAGAAAATAGTTTTTCTAAATGTAGACATAATTTCAATTTTTTATAGTGTGCAGAATTTGAAAACAAAAATAATTTACTTATTCCTGAATTTTTTAATCTTTTCAAAGAGGCAGGACAATTTCTAATGCATTTAGAAGGGGTAGAGGATCTCCAACTCCTAGCAAAACAAGTTATTCTTCTCCATCAACTGCAAATAGAAGCCCTCTGTGTTTAGGTATGGGTAGAGGTGCTTCAATTCCAGAAAATACTACAAATAATTCATGTAATATGGTAAGTAGATTTCTTGTTCTGAAATTAATATTGTGATGGGTGTTTTTATGCTTTATCTTAAGTAAGAAATGGTTGGTCTTGAAAATTTATATAGAATGTATGTAACAGTTATATATAACTTATACATTCTGTATCAATGTTTTACTATGTTGTATATGTGAAACAGCTTAACTGTTTTATCCAAGATATACTCAGGATTACACCATCACCGTTTCAAAATGTGTATAATAATACAGTGTCTAAAATTGTAATATATTATGTATCTAATCAAACTATCATTTTGTTACTGCATAACATTCTTCCATCAGTTGTAAATATTTCATTTTTGTAGTAAAAAAAAAACTAGAGTAACATTTTTGTTTTTAAAATCAAAAATAATTTTACAACTAAGGATAAATCGAGGTTGGACTTTTATTAAAATATGGTACACATTAATTTTTACTTCAAATTTTCTAAACAATCTTTGCTTTAGTTTTTGAAAAGAGCTTTAAAATAATGTTTAAGCATGAAAATTCTTGTTTCTCAAAATTTTTTCTTTATGGGCAAAAGAAAAAGTATATCTTGTCTGCTGGTATTTTTTATGAACTCTTTGGAAATCACTGGATATAACTCCTGTAACATTTTAGAGAAAATATTTGCATTACCTCAGATGACCTCAAAATGTGATTCTAAATTTGTTCTCTGCTGATATGTACATTATACCCGATTACTTTTTCTTTCTAGGGTTTCGAGCTTTGACTAACACATTACTGAACAAAAGGAAACCTGTGGTATTTGAAAACACCATGTGTTTGTGCTGTTGAAGCATTAGTTGAAAGGCTTGTAAAACTAGAATATTTACAACTGCCTTGTTCTGTATGTTTGAAGAAAGCTTGATTAATAAGCATTGATTCTACAGTATTAGTTAATACTGCGGTGTGTAGCAATGACCCCTGAGAACTTCCATGAAAAATACTTTTTTAATCACTGAATCTACACATTGACCTTATTGCTTTGCATTTTGTGTTCAGTCTGAAAAATACTCAAGATCTAGAGGGTCCCTTGTATGTAATAACTCAGTAATACACTATAACTCGGCAAACCCTATTTTTCTAAATATCTTTTGGGGTCGGGGTCAAGGCAGGTAATTGATAAATTATTTCTTTAAGTGGTTGTTGGTGTCCAATTGTACCATCTTATAGAAATTGCTATCATTATTACCATCTTATAGAAAAGGATATCATTTGTTATAAAATAATAAGTTAACATTTTTTAACACTGGGGTCTCATACATTTTTTATTCAACAAATAGCATTACAAGAAACATTTTGATGTAACAAATCATTTAAAGTGCATGACTCAGAAAAACTTGCCTTTTGTTTTACATAGGGTTTGTACACCTTGAAAAGTCTTGGAATGGATTTATTTTCCTTGGGAAAACTTGCAATTTGCTTAGGAAATAATTTTTATGTCAATTCTAATTGATGCAAGAAATATTTTATTTAAATTTCTGAATTGGTTGTAAAACCTATTACAAACTAAAGCAAAGGGTAACTAGTTTAAAATATGTCAAATAGATGACAACGGAGCATTTCATACAATATCAGCTAGACTCAACTGAAAGTTAAAATCTGTTTATCCATCCTTCAATTAATTAACGTGAAAAAATGCACAATGTTCATACCTGCCAGCTACTACAGAATGTCTGTTTCTGTAGGAGATCTCTCTTAAGCAAACTTAGGAACTAAGTGAAAGTAATCAATTAAAACTAAATCAAATTTATTTAAGAAGGATATCACACTGATTCAGGTACTTGTTGAATAGAAAACAAAATATTTGAATTTAGTTTAACTGTTGCCACATAACAAATAATAATATTTTATTGCTTTCAACTGCCCCTCAATAAAATTTTAGTTCAATAGTTTTTTAGTCTCAAATCAGGTCTTGGTCAAAAGTAATGTTAGAATGTGCAATTTGATCCTCTGTTTTAATATACATTAAATCCAATGTTCCATCTTACACTTTTTATCTCACGAAGTGGCAGTAAATGTCAATGTTTCATTCTCTTATGATGCTCTGGATTCTTTGAAACTTCAGTTTCAGACAAATTGTCTTTGGGAATAACAATTGGATTTTCTTCTATCTCTTACATTGAGCTCACTAATGATATCTCGTAGCCAGCAATCCACACTAGCAGCAATGCTGAATGCCACATATTTAGCCTGTGCTGATGACAAGGCCACAGATGCTTCCTTTCTAGATGCCCTGGATAATGTGCAACCAAGTTACTTTTTTATCACTGATATCTGATCCCCAGTCAGTATCCACATATCCACTGTGTCAGATGTTCTTCATTTCTCTGATAAACGAATTTAGTATCCGACAGAAAATCCCAGGTCTCATCTTGAACCTATTGCATACAATAATCAACCGATCACTTGTATGTACTTTTCCTTATTTGTTCATCAATCTTTTTACTTTGACTTGTGAGGACAAGATATCCATCTATATCTGAAGTGACAGGCTTCCATTTCAAATCTCTAACATATTCTTAAGAATTCTGAATGGGTAATTTCTAACTTCCCTTTTTCTAGATCATGAACTATATGCATACCTAGATAGTTTGAAATTCTTCCCAGATCTTTCATCTTAAAGTTACCAATCATGATCTTTACATCATTTATGTTTTTTTATTTGAACCCACTATCAGCAAATCATACAAATACAGAGTCGAGTCACATTATGACCACCCCCTACCTCAGACGTCAACAGCGCACAGCCAATGAAACGTGGCGCTAGGGCGGCGTGGTGGGTATAAAAGTTGGAAACGTAGGCTATCTTGGAACATATTCTTCATTGCTGTGATGGGTAAAACGCGCAATTTATCTGACTTGCAAAAGGGGATGATCATTGGCTTTCGCGCCAAGGGTGGCAGTATTTCGTAAACTGCAGTTTGTGAATTGTTCGCGTGCTGCTGTGGTGAAAGTTACCGTGACTGGAGTAACGGCACCATTGAAAATAGGCAGCGTGGAAACTGCGGTGCACCATGTGCCATTGATGTGAGAGGTGAACGTCGGTTACCGATGATCCGACATGCTAAAGTTGAGTAACTAATGTGTCAAACGAACCAGGGGACTTTCAGACGTGTGTCTAAGACGACAGTACAACGAACCCTGTTACGTATGGGGCTCCGAAGCTGACGGATGGTCACTGCACCCATGCTGACGAAGTTGCATCGGCAAAAACGGCTTCAATTTGCGCGGCAATACCAGAACTGGACTGTTTCTGATTGGCAAAAGGTTGCCTTCTCCGACGAGTCACCTTTTTGCTCTATCGAACGGATAGACATTCACGTATCCGACGAGTAACGTCCGAGAACAAACACCCAGCAACAATTCCTGGAAGAACACAATATGGTGGTGACAGTGTTATGGTGTGGGGAAGGTTTTCATGGTATTGTCTGGGTTCTTTCGTACCTGTGGAAGGTACACTCAACAGATTGGGTTATGTATCCATTGTTGGCGATCATGTACACCCATACATGTTGACTGTTTTTTTCCCTCAGGATGGGATCTTTCAGCAGGACAATGCCAATTGCCTTACGTCCAGAATTTGCCGCGATTGGTTGGAGGAGCACGACGAAGACTTCCAAGTGCTCCGCTGGTCCCAAATTCACCAGATCTGAACCCAATCAAGAATCTTTGGGATCATCTCGATCGCCATGTTCACAGTGTGGACACTCCATCATGCATCCTGCCGCTGCTGTCGGACGTACTGCAGTCTGCATGGCTCCAGATGCCTGTAGCAATCTTATTGACTCACTCCCACGCCGTCTAGCTGCTGTCCGTGCTGCAAAAGGCGGTTATTCTGCATATTAGCAAGTGGTCATAATAATGTGACTCAACCCTGTAGAAGAGCATAGTATTTTCTTTAATCATGTTGTATAAACAATAGTCATATTTTCATCTTCAAATCTATTTTCCAATTTAACTTCAGTGAACTTTTCATAGCAATATTTTGGTGATTTCTTCAGACCATTCAATGATTCGTTTAACCTAAGTATGGTTAATTGCTTAGTTTTCATTCTTTTAGGCACTTTCAAGTACATTTTTTTGGTGTCCCCATGCAGAAAAGCACTGCATACATCCATTTGATAAATAGATTGTTTTCTCTGGTTTGCTATTGCCAAAGTTATTCTTCAGTTTGTAATCTTGCTACAGTAGAATATAATTCTGAATATTCAAAATCGTAATCTTGTTGAAAACCTCTTGCTTCCAAACGTGCCTTGTTATTTCACCATTCCATCTGCTACCTTTTTCTTGAAAACCCACTTGCTATCAATCACATTGTAATTTTCTTTGATTTCCGTTTCTATCCATGTGGTCAATGGTTCTTCCATCCCGACAAAATAGCACTGATAATCGTACTCGTCAGGTTTTTCTCAAACAACTCCTGTTTCTTAGTTCTTGCCTGTTTTCAACTTCTTTTCTTGGTTCCTCTTGAAACCAAGGAGAAGAGCCCTCAGATCTGGGCTCTTCAAATGCATCTCTTGTATCTTCGCTCTCTAGGTTTTCATCAGTTTCATCTTCAGGTGTTTCTGTTTTCTCTAGGAGTCCTGCTTTTGATTTTGGCCACATCTCTTTTAATGTCCACTTTATTTTCATCTGGAAAGAATACTCTGAACCCAATCTTTGTTTCCATAGCCAGCACAGTCCGTTTCTACTTAGAGAGCCCCATTTTTCTTTTGGTACAGTTGCGGAAAAAAACGAGCCACACACTTTTTCGTTCAAGCAATTTTAACAGCAGACAAAATTCAAAGATGCCGTTGGACAGGAGATAACGTTTTCTATTAATTCAAATGCATAAAATTTGCACAAGGACCGTCTTCATATTAAATTGAGCACCAACTTCATAATTTCCAATAGAAAGCCCCATTATGACACACAATTTTGAATCTATATCAAAATTTAACTTTCAGATACCAAATTTCGTGTCATTAGATCTTACCGTTTCGAAGTTATGAGTATAGAAATATTGGAATTCCTAATGTTAAATCAGTTTCTTACACTTTTATGGATATCTTCCTAAATAATATTTCTATAGTGCTGATACTTTGCAATCTGATACTGTTAAAGAAACCAAACATATCCACCTAATATTTTATTTTAAAAGTAGTTTTTAGTATACAATAATAATTAAATTAATGTTTGAAAAAATTATGAATTGGAACCCTACTATATTTTGATAGGAATTGATTCAAAAGGACTTCCAATATGACCATGCCAAATTTCAGCTCATTCCAATGATTAGTTTTTGCGTTACATTAAATTTTCCTCATTATGGCGATTTTAGGGGACAATCGGAAGTTTAAAAAACGTCTGACAAACTTTGGATAATAATTCTCGTATCCTTTGCATGCTCTGACCAATCGGTTGGGAATAGTATTCAAATTTGAAATTCTATAACTAGTAACTATAATAATATATAGCTATAACTACAATTAATCTCGATCTACAAATAGTGATTTTCAATGTGGAGATGATCCCTGAAATTGACAGTAAATTTAACATTGAATACCTCCCGATATAAAAATAGTAAAATCATGAAATTTCATATCTAGACTAATTTAACGATGCAGAATCTGATTAAGGCATCAAAACATGGTGTTTCTATTGGAAATTTCGTTTTAGTGCAAATTTTGATATGAAGACGTCCCCTTATGCAAGTGTTTTGCATTTGTAAAGGACGTTATTCCCTATTGAATATCTTTGAATTTGCACAACTATGAATAGTGCTCTAAATAAAAGGGGGTTCTGCTATTGTACATGAATATACACCTCATTTACAAGTACTTGAAACAAGCTAATGTTCTCAGGACTTTTGCCAAACCCTATCTCATGGGGTGTTTTGTGTTTCAAAACTGATGCTCCACTTCTGTTTAAGACACACAGCTGTATTAGTTACTTCAGCCCAGAACTTCTTTTCCTAATCAGGGGCCCTGAACATTGTTCTTGCTGCTTTTATTTAAGCATTTCTCTTTTCCATTTTGCTCTGGTGTATATGGAATACTTGTTTGGTGACTCACTTTCTTCCAGTTTGTCTTTTAACTATCTACAAATAAATCTTCAATTTATTTGCCACTTAAGATTTATGTTTCAGGAAGTATGCTGTTCTGTAACTTGAAAGGTCGTCCTTTACCAGTAGTAGAAATTTCGAAGCAGCCACAAAGTAATGTAGCCAATTCTCTGATGCAGACACTATTGAATTGTAGAAATACAATGCCATACCTGTTACTGTGCTCCACCATAATGGCAACACTTGTGATGGAGCTGAATAGTCCATAGCTATCTTGCAAACAAGATGTCTCATTCCATGGTGTCATCACATTCCGTGGCCCACTGCCAGATTTTCGATGTGTCCGTTCTCTTCAGTTCACTGCTTCCACACGCATTTTAGCAAGATGCATGAAAGGCGGTGTAACTTCGTCTACCAAAAAGTATTTCATAATGGAGTTGGGTTACATTGCTATATATACTATTGCATTGTAAGTTAATTTTTGAAGTGGCTAAGTTCACAATATTCCTCCAGAATTTAACAGTGGCTGAATTCGATAGATGCTATCACTAGTTGATAGGTTGCCAATTGTGAGACAGCTGTGTTAAGATCACTGTTGTGCTTCTGTATGTGTGGTAAAGTAATGGAAGATTGTGAACATATGTATAATGTCCTGTGTTGCCTTCAGTAGCCAAGTATGAGAGCAGCCAGCATTTGTTGAAATGAGTTGAGCAGCAATGAATAGTGAAGCTGTTATAGGAATAGCAGCAGTGTCTTATCACAGGAGTTCAGACAGTTGCTGGAAGTGATTAGCATCGCAACAGCAAATTAAGTGTTCACTGTCCACCATCCATTGAAGTGTGCACTGAATGAGGCAAACACCATCTGGAATGTTTTCAGAAGTGCCATCTAGCTTGTTTTTTTAAGTGCATGTGTTTATAATCACATCCAGTTCACCAAGTTAGCAAGGTGTACAAAAGATTATAAGAAGACCTACCAAAAAGTACTTAATGGTGGAGTTGTGTTACACTGCTTTATATAGTATTGTATTGTAAGTTAATTTTGTAGTCATGGTTAAGTTGATCATTCGAACTCTGCTGTTTGTTCATATTGCACCCTTTGTTAACAAGGCATAGTAATTCCAGGAGAAACTTTCACAGCTTGCTATCCACAATACAGTTCTGTGTATTGTGGACAATGAGTGTGACTCCTAATTTGCACTCTATTTATACATCCCAACATGACAGTTCAGAGAGCACTGCTGGGCCCAGGCATGCACCATCAATTCTAATCGATTGCATTTGTTACCCTGCTCTCCATATCCTTTAAGTTTTATATGATTAGCATCATTCCTTCACTGTGTTGCAATTTTCAGAAACAGTGTATTTTGTGAGAATTGGAAAATAGCATTCCGAGAAAGGGTATACAGCATCTTCGATGAAATGGTATTTATAGGGAATTTACAAATGCAAGACAGTGGAAGGAATTACCAGAAAATTTAAAACAACACTTAAAATTTAAAATGGTTTCCGTGCCTCTTACATGCACATGAACTACCTTTTGAATCCCTCGTGATGCATCTTGATATAATTAGGCCCTGATCAGGGTATTTGGGCCTTATTGGAAAATGCCTCCATAATTGTGAGACAATTCCCATAGTGAAATTCAAATGCATCGTTACCAGCCTTCATATAATCCTTTGAAAAATTTCTTCTGTTTACTCCTTTTCTTTTTCTTGATATTTTGCAAATGTTTTTTTTCTTTTTCTTTATGAGTTTTTGGTTCTGAATTAGTTTGTTTCAGCCAGCTTTGTAAAGAAGCTGAATTTTGTTACCATGTTCTCTTGAGCTTTTCCATCTGATACTAAAACCTTTACTGGCATGGCTATCTATAATAAGAATATTTTAACATATAATATAAATTCAATTTTATTAATTTTATCAATGAAAAGCATACAAATTTTGTAATATGAGTAATAATTTTTAATAAAAACATAGTAAAAAAGGAAATTAATTTTTGATGTATTATCACCTAATAGACTATTAAAAAAGTATTAACTACTTGTGCATGTGAGACAATACACTGTAAAGAAATGTAAAAAGAATTTTTTGGATTATAGTGATTATTATAGTTGTCAACTAAACAAAAATGTTCATTTACTTTTCTCAAATATCACAATCAGAAATGACAACACATCAATGTAAAAAAAAAAATATTTTTATCCTTTTCACACAAAGAACAACAGGTGATCGTTCATGTATAAGGTTCCATGTATAAGGCACAGTACTGTAGCAATACATTAGAATTGGGGCAAGGGGCATAAGTCTGGTGAACTCAAGGACTGTGAATCCCAGTTTATAGTCAAATGTCTGATTCACACATGAACGATCACCTGTTCATGTGTGAATTTGACTATAAACTGGGATTCCCAGTTCTTGAGTTCACCAGACTTTGCTCCAAGTACTGTAGAATTGGGGCCCCTTGCCCCAATTCTAATGCATTACTACAGTACTGTGCCTTATACATGTTTATTTAAGGAAATGTTTTTTGGTTTGTCATCTTGCATGTTTGTTTTGTCCCTTGCCTAAGTTGGCACGTTGCTAAAATTTAAAAAGAAGACGGGCATTTCAACAATTCCTTCCTTTTCATATTACTTTTAATTGTTCTTTTCCAACTTTTTCTATGTTTGATGTACTCTCATGCAGCATACAAATTACCTTAGAGAGAAACTAACCAACCTACTTTTTTCTAGATTGAAGGCTAGTCCCTTTTGCATTGTTTAACCACAATTTCAAAAACAACTGAAAGCAGATGCTATTCATTTTATCAGTTCATCTTATTGCAGTTTACTGTCTTTCTAATAGAAAAAGTATTTAAATTACTATGTAAAAGAAACATGTCAAAGCTGCGTTGTTTTTCTCTTTATTGAAAGCCTAACGGCCTCAAGAAATTCCTGATTTCTTGGTGACCCAGACCATCACTGTAGGTCCCCTTTAAATTCTGCAAACGTTTGTGATTGGCAAATGAGTTCCTCTGAATATTTACTGATATAAAAAAATTTTCTATGAAACAAATGTTTTCAAAAGCTTCAAGAGGAAAAATAATCTGGTGTAAGTAAATTGTATATTGTTGAAGCATATGTTCATCATGGTAAATGCAATTTAAATTGAAGATTGGAATTTTCAAAAAGTGTACGAACCCTGTTCTCAGTAGAACTTGTGCCATGAATTCTAATCTACAAGTGTAATGCTAATCCATTGAAAAATTGAACCTCTATAAGCACTAATGCTGAGTGATACGTTGTGAAGAGTAAATATGAATAGTTGAAATTTAATAATATATCCTTGAATAAAATCTGCATAAAAACAAGTTTGTTGTGTCATTTTGTTTCTGTATAAAACCCTATATGCATTTTATCTGGAATGCACTTTGTTAAATATATATAATGAATGAAATAGATGTGACAAAGGAATATGCGTTATATCAGTCTAATGCATAAAATAATAAATTGCTAAAGATTATTTGCTTATTAAAGCATCTAAATAGCAGAAAGTCAATTCAGTGCTCAAAGCTCATGTTGAAATTCAAATTACTTTTTGATTTATATTCTTAGAAATTATGTTAGATATATTTTCTGATAAGAAATTTCGTACTCTTTGTTTTAAGACAAAAACTTGGCAGTTTTAATGCATTTGTGATAATGTGCTTTGTGGTTTTTATCCAAATTTCTTTTCATCCTAAGATGCAATTTTAAATTGATATTTAAATCTTTGTTGTGTGAAGAAAAATTTTATTTGATCCTGGAATATTTCCAACTCCAGCAGCATCTAAGGTGCAGTGCATTACAAAATAATATGAACACCTAGTTATTGTAAACAAAACAGGTAAAAACAGCTACACAAATTTCTTTACTTTATTAAAATATATCAACTTTAATAGAAATAGTTTAGTTAGCCTATGCCCATTTTGCAAGATTTTGATTTCAGAATATTAGTAATTTTTACTTTTTCAAACGTATGACAGCATATAAAAATACTTTCCAATATTTTGATTCCTTCAGTATACTACTATGTAAGTGTATTTACTATTACAATTCGTGATTTTCAATTTGAACACCTAAAACATTAACTGATGTCATCTTTAGAACATAATTGTGAAATTGAAAAAATCATTTTGAGGCATTTGCACCTCAGACAACGGGCTTTCTTGATATTGATTTGGTGAAGTTACACCAGTCATGGGTAACTAATGTCACTTTTATTTTTGGTTTTTCTATCGATGCATAAGTTGTATCCGCCTCCATGTGAGTGCCCAGGTTCCATGAAGCAATGGACAAGTCTTCAATGGTTTATTTTTAATTCGTTCATCAATTAATAAACATTACTGCTGTGTTTTTGTTTTGGTCAGCACGAATTACTATAGATGTTGCTCATCAATGGTGAATGGCAAAATCAACAAAACTGTATTACTCCACATATACCCGATACATTTATGCCACAGCTATAACATTCCACACATAATAAGGTCTTAGTAATGCTTTTTTGCTGTGTAATGATTTTTATAAACAGGAAAGCTGGTTATTTTCTGTTTCATATACTCTTGTTTTGTCATCAACTGTAACGTATTTTTACTTGGTGCAGCTTGTCCGCTTTTGGACCGTGCGCCATAAAGCCCCAACATCCAATTCTAACGTGTTTTCCTTTGTCGTTGGGTGGGGCCGTCATAGTCTCAGTGTGTATGCCCACTGCCCTAGCAACCTGTGGGTTGTAGGCGACTCAGGTTCGATTCCTCCCAGTTTGTATTTCTCTGTCAGTAAACTCATTGTGTATGTCTATGTTGTAAGTCTTGTGTCTAGCACAGCTTGGCCAAATATGGCCCTTTCGCCATAAACCCTAAACCAACTTCTGCCGTTGGGTGAGTAAATGTTATAAAAAGTAGATGGAGCACTTCTCTTTTTCAGTTATCATATTTGCTTTCTTAAGAGTGAGCGGAAAAGTAATAAGTACCGTAGACCGGGGTAACTTTGGGACACTTTCCGGTTTTTTATTGCTCCTATCAACACGTATTAAGCTAGATTGCTGAGACTGGTATATGAAGTTAACCTTCCTCTTCCCAAATATGGACATGATTTTACTCTACGACCAATGACATCCTAATAAACGTCTTCCATCGTTGTCCCAATCTTAACCCATTAAGTGGGGTAAATTTGGGACAGTACTGTTTTTCGCTTAGAAACACCAGGAAAAAAATCAATGTCCCAGTGATACACATAAACGTTTTATTTGAGGCATCAGACATAGTATTAAAATATTACAAGAGGTTTTAGCTCTACTTTATATGATTATTTGTAAATTAGAGTAATATTTTGAAAATAATAGGATTGTCAAGGTTAGTAACATTTTAACTTAAATTAATTGCTTGCAAGGGAATTTTAAAGTTCTTCGTAAACTATTAGTTCTTTAACTTTGGAAATTTCCCGTCGGCCAATTTGTTCAGGCTGGTTGATCTTTTGGACTATTTTGTCCTTTGAATAATAATTCATCGGACTTTGCTGGCCATTTCCAGTTCAAGGCGGACTTCATGGCAGATATAAGTACTTCATCATTGTTTATTATCTCGATGATCCGTCCCGGGTAAAGTCCACCCTCGTACCTCACCAGAACGTAGTCTCCCACCGTCAGGTTCTGGAGGAAACTTGAAGGTTGTGGGCTTGGCATCGATGGAGCAAGCTGCTCTTCCAAGTCGCTGAATATTTCGCTGTCTTCAGTCTTGTAGCGAAAATTTAGCACTATCATCATCGCTGCTGCTGCTACTGTTGCTCTCTTCGTTTTTTCTGGCGCGGTACTCGCTGTTGTGCTCCCGCACCATTCGATGTCGATGGTTGGGAATGTGACCTACGAATTGCAGCTCCTCATTTGTAAAAACGGGCCCGGCCCACAGCATTCAAGTGCTTTTCCTGGCTCTTCAAGTGCTAGGTGTTTTTCGGAATACCATTTTTGATGAAGCTTTGCGAATCGACAAAGTTTTGTTTCGTACAGCTTGCAAGGCTTCATTCAAACTTTCTTCCGTGTAATTTCTATACTGCCGTGTACCAAGAGCACGTTTGGGATTTCTCGGCATGGTTAGTCAGCTTAGATTCTGATGAAAAAATACGGTAAAACACGTTAGGCCAACTTTGGGACAGTCCCAATGTTACCCACTCAGTGCTGAAAATTTGCAATGTTGAGGTTATAAAACAAAATACAAATATAAAAACTATTAACGCATGAAATAGATATCAAAGCATGTACTTCTCAAAATACATACCTGCCTGTAGTGAAGTACACTGCTGGCCACCGTAAATGCAACACCCTGAAGGAAGCATGCAAATAATATGAAATTTACAACATGCATTAGCGGAGGTGAGATATGCAAATGATTAGAATTTCAGCGCAGACGCACATCACGCGCGCCTGTGGCGCCACTTCAAAGCGCTATTTAAGGCTTGGAGATTTCGACGATTTCAAGTACGGCAATTGTGTTTTTCTTGTGGTTTTTTCAAAAAAACGATCAATTATGCCTCGTAGAAAACAGCGATCCTCTTTTGATCAAGTATCCGAGTTCGACAGAGGAAGGATAGTGGCCTACCGAGATTGTGGATTATCTTTCAGGGAAATCGGTAGTCGTGTTGGACGAAACCAAACAACTGTAATGCGGATATGTGATCGTTGGATGCAGGAGGGTACGGCGGACCGACGTGTTCGATCGCATCCACCTCAGTGCACCACTTCGCGTGATGACAGGCATATTGTGCGTATGGCAGTGACGGATCGCTCAGCCACATCACGAACCATAGCACAGCACATTCAGTCTGTAACGCATCATCCAGTGTCTGCGCGTACCATTCGACGCCGTTTACAGCAGAGTGGTCTGTCCGCAAGACGTCCATTGCTTCGTCTACCCTTGACGCAGAACCACAGACGTTTCCGCCGCCAATGGTGCGATGAAAGAAGGATGTGGACGGCAGAATGGAATGAAATTGTCTTTACTGACAAGTCACGCTTCTGTCTGCAACACCACGATTGGTCGGATTCGAGTCTGGAGACACCGTGGTGAGAGGATGCTGAACAGCTGCGTTATGCACCGCCACACTGGTCCTGCACCGGGTATTATGGTATGGGGCGGTATTGGATATCACTCTCGCACTCCTCTAGTACACATTGCCGGTACTTTAAACAGCCAGCGCTACATCTCCGAGGTGTTGGAGCCAGTTGTCCTTCCTTACCTTCAGGGCTTGCCCACAGCCATATTTCAACAGGATAATGCGCGACCACACGTGGCCCGCATTGTCCAAGGTTTCTTCGTCAATCGCCAGATTGAATTGCTTCCCTGGCCAGCTCGCTCTCCGGATCTTTCGCCGATAGAAAACATGTGGTCCATGGTTGCTCAACGATTGACCCAGAATACATCCCCAGCTGCCACACCAGATCAACTTTGGCAACGTGTGGAAGCTGCTTGGTCTGCTGTACCCCAAGAACACATCCAAAGTCTCTTTGAATCAATGCCGAGGCGTGTGGCAGCGGTGATCTCCAACAATGGCGGCTACTCTGGCTACTGATTTTGGCAGGAACCACACTTCACAGAAGTCTATAAATTTAATCATTTGATACTTGGTCAACATGTTATCTACAAAATAAATTTTGTTGTGATATCTCTTGTCTTTCTTGGTGTTGCAATTTGGGTGGCCAGCAGTGTATTTGCAGTTTTTAAAAGGTGTATGAAAGTTTACACAAAAACTAGAAACTTAAAAACACGAGGTTGAAAATAAGTCGGGATGCCTTTGGCGTCAGTGCAACTACAGCTTCAAATAAGTGCCGCGAGGTAGCTGCGCATATCGGCGGGTTCGGTAGCGGTGATTGCGCGCCAATTCGAAACTAATGGCATTGGCTGGAAATTCGAAAGCCGAAAATTACCCGCTGTCCCAAAGTTACCCCGGTCTACGGTACGTAATTTGACAGACTTTGATTGTTTCCTTGTGAATATATTAAAGTTTTCTTGGAAAAATATCTTCTGCTTTGTGTTTTCTTGAAAAATATCTGTTTTCTGAGTGCGAATCCGTCCTCTCGACTTTTGAACTTCGAGAACTGTCAGCAATTAGCTGGTCCTGGCCATCGTTGGAGTGTTCGGAGAAATCGTGATGAACTTTGTGTAGTACTAATTTTACCATAAACCTGCATTCACAGGCATCACCTTACCTTTCTTTAAAACACCGTTTTCTGCTTATATTTTCGGTGACTCATGTGCAATCTGCAAAAAGAGCCAATGGCTCTACATTTGCCCTTTTAAAAAATTTTTATGGTTGCATTTCCGTTTCAGAATGCATAGACAGGACATCGGCTCTTTTTCTATAAGTTTATTTCCTTGAAGTGAATGGTGGGACAACTCAAAATCAGCGAATTTGAACATTTGCCCTATCAAGATACGGATATATTTATTGTTAACAGCAAAACAAAATTTGCTAACCAAAATATCCACACTGGTGACCCGGACGTGATCATGATTGAAAATGCTCCTGCTGATTCAGCGGAACTGTCTCGCGCGGCGGTAAAAGTCTCCCAAATTTTGGAAAGAAAATCCTGCGATCTGGTTTTCTCAAATTGAATAGTAGGATAATTTATGACAGCACGTATGCTGTCGCTTCAATCGGAACTGGCATTCTTGAGCAGGTTAGTGGCATTATTACTTGTAATATGTATAAAACTTAGAAGAAAAGATTGAAACATTTAGTGACTGAAGAACGTCGCTTAAAAGAACTCTTCCGAGATATTGGTCTTGAGTATGAATGCCCCTCCATGCTATTGAAAGATTTAATGGAATCGTGTTGGGGGGACCAAACATTTTAAAAATCTGGTTGCAACGTAGACAATTTTAACTACTTCGGACGATTTAAGTAAACTAGCTATTATGGCCGACAAAATTGCAGATATCACTTATTAAATTAGATTCATGCAACTTGTGCCAAACTGGAAGTAACAGGACAATTTTAATATGTACTAGTTTACAAGACACGATTAGTGAACTGACCAAGAAATGGGACAATTTGTCACTTAATCATGGACTTCACTTAATCACGTGGTCATAGTCGAAATCGAAGCAAACAACGTTACTGTTATCAAAGTTGTTTCAGATATGTTGGTACCACTCGATTTCAGGAGGCTAAAAATGCATTCCACCTTGCATCTTCCATCAGGAAAACTAGGTGGTTAAAGTTTATGGCCTTCATGCAAGTCGCTTCATTACCAATAATAGGACAGGTAAGTAGTTGAGTTTGTTACTGGAGCATCACAACAGGCTATTGTCGATGGTTTGGGATCAATCCTGGAGGGAAAGATGGGAGAACACCTCGCAATTTTGAACCACGGTCAGATGACGAGGTCAACATCGAAGTTGGCACCCCACTCTCCAAACTCCCGCGCCAATGTGAGGACGTTTTAAGTCACGACAGATTTAATACGCATCAGCCCCTACGCACAGGACGGTGTTTGGTTAGATCGAGTTTCGAACTCGTAACCCTCCGGTTTCTAATCCGTGACTGCCAACTGGGCTACTGCGGCCCCCACTAATCGGACATTAGGTCTTAAAATTTTAATTGGTTCCGGGGATGACACTTCCGTCCTGCCACCACCGCCCTCTGAACGAAACAAACATAGCTTTTAAATCTTATCGCTGCTAACGGCTCAAGTGTTTCTGTGTGTATACAGCAGGGTGATTCTACGGTCATGGGACAAACTTGGAGGGGTGGTACAGCTTACTAAAACATACATTTTTCGTATAGGAATGTATGGTCGGAAGTGACGCGAGGAGGCACGAACACAAAAAATGAGACATGAACAGAAAAACATTGTTTATTTACAAAATCCTTGCAAAGTGCTTCTTTGCAGCAATGTTTACAATAAATGCTCAAAATTGCGACCACCAACAGTAATACAAACTCGGCAGCTAAGATTGGCTGGCAATGCTGTGGGTAGAGGGCAGTAGTGTGCCTGGCCATCCGTGATCTGATGCATCTGTGGGTAAACGTTATTTGCAACTGTGCTGTCGGCTGTGATGGAAGATTTTACAAATAGTGAAAAGGTGGACATGCATATGATGTATATGGTGCTGCTAATGGGAACGGCAGAGCAGTGATACAGCTGTATCAGGAATGTTTTCCGAACAGGCGTATGCCGAACCACAAAATGTTTGAGCGGTTGCATCGGCACCTTTGAAAATGGTTCATTCATCGCCAGCTCTGACAGAAGAACTGGATCGAAAACTGTACGACATCCAAACATGGAAGAAACCATCTTGAACATTGTGGATGAAACACCCCACACAAGTACTAGAGCTATTGCACGTCGTGTACATGTGAGTCAACCCACCGTTTGGAGAGTCTTAAATGAACGTTTACACCCATTCCATATTCAGAGTCCAAGCGTTGAATGCAAGTGATTACCCGCTGCGCGTAGAATTCTGCCAATGGTTCTTGCAGCAATGTATACAAAATGCACATGCATTCCAAAAACGCTTCTCTGTGAATGTTTGGGCGGGTGTTGGGAACGATTTCCTCATAGGCCCATATCTCCTACCAACGCGACTCAATGGCTCACATTATCGAATTTTTCTGGAAGAAGTTTTACCAGAATTGCTGCAAGATGTTCCGACTGTCGTTCGTAATCACATGTGGTTTCAGCATGATGGTGCGCCAGCCCATTTCAAGGTGGTTGTCCTCAATTACCTGGATGCCAGTTTTGCGGGGCGTTGGATTGGGCGTGGTGGACCAGTCCGATGGCCATCCCGATCGCCAGATTTATCGAGCATCGATTACTTCTTATGGGGGCATCTGAAGACCATTGTTTACGGGACTCCAGTTGACTCAATTGAGGACCTTGTTGCTCGACTATCCATTGCGGCTGCAAGCGTGCGCGAAATGCCTGGCATCTTTGGAACTGTTCGCCAATCACTCCTTCGACGCTACCAAGCATGTATTACTGTTGGTGGTCGCAATTTTGAGCATTTATTGTAAACATTGCTGCAAAGAAGCACTTTGCAAGGATTTTGTAAATAAACAATGTTCTTCTGTTCATGTCTCATTTTTTGTGTTCGTGCCTCCACGCGTCACTTCCGACCATACATTCCTATACGAAAAATGTATGTTTTACTAAGCTGTACCACCCCTCCAAGTTTGTCCCATGACCGTAGAATCACGATGTGTAATAAAAACACATTAACAATAGATATCAACTTGCGCTGAATGTTTAATGGAAAGCGCCCTATAGCGCGTAACCACTTCATTTGCGACCATGCATTATATGATTAAAAGTGTTTCGATGTGTTCTATCATCCTTGAAAGATTGTTGCATTAGTTTTGAAAAATCCTGTATTAATTCGTTACCCTGTATACTTTTTCTTCTCGAGGTAAAATATCCAAGGACTTTTCCCTGAACTAACAGTCTTACACAATTCAGCTAAATTTGATACCCTAATTAAAGAGTATAGTTCTCTTCGAAGACAAACGAAGTTTTAATTATTCTGTTATTAATGATGTTACTCTGTAATCTAAACTAAGGGTGCTGTAACTACAAAGGCTAGGCGTTTAACTGCTGACAAATTAAAAGACAATGTTCGTATTTACACTGCTGGCCACCGTAAATGCAACACCCTGAAGGAAGCATGCAAATAATATGAAATTTACAACATGCATTAGCGGAGGTGAGATATGCAAATGATTAGAATTTCAGCGCAGACGCACATCACGCGCGCCTGTGGCGCCACTTCAAAGCGCTATTTAAGGCTTGGAGATTTCGACGATTTCAAGTACGGCAATTGTGTTTTTCTTGTGGTTTTTCAAAAAAAACGATCAATTATGCCTCGTAGTAAACAGCGATCCTCTTTTGATCAAGTATCCGAGTTCGACAGAGGAAGGATAGTGGCCTACCGAGATTGTGGATTATCTTTCAGGGAAATCGGTAGTCGTGTTGGACGAAACCAAACAACTGTAATGCGGATATGTGATCGTTGGATGCAGGAGGGTACGGCGGACCGACGTGTTCGATCGCATCCACCTCAGTGCACCACTTCGCGTGATGACAGGCATATTGTGCGTATGGCAGTGACGGATCGCTCAGCCACATCACGAACCATAGCACAGCACATTCAGTCTGTAACGCATCATCCAGTGTCTGCGCGTACCATTCGACGCCGTTTACAGCAGAGTGGTCTGTCCGCAAGACGTCCATTGCTTCGTCTACCCTTGACGCAGAACCACAGACGTTTCCGCCGCCAATGGTGCGATGAAAGAAGGATGTGGACGGCAGAATGGAATGAAATTGTCTTTACTGACAAGTCACGCTTCTGTCTGCAACACCACGATTGGTCGGATTCGAGTCTGGAGACACCGTGGTGAGAGGATGCTGAACAGCTGCGTTATGCACCGCCACACTGGTCCTGCACCGGGTATTATGGTATGGGGCGGTATTGGATATCACTCTCGCACTCCTCTAGTACACATTGCCGGTACTTTAAACAGCCAGCGCTACATCTCCGAGGTGTTGGAGCCAGTTGTCCTTCCTTACCTTCAGGGCTTGCCCACAGCCATATTTCAACAGGATAATGCGCGACCACACGTGGCCCGCATTGTCCAAGGTTTCTTCGTCAATCGCCAGATTGAATTGCTTCCCTGGCCAGCTCGCTCTCCGGATCTTTCGCCGATAGAAAACATGTGGTCCATGGTTGCTCAACGATTGACCCAGAATACATCCCCAGCTGCCACACCAGATCAACTTTGGCAACGTGTGGAAGCTGCTTGGTCTGCTGTACCCCAAGAACACATCCAAAGTCTCTTTGAATCAATGCCGAGGCGTGTGGCAGCGGTGATCTCCAACAATGGCGGCTACTCTGCCTACTGATTTTGGCAGGAACCACACTTCACAGAAGTCTATAAATTTAATCATTTGATACTTGGTCAACATGTTATCTACAAAATAAATTTTGTTGTGATATCTCTTGTCTTTCTTGGTGTTGCAATTTGGGTGGCCAGCAGTGTAGTTCAAAACGGCATTTGCAGTCCTAAAGGCTGTTGGAGTAGTCCATTACATGTGGTTAAAAAATAAGACGGGCCGTGGAGAATGCGGTAATTATCGCGTTCTTGATTGCTTTAGGCAGCTATGGTTGCTTTATCAGTGCTGATCGATAAACAATTTTTTCCGAAACAAATGAGGGCCGCGGTGGCCCGGTTGGAAGAGTAACGGACTAGCAACCGAAGGGTTGCGAGTTCGAATCCAGCCAAACACCGTCATGTACAAAGGGGGCTGGTGCACGTTAAATCTGTCGTGGCCTCAAACGTCTTCACGTTGGCGTGGTGTGGAAGTTTGAAGCGTGGGGTGCCAGCTCAGGTGTTGCCTCGTCATCTGACCGTGGTTCAAAATTACGTGGTGTTGTCCTCGGATGTTTCCCTTTGGGATTGATCCCGGACCGTCACCAATAGCCCGTTGTGTTGCTCCAGTGTGACGTTAATTGAAATACCCAACCCCCCTTTGGGATTGATCCCGGACCGTCACCAATAGCCCGTTGTGTTACTCCAGTGTGACGTTAATTGAAAAATACCAATACCAATACCATAAAAGCGTAATATTGCTACTCGGTACCTGGCAGCACCAGAATTAATGTTTACTTTCTTTGACGTAGAACGCATTTTTTCGTCGGAATTTCGTTTCTGTTTGTATTTATGTCTTAATCTTTTACATATTGCAATATATTCAGGAATTAAATGTATATATTTGCGTCCGAAGTATATTGTAGAAGCTATGAAAAAGTTAAAAAGTATTTTCCGTACAACTTAAATGATTGCATTTATCTGTGAAAGAAAAGTGATTATTCTAATTCATTTTTCAAGCAACATTTAACCATTTCAACCCGAGCAACGCCGGGTAATTCAGCTAGTTGATTCATAAAATATACAGTATAGGGTTATGTATGGAATAGCCTATCGGGTAAATGGCCTCCACGGCTTTGCTGGCACATACGCACTCTTTTGTTGAAATTTTCCATGACCGTTTTGCATAAATGTTGCTGAATTTCGTTGATACAGCGCTCAATTTCCTTCTTTAAGGCGTGGGTGGTCTTGGGCTTGTTGGCATAAACCTTAGACTTCAAAAAAAAACCAAAGAAAAAATCCAACGGCGTAAAATCGCATGATCTGGGCGGCCAAACGGGATCACCAAAACGGGAAATTACACGACCAGGAAATGACTCATACAGTAATTGAATTGTTTCTCGGGCTGTATGGCATGTGGCACCGTCTTGTTGAAACCACATGTCGTCCACATCCATATCTTGCAATTTAGGCACAAAAAACTGGATTATCATGTCGCAATAGCGAGCACCATTAACTGTTATTGCCTGACCAGCCGTATTTTAATAACCCTGGACTCTCCATTTTTAATAACTGTTCCATTTTTAATAACTCTGAACTATCAGCTGTCACGTTGTCTTTTTTTCGTTGGCAACACTTTACCGCACAAATGGCGCAAAATTCAAATCTTGCGTGAATTTTGGGACACCCTTTAGATGACATTAATTGCCTCATCTTCTATTGTAGAGCTTTTAACATATTTAAGGGAAATGCTAAATCGCTTTCATCATCATTTAACAGATAATTAAAAAAAAGATTATATCGATTATTTCTTCACACAGAATCTTTTGGTAAGTAGGTAGGTAATTGAATTAACGTCGCATAGGAGAAACACAGCGAGCTATTGGCGACGGTCCGGGATTCAACTCGAACGGAATGATCCGAGGACAACTCGTCATTTTGAACCACGGTCAGATGACGAGATCAACACCTAAGCTGACACCCCACTCTCCAAACTTCCACACCACGCCAACATGAGGACATTTGAGGCCATGACAGATGATTTAACGTGCACCTCCTCATATACACGATGGTCTTTGGTTGGATTGAGTTTCCAACTCGCAATTCTCCGATTGCTAATAGAAACACCGTCGTGTACAAAGGGGGCTGGTGCACGTTAAATCTGTCGTGGCCTCAAATGTCCTCACGTTGGCGTGGTGTGGAAGTTTGGAGTGGGGTGTCAGCTCAGGTGTTGCCTCGTCATTTGACCGTGGTTCAAAATTACGTGGTGTTGTCCTCGGATCTTTCCCTTTGGGATTGATCCCGGACCGTCACCAATAGCCCGTTGTGTTGCTCCAGTGTGACGTTAATTGAACCCCCCCCCCCGATTGCTAATAGGGCCGCGGTAGCCCGGTTGGAAGAGTAACGGATTAGCAACCGGAGGGTTGCGAGTTCGAATCCAGCCAAAGACCATCGTGTACAAAGGGGTCTGGTGCACGTTAAATCCGTCGTGGCCTCAAACGTCTTCACGTTGGCGTGGTGTGGAAGTTTGAAGCGTGGGGTGCCAGCTCAGGTGTTGCCTCGTCATCTGACCATGGTTCAAAATTACGTGGTGTTGTCCTCGGATTTTTCCCCTTGGGTTTGATCCCGGACCGTCACCAATAGCCCGTTGTGTTGCTCCAGTGTGACGTTAATTAAAATATCTACCTACCGATTGCTAATCCGCTACTTTTCCAACCCGGCTATGAAAATCAAAAGATCCCTTTGCTAACCATCAAAGTTGCGGACAAAAATCATTCTGTGATCTTGCTATTGTAATGGTATGAGGCCCTTGATTGATTAGATGTACAGCCGAGGGGAAAAAAATCGACCTCCACCCTTTTATTCGCTCACAGTAGAACAAATTCAATCTCGGCATCCTCAGTTGTGAATGTTAGGCAACGTTACGGACAGAGGCGAAGCTAGGCATTTGGGGATCTGGCGTAAGTGAGGATGATGCCACCCCTTGTCCAAAACAAAATTTTAAGCATTTAGAATGATGGTTAAATAAGTTGGTTCAAATATAGAATTAGTTCCATATTATTTTGCTAAATTATATTGCTCACGATAGTAATTGTTGATTGCAATCTTTTATTGACTATGCATAAGAAACCAGCAAAAATCCATCAAGTGGTTTCGATGAGATATCTCGTCCATCAACATCTGACCAATTTTACTAATGACGAGATATCTCGTCATTAAGATATTGCCGATTTTTTTATGAGATCAAGATCTGGTCAGTTTTTCTAATGACGATGTATCCCGTCCATCAAGATCTGGTCAGTTTTACTAATGACGAAATACCTCGTCCAGACAACTATCATGGGGGTTCCTATTAATGACTCTCCAAGACGAAAAAAAGTCGCCCTATCTTGTTTTGTGCTCTACATACGTTTATGATAAAGGAATTTAATTACTTTTTTCTCTCTTTTCTGAATACGATTGCAGGAGACAGATAAAAGGATGGATTGACTTTTAAGCGTTTAAATTCTAAAGATGGGAGTCCATGAAAGCATTCAATTCACCTGCACATCACTGGATCACAGTACATAAGTTTTTATTTTATTGGCTAAACTATCAATAGGTCGAGCTTTATTGACTCCTGTTATGGGTCCCCAGGATGGAAATGAAACGACTCGCCCTGTCTTGTTCTATACTCTTCAGACTTTAATAGAAGCAAATATTGCTTTCTTCCTTCTCTGATTAGTTATGATTGCAAGGGACTATGACATAGGAAGAAGGGATTTACTTTCTAGCGTTTGTGAGCGGGATTGCAAGCTCTCCGTGAATTTAATTCTTATTACTCACGTGCAACTGCTACTAGCGTACTTGTAAACGTTGTGTCTTGATATTATATTAAGTACGCGCAAACTAGTATTGGTGAGTGCATTTTTAATTCTCACTTGCAAATTGTAACCATGATATAGAATGCAATGAAAAATTAATTTGCAATTTAGAAGAATTCGAAGGATGTAAAAGAGAGTTGGATCCGCGTTCTATGCAGTTTTGTATCATCCTTAGTTTATAAATAAATGTCTATATTTTTAAGTGTTCGTCGTCATGTGTACAACCATAAAGCTCATCTACAATTATTTGATGCACTGGTACTAATGCTCTGATCAAAAGCGACTAGTCTTCATCTCCAGGTGAATTAGGTAGATGTAGAAATTTAAATTAATATAGCACGGGGCGAATACAACGGGCTATTGCCGACGGTCCGGGATCCATTCCGAAGGGAAAGATCTGAGGACAAGATCTCGTAATTTTGAACCATGGTCAGATGACGAGGTCAACACCTGAGTTGGCACCATACTCTCCAAAATTCTACACCACGCCAACGTGAAGACATTTGAGGCCACGACAGGTTTAACGTGCACCAGCACCCGTGTACACGACGGTCTTTGGTTGGATCGAGTTTCGAACTCGCAACCCTCTAGTTGCGAATCTGTTACTCTTCCAACTGGGCTACCTTTGTAAAGATGGAGTGATTGAAAGAATTCACTTCACACGCATAGCACTGAAAAATACTTCTGTGCAAAGGACAAAATTGAGCTAAAAATTTTAAAGAAATTTTCCAGAAAAATATAAAAAACTTTTATGTAAAGATTTCCGATATGCCGCCCCTTTAGAGTTGGGCGCTAGGGGCCTCCTGTAGACCCCGCCCCTTTAGCTACGCCTCCTGTTGTAATTACATTATTCCTTCTTTGAAGCTTCCATCTTACCGACAATCCATGAGTTGTATACTTACAGCTCGCTTCCTGCATCTTAAACGTGTACATAGGGGCTGGTGCCTTTTGTCGTTCCCTCAAATGTCCTTTCGATGGCATGGTGTGGAATTTTGAAGAGTGGGGTGCCAGCTCAAGTATTGTTCTCGTCATCTGACAGCTGTTCAAAATTACTACGTGTTATCCTTGGATCTTTCCCTTCGGGATTCTTTTTTTGCACGAAAGCCTGAAATAGCTCTTAACCTTAGGCAAACAATAAACGACCCACCTGTGGCTAGAGCTTTTGTACAAAACTGGATATCGTTCAAGGGTACACTTTAGAGGCTCACATGTGATCAGAGGGACTGTTGAAAATATAAGCTATAAATTATGGTAAAGATAAAATAACGCTTAAAGACAGGCGCCGTAGTTCCGCTCTCAAACGATTTGTTTGTTTTGCGGTTGAAGCTAGGCGCCATAACTTCTCTTTCTGCCACAAACGATTTGCTAGCGTAATCATTACTAGCACTTTAATAAGATCTCAGAACGCAATGTACAATGCGTAGAGCTTGGCTGCTCATTTTTGTAAGTCAAGACTTGTATATATCTTGTATATATTTATGTTAATGTTAATAAATTAGAATGCATTTAAAAACCTTGATACTTGGATGTATTTCTTCACTCTGTGTCCGGCCTGATCACAACATTTTGTGTAGATATTAGAACACTTCCATCGAAACGGAAACAGAGACAATTTGAATCTAATCTTTCTCAGGCTCTCGCCAGGAAGCTTGGAATTACCATTTCTGGAGTCGCAGAATCTACTCACCCAAAAACACAAATGGGATGTTGGAAAATATTCACAGACCCCTTAAACAACCCTTGATAACCACTTGGTAACTGGTGGAACAATTTACAAATGGTTCTCCTGGGCTTTCGCTCCATATACCGGACTATCTCCAATAGCCCCTTGTGTTGCTCCAGTGCGACGTTAATTAATTACCATTACCACCTTTGGGGGGGTGGGGGTATTTCAATTAACGTCACACTGGAGCAACACAACGGGCTATTGGTGACGGTCCGGGATCAATCCCAAAGGGAAAGATCCGAGGACAACACCACGTAATTTTGAACCATGGTCAGATGACGAGGCAACACCTGAGCTGGCACCCCACTCTCCAAACTTCCACACCACGCCAACCATTACCACCTTTAAGTTTCAATACTCAGTCTACTTATATTTCACTTCTATGCTCCACGCCAACGTGAGGACAAATGAGGTTACGACAGATTTAACGTGCATCAGTTGTGCATCCCCATGTACACGGTGATCTTTAGTTGGATCGAGTTTCGAACTCTCAACCCTCTAATTGCTAATCCGTAACCCTACCAACTGGGGTACAGACATTGGAAGGTCGTTGAACACAAATGGCTATTGACGACTGTACGGGATCAATCCCGAAGGAAAAGATGCGAGGACACCTCACAATTTTGTACCACTGTGAGATGACGAGGTCAAAACCTGATCTAACACCCGACTCTCCAAACTTCCTCACTACATCAACGAGACAATATTTAAGGTCACTACAGATTTAACGTGCACCAGTCCCCAAGTACACTACGGTCCTTTATTGTATCGCGTTTCGAATTCGCAACCATGTTAATGCTAATCCACTACTTTCAACTGAGCTGCATAGCATGGGTAGTCCAATTGGCAGAGTAATTGTTACTTCAGTGTGACGTGAATTAATTACCTTCTTATATACCTACCAAATGAGCTGCCATGGCTCCCAGGACATAGATGGATCAAAGTTTTGAGAAGAAATTAACCAAAAGTTAGTTATAAGAATTGAACTTGTATCTCCAACAGAGCGCTAGCTTTGTACTATTTTCGAGTTTCCGCGATTCATAACTTTAACTGTTTCTTAACTGTTTTCTTTTGTAAGGCTCGTTCTGGTTCTGAACTTGTTTCGTATTTGTATTTCCTGTCTTTAGTGATCCTGTTATTCATTTTCTTTGCGAACTTGACATTCATCGCAATTGAAAATGGATTCAACTTTCACTGGAACAGTCTAATTTTTGCGGTTCAATGTCTAAAATCAACCGTTCTGCAGAACATAATTTCTCGTTGCCTAATGTGCAACAAGTTGAACTAGATTCTCCTTTTACCTCTGAAAACATTGTAGAATTATGTGACAATGATTCAAAACATTTTCCTGCGTTCGATAGGGAATACTTTTCGTATTCACAACAACGGGATCAATCTGATTCCAGGATACACCGTGCGACTCATTCCGAAGGAGATGGAAGTAAAGGAGCACCTGATAACACCGTTATCCTAAACCAGTCTCGTTCAACAACAATAAAGGATCGTCATGTTTATGACCATGGGTGCAGTGGTATGAAATCAAGCGACGGTTTTAGTGAAGAAAAGGAAAGTGCTCCATCTTTAAAAACTTATCCATCGTCTGATTTTAACCATTCTGATGACAAGAAAAAGAACTCTGAAGATGAAATTGCGGATGCAAGAAAATCAAAAACGACCTCTAACCCATTGCTTTTAGGACAGATATTACACAAAAAACAAAACAGTAGCTCATTAAGAACTAAAAGCGCCGATAATTTTAATGAAAGTATGCTTACCACTCAAAATGGAGCTTCTTTTCTAAAAAAGCAAAATGCCTCATCTTCAAATACTCTCAGTAATACTCAGCCGACTCAAGTGAAGACGAAGTTACGTTCTTTATGGAACAATATGAAATATGGTAATTGCTTTTGAAACATTTTCATTCCATGCTCTCTAGTACACTTGCCAGATAAATGCTGTTACTATTAAAAAATTTCATAAATAGTCTGCTATAAACCTGCACAATTTTTAACAATAGAATACAAACATATCTCCATCCTCGCTCTTGGATACTCTGATGTTAATGTATACAAGCAGTACCATCTTAACCAGTGTTGGAAATCAGCGGTTGTTAGTCTGTTTTGCACCTTTAAATTTTATTTTGATGACTATTTATAAATCCAAAGTCATTTTTGATGACTACTAAATATTTGTATGACCCCAATTCTGATTAATCAACCATTTATTCTTGCTTCTGAGAATCTACTATCTGTAAACACAATAATCTATGCTTTGGTAACACAATACTATGACCCAAAACAAAAAAGTTCTAAATAGGAAATATCTCAAATTCTAATATATAGAGATGTAAATTTCCCTAATAATCTTTTGGAGAATACTCTCCAAGTGGAGAATAATTGAGAATTTTCTTCTGAAGGTATAAAAAATATAAAAATGCCATGTAATATAAGATTTTAATCTATGAATACACATACTGAAAAATTCAAAGTTTAAAATGTAGTACTTCTATGGCTAATATTAGAAAAAAGAAGAAAAGTACACAAATTTTCCCTATTTTATACCCTTCTCTTTTCAACAATTTTGCTAAAAGTGTAATTTATTTACTTGACAATATGTGCAGTTATTTTGAATTTATTCAAAGAGTTTGTTTTTAATATTTCCCAATCAGTAAGTTTAATGTGCTCTGCACAATTATATGCAGAAATATGGAGGTATGTATGTTGCTTATAGCTCTAAATTTCACCAGGGCAGCAGCATTATCAGTAATATATTTAAAATGTTCCTGTAATGTCAAATGTAAGGTTTTTAAAACTAATAATTAAAAATAATTTTTTGCTATAAAACACTGCTTATATGTACTGTGTATGATATGTTAAATAAGCTTCAGATTCATTTTTGCAATCAATAAATTGCTATTTCCTGATAAATGAGGTTTTAAAAGGAATATTCTTGAATATTCTCCAAATTTTAATGTTTGGACAATATTTGTTCTCGGAGAATATTCTCTAAGAACTCGACTCATAAATGTAATTTCAACATTTAATAGATTAATGTTAATCTTGTTTGTATTATGTTCTAAGGAATTCAAAATTTTTTTAACAATTTATATTTTTACTGATGAATTTTAATGTTCCACACAAGAGTAAAAATAAAAAAAATGACAAATCGTAAGAGTTAATGATTCAAAAAACTCTAAACTCAATTTCTGTTAACAGTTAGTTTCAATCCATGAACTGAAAACAAAACATGCAAGAAGGCAGTGATTAACAGGAATTATAAACAATTATAATGTAGCATATAAGAAGGCACAGAAACACTTCCTTTTGTGTACTACTTGGCATACTCTGTTTAGCTTGAGGGAGATATTACAAACACTACTTTTGTTTCTCAGGTTTCTGACTGATTACAAGCACTACCAAATAAAAGGAAGAACCCTTCTAGAGCTCCCTAATGCTCGTAAATTGTGATTGGCATCATTCAGAGGGGTAAAAATCACCAGTACAGCAAGCCATTCTAAAAGGAGTAAAGTGGGACAGTATAACTGCTGTATCAGTGTAGCATAAAGGTTAAAAATACTATTTGATAGGAAATAATGTCTTCTATAAATTTAGTTTGTCCTAAATGTCAGTCAGACCAGGTCTCCCCAGCACACATTCTCGAGTGCCTGGGGTTGTCCCGAGACTACCTGTTTTTTGAACCTCTCAGTGTATGACTTTGTGCAGGTGAATGGACTCATGGATTTGGTCTAGCTGTAGCTGGACATGGAAATAAGCAACAAATTCAGTGGCATAAAATTTGCAAAAGGGCTTGTTTTCATGTTAAATTGCGTACTTCCAAATCATTCATGTTTTATTCATAGCTACAGTTTAAGCCCAACCTATTTTATGTTATGCTCAAATATAGTAATTATTAAACTAGTTTTTAGATAATTGGAAGTCAGACTAGAAAAGTCCTGTGTTTCAATTAATATCTTTTATATTAACTTCAGGGATAAATTTTAAAAATATAACATTTTTTAAGATAAGAAATGGAATTAATTCTAAAAATAGATAAAACCTTAACTTAAAAAAGAAACTTAACAGAATCAGTTTTGGACAGTAATGCAAAAATATCAACTAAATCATGACTAAAAACAGACACAAATATTCAAAGGAATGAAACATGTGCTTTCATTGAATGCATATGAAAATTTATGTACTTAAAATAATCAGCGTTTGATTTCTTTTTCTAAGAGCTGCTTTACAGTTCAATAAGTTTTAAGTGTGCGGTGAAAATTCCAGAATCTTGGGAATAACTCTTGTCACAGCTTATTAATAGTTCATCTGTTCGTATGATTTTATTCCTAGATCAATTGTATTCAAGCACTTTTAGTGATTCCATTTTTAAATTATCTTACACATATTTCATGATTTTAAGATTTCCTATAAGAATGTTCTTTATATATTTTATGATGCCTACAATTTAAATTTTTAACATGATTTATTAATTTTGAAAATAGGAAAGCATTTCAAATTTGTTGGAATTATTGCTTTATTAACTTTCTTATGACTAATAATTTAAAGCTAATTGATGTACATTGTAGAAAACTGATTTTAAATTTGTATGCTGTCACTTTAATTTTAATCTTTTAGGCTGGCGAGTTAAAAGAGAAGTTAACTTAAAACTAGATTCTGCTACATATTTGCTAGGACTGTGCTATCACAATAAACCAAATGGTATGTATTTAATAAACTTTTTAAATGGATGATTTTTTACTAAATGTTTACTACAGTATTGTGATTTGGAACTTATGTTAAATTATGGGTAAAACTTTGAAAAACATTTTGCATTTGTAACTACAATTTTACCTCATTCTTTTACCTTGCACTATTTGTACTATATGCTTCTTTGAATACTTTTGTTGGAAAATCCCTGATAAGAAAGGCCAAATACTTTTGTTTTTCTATGTTCGATAAATGTTAAATCTATTAAGATTTACTTAATTTGCATCTTTATCTTAATCTCTTGAAGAGCTATAATTTGTACCCCACTGGTATCAGCCAATTCCAATACTTGGTGAGGTTTTACTCTCATGGTGTTTCAGGATAAGCCGTTGATGTAACGCTGTAAGATCCTTAGTTGCTTACTTTTAAAAGGAGATAGTCACAAATGTTTTGAGCAGGACCCCCTGTTTAAATCCCAGACATGATTTTCCTGTGCAACTGACGATGCAGTATCATCAATTGAAGGTACCATAAAAATCATTGATCCTGGACCTTCACCAATAGCCTTTGTGTTGCTCAAGTGTGACGTTAATTAACTACCAACTACCTTAGATATAATGCTATATCAGCACATTGCACTACTCTTATATATGAGAATTTGCATTTCAGACTTAACTTTTAGAGGGCAGTGCATTTGAAGAGTACAGGATTCCCTTACTCAGGATACCTCATGGTGTTTTTGTTAATGACTTTATAACTTGTTTTTCTCCATCATTCACAGGATTGGCCAACCCAAGGCCTGCAGGCCGCATATAGCCCAGCATGTTATGTTTTATGACCACGAAGCTACATACAAAAGTATGGGGAAATAAAATAAAGAAAAAGATATAAAACTGCTGTATCAACTAACCTATCGTGACAAATCTTAAGACATACAATATCCAAAATACATATTTCAAAATATCATCAAAATTTCATATATCAAAATTCATATTTTTAAACTTATTCATATTACTAGCTTGGTACAAGAGCAAAAAAGTTTAGGAGTTAGGAATAATGATATTTGAAACAATGTCTATTTAATAAAAATGAATTTCACAAGTTACTATTAAATGCTTCAATGGAAACTAAATAAAATTTACAGAATCCATCAGATGTCTTTTGCTGTAACTTTTTGTTCTATTCTAATTTTGACCACTTGGAAAATTATATCTTATCAATGTGACTTGTTGAATTGGCCAGGACTGATTTTTCATATGGTTAAGCAAAATACGAAGCAATTTTAAAAAAATCACAATTTAGAAAAAGTATTTAATTGCTATTTTCTTTACTTTCTTTTCTAGATGACTGTATACAAGATGTCACAAAAGAATTTAAACTTGATCTTCTAAGTAAAATATGGCTAACATATAGGATAAATTTTCCCATGATTCCTGGAACAGATTTAATATCCGACTCTGGTTGGGGCTGTATGTTAAGATGTGGCCAAATGATGATGGCTCAAGCATTAGTGTGTCATTTTCTACAGAGAGGTATATTTGTATTATCTTATCTTTATAAAGGGGTAATATTAAATCAGTTTTGTACTGAGTTGTAAAAGCATTTGAATCTATTTAAAGTGAAATGCATCAAACCAAGTTAACCATAGTCTTTTTAATTAATAATTAAATTAAAATAAAAATCTGTTCAATTGTATTTTTATAATTCGTATTTCAAGTTATGAATTTTTGTTTTTTAAAGATAGGAAAGTACGTACATTAGAACACTTACTTGAAAAGCATGATTAAAAATAGAAATAAGGGAAGGAAACACAGGTTTTACATGATGCAATATAAGTCTTAAAGAGCTATTACTTGAATTTAGGTTCTTAAATTGGGGTTGTCAAAATTCCGAATTTTTTAATTTTTGGATTCTCTTGTTTTTGTTACATTTAAAAGTAAGTCTTTTAACAACTTAGTGTATTTTCTAGTGATGCCATATTAAACATTAGATACCAATTATAGTAGGTCTGACCAAATTCAAAACCAACACAGAGCTAATGACACTACTTAAAAAAAATTTTAAGTACATATTGTGATAGTTAATATTTTTTCGTTTGTTCTTTGTTCAACCTTCAGTGATTTTTAAATATTTTCCAGCATAAACTCTGAAACATGATAAAATAATTTATTATGTCTTGAAATAAGATCAGAATAAATTTTAATTTTTAAAAATTTGTTGAAAGTAATCAAGATGCTTTGTGCGATTTTAATACTTAAAAAGCAGAAATTCAAATTTTGTTATTTTTGTACTAGAAAATGAAAAAAAAATCATTCTTTCATGATGATCCTTTATTCACCTCTATAAATCGTGTATCATAATTATAAACTTGTGTTAGGCCTCACTCTTTGTCTCAACCAATATAATTGTGTGTCTAGAACATTTATAAGACATTTGAACTTCTCACAACAGACACTTCTCTTTTGCTGACATTTCCTATTAATAGACAATTTCTGGATTTCCAATATCATAAAATAGGACATTAGTGTATTCCATCCACTCCCTGTCTCCCCACTGCATTCTGTACCCCCGTATCAAGTTAGGTGAGTCCCCAATAACACTAATATGTATCCCAAGTGCTCATTATTGAACTTACACAAATGTGTAATTTGTTCTATATTTCTTTGCATATTATTGCTCACCTTTATAAATACAATGAAAATGTAACACAACTTTATTACACTACATAAACTTCATATTTCCAGGGCCCTCCCTTTGTCCAGCAATCCCCTATGTGGGGGCTTTGCTCACTTCTCAATAGCATACTGGGAAAAGACAGTTTTTAGACAAAAAATGGATATTGTCTGAAAAAAAAGGATAGTGGAATTCTTTAAATATTTTGAACTCTTTATTAAAATGTTCTTAATATCCTAGCTGTAACAATTAGTCTGTAGATGGAAAAACTGTTAACCGTCTCAATGGTTTTTGCTAATATGCAAAAACAGTTATTTTTAACTTAAAATTAACAGGTACATTAGCAGTTAATAACCGACACTAACAATTAACCAATTTCTCTGTAATTATTAGCAGTTATAAGTTAATGGTTTATTCAAACAGTAATTGCTTAAATTATTAAATAGTTTCAACTTTTGTTCTTAGTTTTTATATAAAATTTTAATAATTTTCAATTTAAAATATTTTAGTTTTTGCAATAAATTTCATTATTTTAAAAGTTACATTTTCATATTTTCCAAAAACTATTAATATTTTCAATTACAGTTCCTAACTGTTAATTTGTAATAACACTGTTATTTTAATTGCTATCAGAATAATAGCCTCTATCTATGAGTTAGAAAAATGAGGATTATCCTCAATTGTGAATTCAAAAAAGTTGAAACTTGTTCTACAATTGCTCTTAGCTTAAAGTTCAAATGTCAAATCTTGCATTGGGGAAACTACTTGAATTTAAACTATTATTTTCAAATGTATTAACAATTTCTAATAAAGCTATTTCACAAGCTAGCAATTAAGTTAAGACAGTTCATATCATGCCCAGTTCACAACAAACGACACAAATTGTATTAAAAATGTGACCAACGTTTTCGTTTTGAAATGTTTAGAAGTAGCATTTTTGCTATATAAATTTTCAAGGGAAATTATAGGAGTCAATTCGTTTGTGACAATTAAAGCAATCTGGTTGAACTATTAATGTTTAGTAACATTTAATTTCATAGGACTATTAATGTTTAGTAACATTTAATTTCATAGGAGGCTTGGACTTATCCTCCTTTAGACTGTTGATATACACTGAGGACAATGAGGATAGGGGTAGAAGAGGCTACACTATCTGTATGCTATTTCTTTTGTCAATGAAGCATGGTCATTAAGCACATTTACTATTAGAAAGGCACATTTATATACCCATGCTCCATCTGCACACTGATTCTGGGTTTTATCCATTATAAACCCACCCCTACTCAATAGATTAGTTAAACAAACACTCTTGTGCCTCCAAAGTTTCAAGGTAAGAAATAATGTGAAACTTATTCTACCTTAAATGACCCTTACCCGACTAAAAATGATATAAAAAATTTATACTCTCCAGAAAAAGCTTTTTGTGTTTTAAACTGTTTTGTGGTTTTATGAGTAGCCCACATAGTTGATGAGCACATAAATCTAAGTTAGAAGCAACTAATCTGAAATGACACTGATTCAAGACAAATGTTTTTCTTTTGAAAAAAAAACCCTTCCCTAAGATCCCTATCACCCCACATGAATGCATTTTGTGCATAACAAAATGTTTTTATTTATTTTTTAAGCGGAGGTGTTACTTATCTCACTACCCATTTAGAGCACTCCTTGACATCAAAATGTCAAATGAGAATATTTATATACCTTAACACCTTTAATATACTTAAGAATATTTATACATCTAGCTGTAACCATTTCAAGGAGGTGGAATGTCAGACATCCCACTGCCCATGAAATTGTTAATACACCATCCCAAAATTCTGGAATCAATACTACAATCTCTTACTTTTTTAATTTTAAATTCAAAATTTTAGCATTACAGTTTATTAGTATGTTTATTACTTAAACTACTATAATTTTTTAATTTCTTTATAGCTGTAGTGTATAAAATATTACACCTAAGAAAATGGTATGTGCTAAATTTGTTTGAGAATTGGAAGCTGTAAGCTCACAATTTTCTTGCCAAACTTGAAAAATAAGGAGAACATTGTACTAAACCAATATTTTTTGCAGATTGGCGTATTTCCTTTGATCAACCTGAGGAAAAGAAATATTTCTACAAGATGATACTTTGTTGGTTTGGTGATGCTTTGTCTGATAAGTGTCCATTTTCTTTACATCACTTAGTTTCTCTGGGGATAAATTATGGGAGAAAAGCTGGTGATTGGTATGGACCAACACATGCTGCCCAGGTTCTTAGGCAAGTTCCTCTTTCCAACATGAATATTGGAAACAAGGTTCTCTCCTTCATAAGTTTTATGAAACTGACAAAATATGTTATTTTTTTTATACAACACTCAGAACAATTGCAATTATATAAATGAGCAAATTTATTACACAATAGTATTAATACATGAATTAATGATGAATACATGACTGCTGATGGAACAGCTGTTATCTGCAGTGAATATCGTGTTGAGATTCTGAAAGCTCTTTAAACAAGTTATCAAAGATATTGCTTTCGACATGTGGTAATAGTGACTGGCTAAAAGCATTCAGTTACCAAACATAATTGAAGACCTGTATGTACCCCTGAGAGTTAAAGCTTATTTGAAGCTATAACTATAACTATGAAGAACATTTGGTTATGTTTATATGTATTCAATATCAATTTCATTTTAAGACATTTGAAAGACAATCACTGACACCTGGTAGGTGATTTTTTTATATTTGTGCTGGTTGTGACGAGGTAAGAATTTTCTGTAGTCACATGAGACTGCAAGTCCAGAATATTTTGTAAGCTGAAGGAAACGACTCTACAATCCCAGAGCGCTGCCACAGGTGACTAAAAGGCTACTTTTTGGTACTATTTTCAAATTTGGTGACCAGGGGTATCTTTTTAAGCAAAATCGTTTGAAAAGCACCTATTTTCAAAATTTTGACAACTTCTTTTGAAAATTTAGCAAAGGTCAATGAAAATTTAGTCCCTTTTTTAACTAAAAGTGGATGGAAAAAACAGTTTTAGATTTTTCTTTTGGGAGGAAATTTTCCAAGGGACGCAAATTTTGAAGTTTAGGTACAAAGCCATGGCAACCATGAAAGAAAAATATCAGAATTTGTGGTTGCTAGATTGTCATGAAATCTTATTGAGAAAATCAGTTTTAAATTTAAATTTCTCAGTGAGCTCTTCAACTTCTGTTATACTTAATTAGCAAATTTCATGTTTTAGCTGATTCATTTTGTATCTTAGCAACTTAAATTGCTACTAAAGTGGGTTTACAAAAAGACTTTGCTACTATTTTTAAAACTGTATTCTACTATTTCACTAGTGCTTTGACTGGCAGCTCTGAAATCCTACAATTGAAATCAAACTGACATTTAAAAGAGAAACACATATTCTTTGTATTTCCTTCCTTTTCTCCAATTTTCTAGTCCAGAAACACTAATCTCTTCCTGCTTAATTGCAAGTGTAGAGATGAAAAATTATAAATCCAAGCAAAGAGGTGGCCACAACCTTATTTACTGGTAATCATCTAAACTCCTTTCAGAAATATGCTAAAGTTTTTCACACTGAGAAAAATCTGCAGATTTTATTGTAATAAAAAGAAAAATTACTGAATTTTCAACACTTCCAAATGTCAGGAAAAGGTACCTGAAATGTATGTTTCTGATGGACTTTCTGTAAGAAATGTATTTCAAAGTGTTTAAGATATTTTATAAACAGATTTATTAAACATTAACTGTGAGTGGGCATTTTATTGAAATGTAAGAGAGACATTCTACATATTTTTTCTAGCAAACACTGTTTCCACTTCTAAAAAACAATTGCTATTAAATAATAAGTAATTCAAACTACAAAAGCATTAATTGAAAAACTAAATGGAATGATGCCCTTAGAAATACATTCTTCAGTACAATAGTTTATACTTATACTTGAAAAATGATAGCCGATAATCTGAATTGGAAAATGCTTTGGCTTCTAAGCATGTGATTTTGCTGATAGTTCTCCAAACTACCTATTTTTTATATATCATTGTAACTTAATATTTTTCTTATTGCAGAGATGCTCTTATTCAAGCCAAAAGAAATCATCCTCAAATGAAACATTTAAGCATGTATGTTGCATTAGATGGCATTGGTAAGATTAATTATTTGATTATATTTTAATTAATTTTTAACATTTCTGCACACAAGATTTTCCCATACATAAAAATAATAGTCATCATGATTGACTCTTGGCCTGACTGGACACACTTTTTGAATAAATTTGAAGTTTAATGAAATTAAAAGTATGAAATGAAAAATAACTTACATTCTGATGTACCTTCTACATTAAATGAGGCAGTGAACATGGAAATGTACAAACACATAAAATTTTGTTTTTTAAAGAAAGTAAGTGGTTTATTTACATATTCTTACTGTGACACAAATTTTTGAGTTTGACTTAAGTCCATCTGAGTCCCCATTTTTCAAGTACTTTCAAGTGCATATGATTGTTTGAAAACAAATATCTTTTCTTGTCTCCTCTAAGATGATGAAATACTCTAGTTTTCTATTTAGAGTGACCATGACTTAGAAATAATCTGTTAATGGAAAATGTCTTAAGGGAGGCTTGATTGTATATAGGTTGAGAGAGTAATGCTTGTTCTCTTTACTTCAAAAGTGTAAGAAAGACCTTTAAAAAGAAAAAGCTTAGAAAGTGTTTTATATCTTCTCTGTATTTTTTCACTTCTCGATTTTATTATTTTTTCTCTGTCCTACTTATAAATGCTCCAATTTAGACTTAGACAAAGTATAGAGTTTCAAATTTTGCTAAGGGGGCTAGTGTTCTTTGTTTTTGAAGTTGTTTGGTGGATGTTTCCATCTAAATAGAACAAGTACAAATTGATCCAATTTAAATTTTTGGAATTTATATTTATGATCTAATGCTATTTATTTTTCCAGTGTTTAAAGAAGATGTTTTTGACCTCTGTTCCAAGCCTTCAGACTCATCAGAATGTGGATTACCTGTACCTTCAAGGACGAGACATCTTCAAAGTTCAACACCTAATCTGCAATTTCCTCAGTCATCAATTGACAAAAACTTACATGCACATTCTAACAGTTTGGGACAAAGTGTTAATGTAAATACTGTACAAAACTATGGACTTTGTGAATGTGATGATTCTTTGAAAAATGATATGAGCTTTGTTGATACTTGTCCATCATATTCAGAATTCGGTCCTCCAAGTTTTAGTACTGTGAAATCCTATTGGAGTAGTTTAATTTTGTTTGTATCTGTTAGATTAGGTAATGATAAAATTAATCCTTTTTACATACCATGCCTTAAAAGTCTTCTTGCATATGAGAACTGCATTGGAATCATTGGTGGCCGTCCAAAACATGCTCTGTATTTCATTGGTTGGCAAGGTGAGTGTATCAATATAATTTTATATACCATTTAGTGCAAATAAAAAGTAATCGAGTTCCACATTCTTTTATGTGTACCATATATGATGAAATAATATTCCCAATCTTTTCATGTGCTCTGATCACCATCGTAAAGCTGAAGTACAATTTTGCAAACTTGAAGCATTTGACTCATTATACACTAAAGTGCCAGAAAAACTGGTACAGACGAATGAAAACTGGTATAGCAACGCCACCTATGTATGTCATTGGTAGCGTCTGCCAGTGAATATATAAAACAATAGACATCTATAGAAGCAATCTATAGCTGTTTCTACTATGAGAATGACACAATAGATGATGTCTGTCAGCACTGTTTGCCAACGATTGTTGCAGTGAGAGTAAGTAGCTTGGTGTTATTCACTGACCACATACCATTGACATCAGTCTTCAATGGTGCCAAGAGCAGAGACACTGGAACGCTGGATGGCATTGAATCATGTTTTCTGACACACACATCTAGATGAAATCTCATGACCCATGATGGCCAAATTCTTGTTTGGAGATACAATAGGGAATACATCTTTCAGGATACATTGCAGAGCATCATAGTGTTCTTACTCCAAGCATAATAGTTTGAGGTGCTGTTTCATTTGAAGGGCAACATAAGCTACTTTTCAAATTTTTCAGGCTATCAATTTTCAAGTTAAAAAAATTCCAAAATTATAATGGTTTATCATTCAAGATGTCATGTTATCTTAAACTTTCAAATGTTACACACTCATTTGAACAATCAAATTCTTTTGATCTGCTTGAATATTTGTTTTAATTTTTTTCATTTCGGAACATTTCCGTGGCTTATCACTCGCCCGAAGCTCTTCATTTCATTCACTTTCTCGCTTCATATGGATCAAAGTTACTATGAACATTCAGTGGTGCATCACAGAGGTCTTGGAAAATAAAAAGAAATCCTATCCCTTATGAAAACCTTCCCTGGAGCTATCTTCTGACAGGACAATGCTTGTCTCCATGTCGCTCAAACTGTCCAATTTTCTTCTGTGACTAAGTGACCAACTTTTATCACTTCTTTCTTGGCCTTCTCGGTCACCCAATTTGCTCCAATGATCATGTGTGGGATATGATGCTTGAAAATTGATCTGTATATGATCACCTGCAGTTACAACTGACAAATAGTGGGTATATATTGACATTTCAGACAGCCATACAGAACTTTATGGGTCAGGAGAGGCTTGGTCACTGGTGTGCTTTATGCTGGAACACTGGAATGAATTGTCATCTTTTTCAATTCCAGAGTGAGCCTAATGACCTCTATTACTTAAAAAAAATCCCTAGAACAGTTGCCATTTTTTCTGCTCAAGGCAGAATAGGCCACATTGTAACTCAGACCTACTTGAATTGTTTTCACCTGGCTGACTCTAAACAAGTGCCTTATTTGCCTTAATGATGAATATCTTGTTAAACTGCACCAGGTAGCATTTTTAGAATTCACTTAAAGAAAATTTGTAATTTATCTTCTATTCTTACTGATTTTCCTAATGTTCATTTTATGTATATTGCTTCGCTGGCTTACGGAAGACATGAAATGGAGTTAATACACTGGACTCATGTATCAAGATGTAATGTAATATAATGAAGTTAACATAGTCAAAATGGATGAGTGATGAGGTGCATAATGTTACAAAAGCATACATATTTGCCATAATTTTTCATTTGCAGATTAGTTCATAAATATTTAATAAATGTGTAATATCTTTCTCTAAACAGAGGATAAACTAATTCATATGGATCCTCATTCCTGTCAGCCAGTTGTAGACATGGAAAAAGAAGATTTTAATGAAAAAGTATGTAAAAATTTTCATAATTCAGTTTTCAGTCAAATTAAAAAGCATAATGTAAGCTGTAAATTGGTATTGATTGATGCAAGCATTTTTTGTTTCATCCAAATTTAAGCTATTTGTTTGAGTTTTTATATTAAGCTCAACTCAACTGACAAATTCTTCATTCCTTAAATGAAGAGCTTGGTCTTCGGAAAGAAGGTAAATTTTACTTTAAAATAAAAAGCTATTATCTTTCTCCCCTTCCCCTTAATTACTTATAATAATATATAAGAATATTTTTGTATAATAGTTTTAGTCTTGTGTCTTAGTTATGTGGTAAGCTTGTTCATTATGTCAAAGCTGCACTTTTGGATTCATGTGTTTGAAGAATTTATTCCAAATATTGATTTAAATAAAATGCATATGGGATAGTTTTAATAACACATTTTACCTCAGGTTTGGAAATAGAACATAGTGTTATGTAAAGGTATTTAATACCAGATTGGATTTATATCAAAATTTAAGTTAAGCAAGTAAGAATTATACTCAATCCCTTGACACACAAATGAATGTAATCCGATTGCTTTTATGCTCGTCAGTATTGGTGTGTGGGTGCAAAGGGAAGTAACTTTGTAAAGTCCAATGCAAAAATATGGACTTCTTATTTTCCCCATAAAAGCATATTTATGAATATTCTTTCCCTTGTAACTCAAGTGAAGTAAGGGACTAATGGAACTATAACCTCTGCAAACTAATAGTCTACTATGCCTGGCATACCACAATTCTTTAAAGAGAAAAATAATAATCAGTTCTATTTGATATTTTCAAAAATTAACACTGACTTGTCACCAGCTCTGATTTGCAATCCTCAAACCTAAAATACAGATGTATTTTCAGCTCTGTTGTGCTTCAGCAATACCTTGTTATCAAACAAAAAATAATATGCAATGCATAACATTTTAGTATGAATCCCTGATTATTTCTCTTAAAAGAAAGTAAAGACAACACTCACCCAGGCCGTCTGCTTCACCAGGATCCCTCGTACCTTTGCTGTCCGCTTCCTCAGGATCTCTCATAGTGCACCTTTTCTCCCTTCATCTCGTCATTTAACCAAGCTTTGATTCTATATGCCTCTTCTACTTCTAGTCCATCTTTACCGCTGCCATTGTTTATATCAGGAGAGTTTGGTGATTCAAGTTGGCTCCTAATGCACCTTGGAGAGAAGACTCTTGTCACTTTTCGGGTGATTAGAGTATCAGTAAAATTGCATTAAATAATTATAGATTAGTTTTTCTGTTGCACAGATGGAGACAAACATTTGTTAGAAATTTTTTGACATATTTTAACTAAGGTCGATGCAAAGCTACAAAGAATGCTGATCAACTCTATTACACTCCTTTTCCAATTCCAAATTGCTGTTTTATAACAGTCCATATAATGGTTACAGTTTGCACATACATAATAAAAAATACATTCACTAATATTGTAGTTTGCGGATGCTTGATAAATATAATATCAATCAGCAACATTTACAAGTACTTTTGTTGCAGTTGCATAATAAAAATAAATTCTGTGAGTGCTTGCACATACTCATAACTACCATACCTAATATTTGGGCATTCTTAGAATACTGTAGTTTAGCACTGAATGTTTGTTTTGTTGACAACCTGCTTCACTTCCTTCTGAAAAAGTTAGTGCTGCAAATTCGTTAACCCTCAACCAAGTGTTAAACCTCAGATTTCGGAGAATCAAAATTTAACACCGAAACAGCAGTTATGACCTCTGATCAGGTATTGTGAATATGGTTCTTTGATAATCAGGGGATTATCGTTGATCTGCTGTTTAACTCAGACTTGTGAAAACGCTGTAATTGAGCTACATTCTACTTATCAAGGAAGGTAGAAAGTTATTTCCAGATCATTATTTTGATAGCTTAATTGGAACAATGATATTGAAGATACAGTAAGGTATTGTGCTAATTATGTACAGTATGCAGATATACCAAAGCTTTACAAGAATAGCCAGCTACAATTAGATGGTCACATACATAATGGTCTATGCAGGACCTATTCTAATTGTTCAAGATTCTTTTTCAAAATGTATTGAAGCTTTTACAGTTTATGATAAAAAAATAGCACCTCAACTGTATTTCCCATAAAAGTGAAATGTTTTTCTAAAAGAATAGGTCACCAAAAAACCACTGCTTATTTTAAATAGTTTTCCAAAAATACATATTTGCCATTTATAATAAGTAACTAATGTTTTCCATGAATTCTGGTTATCTTTTTGCTGTATTCGCCAGTCTCAATCAGTTTTCCAAATTAGTTTTTTCTTCTTTAGAAAAGGTCTAATGCTTCCAAAATGTTTATTTTTGCTTAACTTTTTGCTATTGTATTATATTAGAGCAGTTGTATACCATCAAAGTATTGTAGATGAATTTTAATAGTGTATTATTTGTATGATTATTATGAACTTCTCATTTATGTTTGACATTTGAAAGTGAAGTACACTATTCAATAAAATAGAATTGTATTCTATTTTTAATTAAATATAAGACAACGTTGACTTATATTCTAAACTCAGATTTTGTTCTCTTTTCAGTCTTTTCACTCAGCATCTATTCGAACAATGTCATTTAATGAGATGGATCCTAGTTGTGCCATTGGTTTCTATTTTAGGAGAAGAGAAGAATTTCAACATTTTATTGACAAGTTTTCTGAAGTGAGTAATTTGCACATGTTTCTAAATCAGAATTTTTTCATATTTATTTCACTTATTTTCATTTTTCGTGTTTTGTTGCTTAAGGCTTCTCAGTGAACTGTTTATACAGGTACATTCTGTTGTATATGGCATTTAAATTGCTTGATTGGGGTAGAACATTTCTATGCTTGAATAATCGTACCTCTGAATAAAGCATGAGTGTTCATTGCTCCAACTTAAACTCAGTTTTTAAAGAGTTTCAGTTTTAAGGTAGCTTTTATTACAAAATCCATTGCTGAAGCTATTGGTTTTGAAATCTTTTGTAATTAATAGTCGACAAGTTTACTTTTATTTTGATGTTACGTTTGTGTTATCTTTTCATATTTTGTTTTGGGTTTGTGATTGCACATTTAAGTTCAATAAAATTCATGCTCATTAATCTGGTTCTAGGAATAAAATATAGATATTAGACTTAACCTTCCAAATGATTACAACTAGATATCTCATCCAACAAGATCTGACCAATTTTGCTAATGACAACTCGTCGAAATAAAACTTCCTATTTTGCTAAGAACAATCCCATGGAGCATTAACCTGTAAGTTTTATTGCAAGGCTTGTTGCTTCACTGCTTTTGGAAGCGATTACAATGGTGGATAGCTGATGAGTTTCTCAAGTGCCTTGTTCCCAATGCCATAATCCCTGGCAGTCAAAGGACAAGTGATTGTAGTTTAAGTGGGCATGGGAAGAAGTTTTAGTTTGAAAAGTTTTGAAAAACAGCTGTGTTCTGTACCTTATGTTTCTGCATTTTTTATATTTTTGCATGTGCTTTGCACTTGTTTTGAAAATAGCATTCTTTCTAAGTTTCCAAATAAAGCACACAGAGAATTCTGTATCTGATTTCCAAATCGGCTCTACAAGGAAACACCTGGCACCCAACTGAACTGTTTTGGATCATTATCTTCATTTTATCCCTTGCACATGGGGTGGAATCGGTCATCCCTACCCGAATGTTGTTTTTTGTCCATTTCTATGAGTGTACAGAGAAAAAGTACAAAAGCCGGACCTTTGTTGTGTTCCAAGAGTACATATATTTCAGACTTCACTTTTGATCTTATTTACAGCAAGGTTTTTGATTACTAGATGAATTCATAGCATTATCCCTGTTCCAATCTGACCATTGGGTTAATTATTTTGTTAAAATTTGAATAATGCATTCTTGAAATGTAAAAATAAGAAAGTTAAAGTGATTAGATGTGTAGCCACAAAATAAGCCAATGTTTTTTATACAATAGTACATGATGTCCGATGTAATAAGCATATCGCGTCTTCAGAAAAGTGACACAACTCAAAATGTTTCCATATTTCATTTAATAAATGATTCTATAAGGGGCAGTCAAATGAAAACGAGACAGACTATATAACGAGCATGGCGCGGAAGTTGGTAACTCAGGTAGGTTTGTGTATAGAAGCGCCCTCTATTGGGAATCAGGAAGGAACAGTGCGAACGTTCACCGCTGTGTCATTTGTCTGTTAGATGTGCTCGAAGTGAGGTCAGCGAGTCGTGTGCGCGTCCGACATCACTATCTAGGCCGGGAAAGAGGAACAGCGTGTTGTAGTGCATTTTTTGACTGCGGAAGGAGTGTCAGGAAGTGGAATTCGTGGAAACTTTGCAAAAATTGAAGCGCGCCATCAAGTCCAAATGCCCAGGAATGTTGATGGACAGCATCATTCTGTTGCAGGATAATGCTTGCCCACATGTTGCCAAAGTTGTTAAGACTACGCTGCAGAAGTTTCGCTGGGAAGCCCTTACACATCCACCATACAGTCCAGATCTCTCCCCATGCGATTTCCATATTTTTGGAGTCCTGAAGAAAGACATTCGTGTGGCCGTCGATTTGCTTCGGACGAAGAGGTGCACGCCTTGGTACAATCATGGTTCCGTAGGCAACCGCAAACATTTTTCTATGAAGGCATTGACCATCTTGTCTCACAGTGGGATAAATGTATTAACAGTTATGGTGATTACTTTTGAAATAATAAACAGTTTACTTGCTTTTTTTCCATCTGTCTTGTTTTCATTTGACTGCCCCTTATCTTAAACTCAACAAACCATGGAACTTGAATGTGGAATTTTACTACAATTTTTTATAACAATATGAAAAAAATTTGCTTATTTCAAACCAAGAAATAAAATACCAAAGATTTTTAATCTTTTGGCTCTCCCTTAAATATTTTTTGAGTTGTGTCACGTTTTCATTTTCTTTTCACGTATGATTAAATATGTAGGACAACTTTTTGTATTGTATAATACTTGTACTTTTATGCTGAAAAATTGTAATAAGTGATATCTGAATGATTTTTAAGGTACTTTCCATAATTGAATTCTACACTGAAATTTGTAAAAAAAAGGCAAACAATTACATTTTATAAGCATAATTATTTTGATTTTATTTAATACTAACAATATCAAGTATTAATAAATAGGTTCTTATACTATAGCTTAGAAATGATGCAAGCTTTTTTCTCTTTCATTTTATTTAAGAATCTCAAAAAAGATGAACATGCACAATTTGGGAATTCTATAATCTTATGGCATTTGTTGATTGCTGAAAGGTTGTTTAGTCCACAAAAATAATTATGTAATCAAAATAGCTTTTGTATTCATTTAACATCTATATGAGAATTGTTTAATGTGCCAATGAGATGCCTATTTAGAGACTTCTTGAGAAATGTAATTCTATCTCTTATATAAACAAATTATTTTGCTTAATTTATAGAAAATCTACTGTGATTTTTTTTACCTTAAATTTGATGAAGTTATATGGAGTAGAAAATGGGGAAACAGATCAACAAGTGTCTGCCAAATGACTTTCTTGGAATAAGAATCATCAAATGTAAATTCACAACCTTACAAAGAAAACCGTAAATAAGGGTAAAGGGTCTGCTGCTTGCTCCAAGCCTGAATGGGAAATAGGAGTTCAGGAGGGGCTGATTATGGAACTTGAAAGGAGATGGTCAAGAGAAGGGGTCAATTCACAACCTTACAAAGAAAACCGTAAATAAGGGTAAAGGGTCTGCTGCTTGCTCCAAGCCTGAATGGGAAATAGGAGTTCAGGAGGGGCTGATTATGGAACTTGAAAGGAGATGGTCAAGAGAAGGGGTCAATTTGTGGTTTACTCTTCTGTGCTTTGTTAACTCCAAGGGGAATGAAGATTCAAATAAAAAACAACTTGTCGTTTACCCAGAACTGGTGACTATTTGAAATAGGTTGGTCACTCCAGAACAGGTTTTGATGTGAATATAAACCACCAGGAGGGTTAAAGTACTAGAATAAAAAGGTACATCCAAAACTAATTTATTAGTGCATACAGGGTGATTCTACAGTCATGGGACAAACTTGGAGGGGTGGTACAGCTTACTAAAGGATACATTTTTCGTATAGGAATGTATGGTCGGAAGTGACGCGTAAGGCACGTACACAAAAAATGAGACATGAACAGAAAAACATTGTTTATTTACAAAATCCTTGCAAAGTGCTTCTTTGCAGCAATATTTACAATAAATGCTCAAAATTGCGACCACCAACAGTAATACAAACTCGGCAGCTAAGATTGGCTGGCAATGCTGTGGGTAGAGGGCAGTAGTGTGCCTGGCCATCCGTGATCTGATGCATCTGTGGGTAAACGTTATTTGCAACTGTGCTGTCGGCTGTGATGGAAGATTTTACAAATAGTGAAAAGGTGGACATGCATATGATGTATATGGTGCTGCTAATGGGAACGGCAGAGCAGTGATACAGCTGTATCAGGAATGTTTTCCGAACAGGCGTATGCCGAACCACAAAATGTTTGAGCGGTTTCATCGGCACCTTTGTGAAAATGGTTCATTCATCACCAGCTCTGACGGAAAAACTGGATCAAGACCTGCACGACATCCAAACATGGAAGAAACCATCTTGAACATTGTGGATGAAACACCCCACACAAGTACAAGAGCTATTGCACGTCGTGTACACGTGAGTCAACCCACCGTTTGGAGAGTCTTAAATGAAGAACGTTTACACCCATTCCATATTCAGAGTCCATTACAGGCAAGTGATTACCAGCTGCCCGTAGAATTCTGCCAATGGTTCTTGCAGCAGTGTGTGCAGCCGGATTTCCCAGCTTCTGTGCTACTCATAGATGAGGTGACGTTTACACAGGAAGGTGTTTTTAATGTGCACAATACTCGTGTGGGCTACAGAAAATCCACACGCTACACGTCCACATACATTCCAAAAACGCTTCTCTGTGAATGTTGTGAACGATTTCCTCATAGGCCCATATCTCCTACCAACGAGACTCAATGGCTCATATTATCGTATTTTTCTGGAAGAGCTTTTACCAGAATTGCTGCAAGATGTTCCGACTGTCGTTCATAATCACATGTGGTTTCAGCATGATGGTGCGCCAGCCCATTTCAACGTGGTTGTCCTCAATTACCTGGATGCCAGTTTTGCGGGGCGTTGGATTGGGCGTGGTGGACCAGTCCGATGGCCACCCCGATCTTACTTCTTATGGGGGCATCTGAAGACCATCGTTTACGGGACTCCAGTTGACTCAATTGAGGACCTTGTTGCTCGACTATCCATTGCGGCTGCAAGCGTTCGCAAAATGCCTGGCATCTTTGGAACTGTTCGCCAATCACTCCTTCGACGCTACCAAGCATGTCTTACTATTGGTGGTCGCAATTTTGAGCATTTATTGTAAACATTGCTGCAAAGAAGCACTTTGCAAGGATTTTGTAAATAAACAATGTTTTTCTGTTTATGTCTCATTTTTTGTGTTCGTGCCTCCACGCGTCATTTCCGACCATACATTCCTATACAAAAAATGTATGTTTTAGTAAGCTGTACCACCCCTCCAAGTTTGTCCAGTGACCGTAGAATCACCCTGTATTTATATATTTACTCTAAAATATTTGGTATTTCAGAAGACTACACATTTAAATTAATTTTTTGCTTAAATGTCCTTGATGTCAATTAAATCTAATGTTGTAAAGTGCCAATTGTCTTTAGTGTGTAATTAATTTTAAGAAAAATTATTACTGTCTTTTAAAGTCTAAAAGTAAAATTGGTTGAGACTTCAAGGGGTAAGTTCAAGGTGCATAGCCCTGTTGGGCTGAAGCAGAGGATAGGGTTACTCTTCATGTTATGAACTGTATTAAAAAACTATATTCCCACTTTTTGTTAATTTAGAAAGTTTCAATATATCAAACTCGGATAGTAAATTTATTATTCTGCATTTGAGATTGTTAAAATACTTAATTGCTTCAATGTTGAATAAACATCAGAAGCAAATTTTATTCTTAGTGTTACATATATTAAGCTCCTTTTTCATTGGTATCTTTGAAAATTAATCTTGCTGTAATAAAACAAAGCTTTTTATTATCCAGATCACTGCTCCAATGAAACGAAATTTGGATTACCCTATATTTGCACTAGCTGAAGGAAAACGGATTGATGTTGAAGAAGTTGACACACATCAAAGATATGCACGATCTTCCGTATCCCGTAATAGTAAAGTTGATGAAGATGATTATATTTTACTCTAAACTAAGTAATAGAATCCCTCTCTGGGTATTTAGTAAAACCTTATACAGTATATCATCCCTTCTATCCCAATTTAAATTCTGTAGTATTATGTATGTTATGTATTTTCTGGCATATTTTACTACATATGAAATGAAAAGTGCCTGACATGAACAATTCTGGAAATCAAAACTACTACATCCCTATCTCCTTATCCGTTTAATTTTATTCAATGATGAGCACTTTTTTACTGTAGATTTTTTAATCAGTGGTTTCATTCTCTGGTTTAATGTATCAATTAATAATACTTTATAGTTATCTGTTATTTTGATGACTTGACTTTTAAACATAAGATTAATGCAATGACTAAATGCCAAAGGAAAAATTGGGAAACTACAAACCTCTAATCACAAGTATTTGTAAGTTTAGGTACATACATAAGATGAGAGAAAATGTTAGATGATTGTAATTCTACTATATTTATATTAGGTATTTATGTAAAACATTTTATTTTTTAAAAAGAAATCTATGTATACTGTTTTAAATATTTTGACTTATTTCTTCTAGTATTTAAAAATCTATTTTTGGAAATACTTTTTCAAGTTCACTCAAAGTGATATGCCTGATTATTTTAAGCATTTTGTTCCATAAACTTTTTATATTAAAGTGTATGTGTAATGATCATATCAGGATTGATACAAAATACTGTTGTAGTAATATTAATTTTATTTAACCCTCCAAGTAGCATGCCTGAACAATCTTGGAATGTTCAATTTGAATATAACTTGGAAAAACCCGTGACAAGTGGCAAACCCGAAATATTTGGCCTTATCACCCTGACCCCTGGACTCCTTGCTCCACGAAATATTATGGATATGCCACCCTCTACAGTGAAATCCCTATGAACTGTACTCAGGCATGTCACTAGGAGGGTTAATATATACTATACTGATGTGTTTAGAGTTACTCTATATCAATTAGAGCATATTCATATTTTTAATTCTTAGAAAAGTTACTCGGTTTGAAAAGTTTAATGATTCTTATATGTGATTGGATCAAATTTAGCTTTAGTTCCTATTAAAACAATCTTGATTTATACTTAATTTTCCTATTCATTTGATAAGAATGCAATTGCATGCATATATATGAATACTTAAGTGATATTTTTATGTTCTGTGTTATTTCACACTTCTGGGTATTCATATTTCGAAATCCAGCTAATAGAATTTATTTTTATGTGAAATGCTTCCTTTCATTTTTTACTGAACTCCTTAAAAAATTTCCTTGCTGTGGTTTATGCTATCAAAGTATCGTATTTGACATTTACTTATCTCTAAATATTTTTGTGTTGAAAATATTCTAAATTATATTCAAGTCTATTATTTCTTATCGTGAATAGTCTCACAAAAATAAGACATTGCGATATTTAAGATGATCTATTTAAATTTTCACATCAATTTGTAACATAATACAAACAAAAAATTAATGTAACAGCAAAAATCTAAAATTCAGAAGAGGAATGTTTGCAAAAATTTCATTATACTTTTATATGCATTTAAACTTTTAGTTTAAAATACTTGAAATATAATTGTACTTTAAAATGCAGACATAAGAAGTGGTTCTTTATAACTTAGACAAAGGTTATATATTCCATTTTCAGTGTTTTTGGTATATCAGTTTATATTTTAAATGCTGTGATTTTACTATCTGAATGTTCATTCAAAGCTATATTTTCAAGTTAACTGAAAGAAGAGTAAAGTTAAAAACAAGCTTAAGTGGTGATTAATTTTATAAAAGATTCACATTAAAAAATGTGTGCCAAATCATAAGTTCTGATAAAAAAGTATAATTTTCAGTAATTTAATCTACAATGTGTTCAGCAATTAATCTACTTATCTATAAAATCGCAATGAAAAATATCAAATGTTGCTTAAATAATCTGAAATACTTTGGTATGTTTGGTGCCATTTTGCATTAAATATCACCAAATCAGCACTGTAAAACTTGACTATAATTGTAATGTGTTATTTTTAACAGGAGATTTCAGACTTTTATTTAATACAATGTCTTGGTATAATAATCAAGATTTCTATATTTCATTGTATATGGTTATAGTATTTGTTTATACACATAGTTAAATCTATTCTGACCACCTCTGTTCCCTGAATGCAGAGGAAGTTGGGACAAATAGCACCTACATGCACATGTATTTTAGATAAATTATGACAAACTATTGTTTTCAATTCTGAAATATATATTTTTTAATTGCATGCTATTTGTTTTTCCTTTAACTTTAAACTTCTCTTGACAAAAAATTAAAAAAGTAAATAAATAATTGAATCTAGTTGATAATTAAGTTGAGTTGAATAATTGAATAAGAATTGCTTGCAGCAAGTCATTGATTGTTAATTTTCTTCAGCAATAATTGATATCACATCAAACATCTGATTGAGAAATTCATTATTACTTGTTCCCTAAAAAACTCACGTTAGAGTTTTCAGTAAGTGCCTTCAGATAAGGACACCTGAATTCTTCCATTTAGATGGACAGACATTGTCTCACTATGTCTAATCTTGTGATGTTACGTTGTACTTTCTAAATAACTATTTTCATCTTAAAACTCCAGCCAAGTAGTTGCTAAATACAAGTGAAATGTAGATTTCAAGCCTAAGTGATGTGGTATCAAGCTATGCCATACTCCATTACTTATAAATAGGTGCACCTTGAGGTTACACGCTCCCTTACCATATCCTACCCTACTGTACTGTAACCATGGAAACATCTTCTGTGATGGATGCACCAAACTATTTAAGACCTGTAGTTTTGTAGACTTTTTATTTTAATACAGATAAGCCCAAACAGAATTTATTATAGTTGATATGATATTTACTGAGGACTGAATCGGATTTAAGTTTTATAGGATCTAATTGGTCTTTCTCAAAATTATAAATGTGTGCTACACAAAAGTTGACTTACTGATTGTTCAGGTATTGGTTGCTTGATCGAAGAATTAGTATATATTGTTTATGTATATTAAATTCTATTTCACTGAAAAGTTGTGGTATAAGGTATGACCTTTGGAACCAGTTTTAGAGCAACTGTCTATATTCAAATAACATTTGAATAGCTCTTTTCTGGGTTGAAATTTTTGGTGACTTTTGGGCCTAGATATTGTCTTATATGATCTCTTTCACAACTGAAGACTGAATGCTTTTTTATGCATAGCTTTATTTTTATTGCTTTTGATAGAAATTTCAGAAATCACAAAATTTTGCTGTCTCTATTTAGCTATGCTGATAAAATATATTACTATACTTAATAGCATGTGATTAAAAACGAACATTAGATTTTCAGTTGCAAATGTAGTGACTATAACTAGGAGTTGTGTCACTTTCCCATATATTTAAATAATGAAATTAACTAAGTGTAACTTTTTGATAAGTTATAGAAAATGTAGAGCTAATCTTGGGGTTTGAAATTAAGATACTTTCTAAGCATGTAATTCTTCATGAGAATTAAATTATGTTTATTGATCAATATGCATCCAATTAGAGAAAGAAAGCTCTAATAACTAAGTTAATTTAGTTGAAGAGAAAATGTTTTGTGTATTTTTATTTGACTTTTACTATTTTAGTTAATTCCTAATTTACAAATTGTTCGGGCTATATAATTAGATTATTACATGCAAGAGTATGCCCTTTTCCAAAATATGCTGGTTTTATGTAAATGCATTTATTCTAATGATTTGTAATGTTAAATCCTAGGGAATTGATTTTTTCAGATATATGTAAATTATGTATAAAGCTGTGGTAAGCTAGTAAAAAACCAGGAAGCATTCCTAAAAATTCAACATGTATGAACAGTTTATCATTATTTATACATAGAATTATTTGTATACTGATAATGCATGAAGGTGGAAACCTTTCATAAATATTGCATTGAAATTAATTTTTATTCATTAAAAGATATTTTCATATTAAAAATTATTACTGGGTGCACAAAATTTCAATCTCCACATGGGAAGTCTACTTGTTCATTTAATAGACACTTAGAGATTTTTAGATATTTCTTGAAGACAACTCCTGATTTTTTAGATAGATTATACAAAAACTAATTTTTTCACCAATATTCATTTTTTCTGTTTAAAGATAATTTATATTTAATCTTCCAAAGGTGTGGTTTTATATTAAATTTGAAACAATTCAACTCATCAAAAGGCTTCAAATTGTTTAATGCAAATTGAAGTTAAAATGTTAGGAATTAAATTAAATGTTGGAACAAACAATTGTTTGATTTAAATTATTTTAATGCAATCTGAAGTTATACTATACATATACAACTTCTACAATAATTAAGCTCTACATTTTAAAATTACTATAAAAATAACTTCAAAATATTGCATATTCTGGATGGCAGGTTTGATTATTCGTTTGATAAAAGAAAGTTAAATACTTTTTATTAAAAATAATTTTTGTTTTTCATTCTCAAAATTTCAGCGATTCAAAAAATAAAATTTAAATATATTTCTTTGCATTAAATTTTAACATAAGAATATATTTTTATTTTATCATGAAAAATATTTTAATTTTGTTTCATACGTTGATTAGTTGCAGAAAGTACTCTTTCAATGTGAACACAAGCATTTTCGTTTGACATTTTAAGATAATTTAATGTAGGAAAACAACACTTAACGGCCTAAAAAGCATCCAAATTGCCGAAAATTTCTACATCCCTTGACTGGAATTTGCAAAAAGTATTGAGATGAATCCTGAAAAGTTTGTTTTTGAAAATTAAATATTGTAGCTTTAAATTTGGTATCCATAACTGTATGAGGTAAGGAGACAGCCTAGCATAAATAGAAAATTTTCCTGGTTTGATCCTTCTGAATAGCCCTAGACATTTTCAGAGTATGTACTAGTTAAATTTGTAGATCCAGAAATCCACAACGTAGTTTGCTGTTTAAGGTTGGGAGCAAGACTACCCCATACAATGTCCAAATTTGAATAATATGGCCACTTCAATCTTTGAGATTAATTACCCGAAGCCACTTATGCATAAGATGATCAGCTGTTTGGTCATACAAATGAAATAAAAATATTAATTAAATACAAAACCAGTACTTTACTGTATACAGGGTGTCCCAAAAAGGTTGTTCCGCAATTTATCTTTTTACCATTTGGAGATAGATAGGCAATGTCAATTGCAAAAGTACACCAAATAAGGTAGGTAAGATATGTGAATAAAATTATCATGTGATAACAATTTAAGCGGATTCAGTTTTTAATTTTTATACAACCCCTCTAGATAAAAATCCGAGGTAGCAAAAATGTTCCTTACCTGCATCTATATCGTTAGAAGAAAACTGCATTTCTGTAGGTTGAACAGTAACGGAGGCATAATGACGCAAAAAAAGTTGACTTATACAGCTTGTGCACAGCTGTTCAAGTAGTCAGATTACGGACCGTATACACAATGCTAAAAAGCACTTTTCGGTCAGAAAGTGCAACATTGTGCAAAGTTATGTAGTATTGCAACTGCAGATGAAAATCGCACTGAATAATAGTAGACAATGTAATCTTCAATAAAAATATTGTAGAAAAAATGGTTTAAATAAAAATAAAAGGAAATTTACAACGCATGTTCAAAATGTTTTCCATCTGCAGCAATGCAGAACTTAGCTCTTCATTTTTGGCCATCGTTCTAAATTAGATACGGCCCCCTTAAAATGGAATCTCTTGTATCTCCGTTACTATTCAACCTACAGAACTATGGTTTTTTACTAACGATAGGGATACAGGTAAGGAACATTTTTGCTATCTCGGATTTTTATCTAGAGGCGTTGTATAGAAATTAAGAACTATCCGCTTAAATTGTTATCACGTGATAATTTTATTCACATATCTTAATTACTTACCTTATTTGCTGCACTTTTGCAATTTACATTGCCTACCTTTCTCCAAATGGTAAAAAGATAAATTGCTGAACAACCTTTTTGGGACACCCTGTATAGCTGGAAAAAATTTAGGTTTTCAAATTGCCATCGATCTATGCAAGTACTTATCTGTTATAAAATCAGCAATTTGTAATTATTGCAGTAATACAATACATTAGTTTATAAATGTATCATGTACCTGTAAAAACGTTTTTTAAATAAATAAGCTTTTATGTTCAAAATGTTATTTTTCATTGGTTGCTATAGTTAAAATAATTACTTGTTTTAAATTTTAAATAAGTTTCAAATTACATCAAAAGTTTAATGACATGAATGGTGTTTATTTTGTCAGATGAGACTTGTATTTAGTACAAACTTGTTATTTTTAGAATTCGATAGAAAGTATGCTAAATCTTAAAATTCTTTTTAGGATAAATGTGAAGTATAGGTGTATATAAGGGAAACTGTGATAATTAAATTGTATTGTTGTATTTTATGTAAATATTAAGTGTTTAATAAATGTTTATACATATAATAGACAATTTACTTTTATTTGTTTGGTGTTTTGCTATTTTATAATTTTATGAACTGTCTCATCTTGACCATTAATTGAAAAAATAAAACTTACTCTGAATTGTTATAAACATGTTTTAATATTAAAACTTATGCAATTCAGTTTTCAATAAATTAAATGGAAATTTTTCTAGTGCTCTCAACCAAGTGTGTTTAGATATGTGAATAGTTGAAAACAAAAATAGTATTTTTATAAAAAGTATTACATTTCTTTACTACATCGCTCATGAGTTGAAACATAACTCAAACAATCACATTTTGAGATAAAATAAGTTTAAAGTTTTCATTACTATGAAAATACATAGTATGCTGTAAAACATTTGTCATCCAGCAGTCCAGTGTATTGCATAGAGATTTGCCAGTATTGCTGCTAGAAAGAATGTAGTTTATCTAAATTGAGACATACACTCAAAATCATATATTTTGTGCCACTATTGCAGTCCACGAGCGATGTATTTCGAAAGTTGGCAAAAGGGTTTGTAACTTAAAACACAAGTATGAATGTAAAATGTGCCGTCTTCAGGAACATTATGTAGCAATATAAGTTAGTGATTAATGTATAAATGGCATTCAAGTAACAATAGTTTTCCATGGTCCATTAAAAGGCCTGATTTTTCATTTTCGTTTTATAAGGGTCAATGTTTACTCAAGTGCCTTAAATTTTAGAAATCTACTAATTTGCAGTTTACTCTGCATGTTTTATTTCACTTGCTATAGAAAATCAGTTTGATGATACTTGTCCAAAAGATCAAGTGTCATTAATTTTGAAAGTTTTTTTGGGTAGGAATTGAGCATTGAAAAATTACCCAATTTTCATTTTTGTTACTTTACTTATACCGATGAATTGATTTAGATGCACAAATGTAGACAAGAGGAAGTACACTCAAACCTGTTTTTGTGCGGTGGATAGGGACCGCATAAAAGAAAACACACAAAACTTCACGAGTAGCTATAAAAAATATTTTTCGCAACACATTTAAAAAGTATTTTTTTTATGCGGTGAATAGGGACCGCATAAAAAAAGTCTCACGTAGAAAATAACTCAAAACCTTACGAAATAACTAGGAATTGCTTTTTTAAACGAAATCAAGACACGAGGCTTGGCAGCTACTTGGAATCTCGCCAAACCTTTTGGAATCTGATTTAGAAAATACACATGCGAACATTTTTAAATATTTTATTTACATATGTACTTATTTTACACATACAAAACTTTTCAAAATGTATAACCATTATCCTTCGGAGTTTGACAATACGCGAATTTTCTTGTGGTAAACTGGTTCAAAATCACTTTCGTCACTTGAAGATACTACCTCGCACTCATTTAGAGTTGACTTTTTTATATACCGCACTAAAACAGGTTTGAGTGTATTCCCATTTAAAGCATGCCTCTATGAACCATTTTATTAAATATTAAAACTAGATAATATATGTACTTTTAAGGACAGAAGTAGTTAGTAAAGCAAGCTGCATTTAAAATTGTATGTATCAATTTATGGGGAAATGTTAAATTGGGTTAAGGACGTGCATCTTCAAAGGGTTCTGAAATTGTATTGATCGGTTTGTCATTCAGCAATAATATTGTAACACTATTTTAACTAAACAAATTAAAATATTCATTTGTTTATTTCAAGTGATGTAGGATACAATGTTTAAAACAAACTAAGTTCAGATACTCATCATTTTTCAAGGAAGGTATCGTTACAGCAGTTATTTCAATTTTCTAAGATGTTTTTTTTACGTACTGCATGAAATTGAAAAATATGGCCCTTGCACCATGAAAACGAAAGTTTTCAAGAAATGCTTTGCAAATTTTAAAGATATTCCGTGGGGTGAAAAAAATCATTTATATTTTTTAAATCATGTATTAATTTAAATTAGGTTTGTTTAATCGTTTTATTTCAGATTAAAAAATTTGTTTCCTTTAAGTTTTAAACTTTTAGACATTAGAATGCAAAGCAGTGTAATTTCTAGATAGAATTACTAATTATACTAATGTATTTAATATATATGCAAGTTTAGAAAATATAGCTGGCCAAATTTTTGAATGAATAAAACTTAAAAATATAATCATGGACCTTGTTACTTTTTATCCTTTCATTTGTGAATTGTTTTGATAAAATTCATAATACTTAAAATTATAGGCAAAAAATCAAACATTTAAATTAGGAGAGATTAATTTTAATTTTTCTGCCCTTTTGTTACTCAACTTGTTTCAAGGTTTTAGATGTAAATACTCTCAAGTTGAAAATATTCCTTCTAAAATACAGTAGTGGTGTTAGGGGCTTTCTTGTCTTCTGCACCAACATAAAAATCTAATGGAACTTGGTATTTTCCATTCTTTCTCAAAGAAACTAAAAATTTATCTAATTTCACTTGAATTTTCATAATTACAAGTATACTAGATGAGTTTTGCTTTTGCGAATATTAAGAGGTACTTTCTATTCAAAAGCTCAGTTGGATTTTCTGCCAGGAGGGTTTAAATAAGCAAGTGGCATCTGATGCTTGTTAGGAATATACTGAAATCAAATATAAAACAGTGCTGATTCCTTTATCCAAGACAGCAAATTTTGTCTAGAAAGGACAGCAATTTAAGTATCTCCACTTTTTTCATGGGGGAAAAGATGTCAAAATTAACCCAAAAATGTGTAATTCAGCTTCTAATTCTTCTTTAAATTAACAAATTAAGTAATTTGTTAATTTAAAGTTTGATTAACATTATTTTAATAAAACTATAAACCTGATTTAAATGAAACCGAGTTGAATTGGCACACCCTTGTGTGTATGCAAATATATGATGTATATGTAAGTACTAAATTTGATCAGAATAAAAGTTTTTAGTAACTGACTCAATATTGGGTAATACAATGAGGCAACTACACTATACCTGAGCGCATCATTAATTTTTGTACCCATGGCAAGTGTACCAAAGAATCACTGGCCATGGGGTATTTATCTGGAGTCATAAATCATCTTTTTTATAACATTGTGCCTAAATTAACTCCATGATTAATGTTCACAGGTTTTTAATAACATTTGTACTGTGCTGGCCAAAGGAGTGTCATGATACACACCTTGCAGGTTATAACATACCTTGAAAAAATATAACCATGTTTATGTAAATATAAATGTGACACCAAATGAGCAATCAGGGATAATGAATCAAACACCTTTTCAAATATTTTAATATGCCAATAAGACCCATTAATCTAAAGAAATATTTTGTAATTTTTTTTCTCAAATAAAATATTAAAGAAATCACATGCTAATATTTCTCATTTATTCATAATTCAGAAAACTAACCTTTCAATATTATATCAATGTAGGATTTTCCGAAAAATAGATTGAGACCATGTGTTAAAAATACACCGACATTTAAAATTTCCTTTACACTACTTACCACTTTAATCTACCAATCACATTGTGCATGTTTCCCTATCATTTATTCTCAATAATCCCTCATTAAGTTATTCATTCTGTATCAACAAAATTTCAGTAACAAAGTTGAATATATACCATTCTAGAGAGAAATCTGAATATTTATGTTATACTTGTTATGTTGTGAAATGATACTTGTAAAGTAATTGTATGATTAATAATATTCACTCAAAAAGACCAAAACATAAGGTACAGTAAGAGTAAACAAATCTAGACTCACTTTACATAACCCAAACGTCACAATCCATGCAGTTCTGTCCAATTAAATGAAAACAGGAACTATTCTATTTGAGTTGAAGGGTACATAATTCAATCTTGAGATATTTTTTATCTATTGCATTGAGAGATGGTGAAATTAAGATTTCTCTCATTAGAACATTATGAGCAACAAAGATATTTTAAGTAACATACTTTATGCTTGAAAAACAGAAGTCTCTTATAACAAAAAATACAATTCCTTTCATACTTTACGAGGTAAATACGAAAAAATAAGAATTAAGGAAATTAGCATTTGTATTTCTCATAGAGAAGGTGAAAACATTGCAATACTCTGAATGGATACAATAAATTGGAGGAAATAAAAGTACATAGCATTCCATGTACTGCAATCAGTTTGATTGCTCGTTGATTAAACTAGTCAATATATAGAAAATAAATTTTATTGGTAAAATCATTTAAGTACACATACATGTTCAATAAACTATATAAACAATACTGTAACCGAACGTGATTCTCAAAATACCATTTCAAATACTAATAGTATGCAAAAAAAGTACAATAGAAACTGAAATTACAATACTTTGATCACCATTAATCACTAAGTACACATCCATGTTAAATTAAGTTTATATACAGGGTGTTTCAAAACGAATGCAACAAACTCTCAGGGGTGGTAGAACACATTGAAACACTTTTCATCATAGAATGCACGGTAGAAGGCTCTTTCAGCAGAGCATATAAAAACGGTGGTTTTCACAAGCAAGGTCATTAGCGACTTGGAATGAATCAGTATACCACTGTGGAGAAAGTGGACATGCATTTTATCTGAATTGCCTGCATTGTCGGAGCATGTACCAGCAGTCATCTGCCGTAAAATGTGATTCTAGCATGGTGAAACAGCTCATTTCAGTACTCCAGTGTGTTCTTACCTGTATGCCACATTTCCAGGCCAATGGATTGGCTGAGGAGGAACCATCACTTGGCTCCCATGCTCACCAGATCTGTCCCCTCTGGGTTTCTTTTTATGGAGACATCTGAAGTCCCTCATGTATGACACTCCCATTGCTTCGAATGAGGAACTAGTTGTCAAACTTTCCATAGCTGCCCACGAAAGCCTGGAATTTTCCAGAACATACAGGAATCTTTACATTGACGATGCAATGCGTGCGTCAGAGCAAGGGTCGTAATTTCGAGCAGCTCTTCCAAATGTACTTCGTTGCAGTATTTACTGACTTAATTTGTACATTTATTTAATATCTGCAATTTTGATTTCATTTTAAGTAGTTGCTGACGTTTTGTTTTGATGTTTCGTGCCAGTCTTGTTTTTGAGTCGAGTAAGATTGCGTGTGGAGAAATGGAAAGCACCCTAAAGAACATAACCACTTCACTTGTGACCATGCATTCTATGATGAAAAGTGTTAGTTTCGGTGTGTTCTATCACTGAAAGTTTGTTGCATTAGTTTTGAAATACCCTGTGAAGTAATCCCAAATACCATTTTAAATACTAAAAGTAAGAGTACACAAATAAAACAAAATAGAAACTAGAAAATACAAAAACTGCTTTGAAAAATTTCTTTGAACAATAAACAAATTGAGTTGCTGAATCATACATAACCAATGACTTTTTGTTATTTTACTAACTTATTGAATGTAATACTCAAATTATAAACCAAGATAATAGATAAAATTTCAATGTTATTGTAATGCTCCCAGGCTAGGCTCCTTTACTTTAATCTTGGATTGTTTATTACATCCGGTGGGATGAATTGCCTGATTTTATTTCTGAAATGTTATTGGTCAGAGTCAGGTGGTGTTTGAAAATACAGATTAGTCATTAGATGAGAAAATTACTTTTTGTAAATAGTGTATAAATGATATTTGTAAATACAGATATATTTTAACATGCTTCTGATGCCTGCTGATTTAAAGTACCTACGATGCGTATGTTTGTTGAGGAAACCTTACAGTGAAGCTTAAGGAAATTATCATTTATACATCTCATAAAGAAGGCGAAAAATTACAATACTTTGAATGGATACAATAAATTGAAGGACATAAAAGCACATAGTATTCAATACAGTACATTGTAATCAGTTTGATTGTTCATTGATTAAACTAGTCACTATATAGAAAATAATTTTATTGGTAAAATCATTTTAAGTACACATCCATGTTCAATAAATTATATTTATACAATACTGTAACCAAAAGTGATTCCCAAAATACCATTTCAAATACTAATAGTATGCAAAAAGAACAAAATACAAAACTAAAATTTCAATACTTTGATCATTGTTAATCATTAAGTACACATCTGTTCAATTAACTTTGTATATAATACTGTAAAGTAATTCCCAAAATACCATTTCAAATACTAAAAGTAAGAGTACACAAATAAAACAAAATAGAAACTAGAAAATACAAAAACTGCTTTGAAAAATTTCTTTGATCAATAAACAAATTGAGTTACTGAACCATATATAAACATTAAAATTTTGTTTTCTTACTCACTTGGTGAAATGTAATACTCAAAGGCAATACATAAAAATTTCAATGTTATTTATACAAAGGTTTTCTCTATGGCAACAATTTTCAACCAATGAGGCACAATTTTGTCTTGGATTAAAAATAATTTGATGAATTTGTCTCTTGATATGACTC